>JANRMJ010000002.1:22968767-22990526 GCA_025584955.1 Alethe diademata | reverse complement strand
GCTGGTTTAAAGCTGGCCCATGAGCAGATAATGTGTGCCAGGAGATCAGGGTCACACGGTGACAGAACCCACATTTCTGCCACATCCTGTATTGCAACCCAAGACATTATATTACCCCAAATAACACAAATTCCTGCCCAAACTGAGCTCCCAGATCATCTCCCTGGGTGTTTCCTTGGAGCTGCAGGTGGTGGTGGTTGGGAAAGCCGGGATCCAGGTGGGATTTCTGCAGGAATTCCCTGGAACTGAGCAGGTTGTTTCCCCCTGGACCCCAGCAGAGGGGAATGATGGAGAGCCTGGGATTGTGCTGGGTTATTTCTGTCCCTATTCAGAATTCCTTTTGTTGGAGGCAGGCAAGGCTCCTGCTGGAGACAATGGGAATTTCTGGCAGCAGGGAATGCTAAGCAGGGCCCTCACTGGGTAAACTGCAGCTCTTTTATTCCAGCCCCGAGCTGGATGCCACTGATATTATCAGGAATATAAAGGGCTGTGCTTTCAATGACAGGCTGGATTTAAAAAACCCAAATTTAGCTGGAATATCAGTGCTTTTCCCTGGCCACAGGTACCCCTGGCAGATTGGGAGTCCCATCCCTTCTCCCCAGGCCTGCTGAAGTCATTCCTGGGAGCAGCCTCCTGCAGATTTGCTGCCAAACTTTTCCAGTCCAACCCTTGATGATCCAAGCCTGGTCAAGAGCCCTCTTCCCATGAAATATTTGCTGCTCCAGATGGCAAAGCCTGAGCCTGAGCCAACAGCAGGGTAAAAATACATTTATTTCCATGCCCAGCCCTCAGCCAGCCCAGCTCCCTCCATTTGTCATGGACAAGAGGTTTCCTCCACAATGCTCCAAATAGATGAAGGGAGCACATGGATAAAAATGTCCTGGATTATTCCAGTGTTCCCAATCAGGCAGCACAATCCATGCTGGGGTTCAGGGGATGGGGACCAAGCTGGGGCTGGGCTCTCAGTTTGTTTTATCTCTTGCTCTCCATCCTCAGATGCTGTGATAATTCAGTATCTGTTATAACTTTCCTTCCTCTCTCTGCAAAATTCCAGATTTGGATTTGTTTATCACCCCCTTTCAAGCCTAATTTAGAAAATGATCATTCCCTTCGTGCTGCTGCTCCTTCCCAGGAAAATGAAGGAGTGTGAGGATGTGGGGACCAAGGGTAGGGCTCCTTCCCACTGCCACCTTCCCTGACTGCAAAACAAGCTGGGATTTCCTCTGGAGACAGCAGGATCTGAGCTGGAATGGCACGGAGGGAGCACCATCCCAATCTCTGGGGAGCCCAAAGGAACAATTAGAGCTGGAAACTGATTTTTAACAGAGTGAACACACTGATGAGGAAGCATTTTCTGCATAATTAGGAGAACACCAGCAAATTTTCTTCCTGACACCACGTTTTCCATCACTCCAGTTGTTGGGATGAGCAAGGGCTTTTTCTGCTTAGCAAATACCTTCAGCCTTCTGTGGAATAAACATTCCCTGTGTGAGAGGAGGGAAAATGGATTCTCCTCACAGAGAGAAATTTTGCAGGGCTTTTCTTGTGCTTCCTCCATTATCCCTCCTGCTGGAATTATGGATGAGGAGTAAGGGGCTCATTCTGGCAACAGGAAAATAAAACACAGCCCTGGAATCAGTCCAGGCTTCTCTTTCCAACTTTGCCATTCTACCCTCAAATCCGCAATGCAAACAATAAGAATATTTAACTTTACGTGAGTGGATTGCAGGGGTGTCCCTTAAAAATACCAAATCCAGGTGGCAGAGGGGTGTTGTGCCAGGATATCTGGTGTTACAATTTAAATGGGGTCAGACATGGGAAATTACAAGGATCACGGAATCAGTCCCTGAAGGGTTTGGGTTGGGAGGGACCTCCAAGCTCTCCATTCCATGGGCAGGGACACCCTCCCCTATCCCAGGTTCCTCCAATCCATCCAACCTGGCCTTGGGCACTTCCAGGGATGTTCAAATCCTTGAGTTTTCCTGAATCTGGAGGGTGGTGTGGATGGAATTCCTCCTTCAATGGTTCTGTTCAGACTCTCGTTGCAGTTTGGGTGTATTTTTACTGACTGTGACATTTCCTTTGGCTCATGGTGAGCCTGGGAAGCTGCAAAGCTCCCAGCCCCAAATTTTAGGTAATTCTCAATATCTTGTAAAGCCTTTTAAAATTTTTGAATTTTTCCCGTTCCCCCTGCCCATACAAAGATTGAATTTCCCAACATGTCATCCCATGGAGATGCCCTCACAATTCCCCTGTGCTGCTTTGTCAAAACCCTTTCATTTCCAGAACTAAAATACCTCATAACCATGGTTATCAAAATATTCTCCAGGTTTGGTTGTTGGTTTTTTTACCCCCCTAAAAATCTTATTTCCACTGTCTGTCCCTTTTTAATGAAAAGTAGCAAGCAGCTGTTGGAATGTAATAACATCCCAAACCACTGCTTTCATGCATCACTGTGTGCAGGCATAGGGAGAGTTTTAATGGAATAAAAAAATATTCCTAGGAAATGGACTCTCAGGCTTCAGTTATGAGAAAATGTAAAATTGCATCCACGTTTTAACAAGAAAAAAAAAACTTCTGTTCTTATCTTTGTGATGTTTGTTCGTAATGCCATGGGAAGCTGTATTTTATTTTGTTCCAAGAAGTAATTTGGGTCAGGAGCCATCCATGTGCTCAGATAAATCAAAATAACAATAAGATTTCTTATTATGTTGGTTTCTACAAGGGCAGGTTCATACTTTCTCCAATATTTCTATGTTTTATGGAATGGTTTGGGTTGGAAAGGACTTTAAAGCCCATCCAGTTCCACCCCTTCCACTATCCCAGGATGCTCCAAACCCCATCCAGTTTGGCCTTGGGTATTTCCAGGAATTCAGGGGCAGCCACAGCTTCTCTGGGAATTCCATCCCAGCCCCTCCTCACCCTTACAGGGAGGAATTCCTTCCCAAGATCCAATTTAAATCTGGTTTTAAAAACCTCCCACTGAAAAAATTTCTCTTCCTTGAAGTTGCAATAATTCTCTTTGGAAGTGTGACAGTTGCAAAGAAGCAAGCAAAAAAAAAAAAAAGCAGCACAAATTCTCTGATTAACCTCACCATGCTTATCCCCCCTTGCATATTCAATGACTGATTTTTCTGAGATTGGTTTAAATTCATCATCAGAAATGAGAATATTTCCCTGAAACAGGAAAACAGCTGAGATTGCTGGGGAAGTTTGAGCCCCATTAATTTGCTCTGTGTTTCCCAGGTGCTGAGGAAGCCCCTGAGTGGTGGCACTTCACATCCCAGGAATAAAAACAAAATTCCCACATAAATCCAGGGAATTTGTGCTGCTCTCCTGTAATGGGAAGCAGAATTTGCCCCCCAATTAGCTGAAATTAATCTGTTTCTAATGTCCCTGGGCTGATTTAGCCAATAAATGCAACTCCTTGGTGATCATTCACCATTAATGCAACAAAACTGGGATTTAATGCAAGGCAAGAAAGGCTCTGCATTTTCAGCTGCCTGCAATAGTGGCCTAATTAAAGAAAAGCCTCATTAGTGGCTTTTGAGATGAGGTGGAGTTTGAGGTAAAGGCAAGAAGGGTTTTTATTCTTCTGCTGGTGTTTTAGAGTTAAAAAGTGGCAGAGATGTGAAAAGTGAGGGGATTATTTCACTTAAACAAACACCAGCTTTGGCCTGATCCAGGAGGGTAAGTTGTGATAATTTTCCAGCACTTTTGGAATATTCCATGATAAACTTGGTTAATTAGTGTATTTTATTAGCACCTCTCAAAGTTGTGTTGCTGTAGCAGTTTAGTGCTGGTTTAAGCAGCTTGTTTATTTAACTTTCATTTAAATTTTGAAATGTCGTGGTTCTACAATCCTGCCTACCCCATGTGAAACACAACATGAATCTTTCCATCCCAAACCTGGTGCCTTATTAACACAATGGCCTTTGTGGTAAGGCCACAAAATTGGGGTTTTACTCAGGACCTAACTTAAGAAGGAATCTGAAATATTTTATAAAAAAACATACAAAGCTCCCTGATTTTCATGAGTGAGGATTTCCTTGGAACCACAAATTGTGATTGAAGACATTTAATCATCTACAAGGTGCTTTCCTAAATTAAAATACGATTGTAAGCAGATTTTTGCGTGTTAATTTTCAGTTTGGAGCTCAGTTATTGACCTGAAACAAAGCAACCAATGTGGGAAACCAAGCAGGAAATGTCCCTTTGATTTCCTGGTTACTGGCAATACTCAGTATAATTACCATGGAAAATGGGGTTTTTTCATTATTTTTATCATAAAGAAAATGACCCAAAATTTCAGTAATAATCACAAGGCTCAATTAAGCTAAAAAATGGGGGTATTGCCCTCCCAGTGCACAATTTGAGTTTATTCAGGGTTCCGACTCATCTGCTGCATCAGCTGCTTAATATTTTGCTTTTTCGAGTACAATCCTTCCATATTTCTCCTCACATCTGACCTTTTACATTTTTATTGTAATTTAATAACACCTGGAGTGTTGCAGTAGAAGCTTTAATAAGGGGATGGTAGAAATTATTTTCCTCTCCTCTTTCTCATTTTGTTTCATTTCCTTAATACTATAAGGGGAAATTCTTAAAAACAATTGTAATTAATTATTGAATTAGTAATGAGCTGTGTCATTTAGGGCTTGAGGAGATGGTGTGGTTGGGATGGACTCTGCAAGCTCAAAATAATTTGAAGGAGTTGTGTGTAAATTATGGAGGGATTCATGGCACATCCAAAATATCCCAAGCATTCAGTGGTGTTTTCCTTTAGGAAGCTGTGGATCTTTAAAAGATTAATTAAATAAAAATGCACCAGATATTTTCAGGGAAACAGGAGAGTCTCCCTGGAAGCATTTGGAAAACTTTGGGTTGTTCCTGGTGCTGATTTTGAGTCTCAATTCTCAGATTTTGGTAAAAAAGGATAGAAAAAGTGTGGAAATATTGGATTCTTTGCTGGGCAGAGAGAATGGAATGGGAGGAGAGCAGCCAAGTCCCTGCCTTGGAGAGGGTTCAAAGCTGTTGATCCCATTTTTCCACTCATTCCAGCAAATCCTTGCTCAGGAACAAACTCAGTTACAAACAGTTAAGGCCAGTGTGGAGAATTCCCTGGATAATCCCAATTAATATCTGAAATAAGCACTGTAGGATTTCCCAGGCTACAAATATAAATAAATTATTCTCCTTATCCCTAAAGGAGAGCCCAGCTCTGTGGGATATTCACTCCCAAGACACCTCAGGACAAAAAAAAAAATGATATTACCGTTAACCAGCATTATTTAAAACCATTCACATTAAATCTGTGGCTTTCTGGGGTAATTTTTGAGGGAAAAAAAAAGTCAAGTTGAAAACAATTGCAGCAAAAACTTTGCTGACGTGTCCCCAGCCAGCAAGAGGCTCTCCAGGTGAGGCATAACGAGATATCTGAATCTTTTGGAATTAATAAATGCTCCTGGAGCAGCTCTCTGTAAGGACAGAGATGGCTCTCCAGATATCCAGGAGGGAAGATTGATGGGCTATGCAGATGCTCGTGCCATTAAAAAGACCTTCAGAAAGAAACAAGCAGGATTGCTCAAAGTTGTTGTTTTAAATTAATGCCTGACTTTGAAAACAAATTGATGCCCCCCTGAGATAATTGGAAAAGTTGGAAAACAATCAGGGAAGAACAAATTGAGGCTTTGGGATGGACAAAGACCCTCAATAAAGGAAGTCTCTAAATTCTGCAGAGAGCATGAAAGACATTTTCCTGTCTGAGCGTGGGTTTGTTTTTTCCATTTCCTTATTTTTTTTTTTTTTTTCTCCTTCAGGGGACAAGTCTTGCCTTTGGCATGGGTGGGATAGAAAGGAAGGTTCTGGAGGAGGGGCAGGACCTTTCCCAGGTACCCACACCAGGAATTTTGTGTTCTAAACACGTGGTGCAAGGGCCGGGAAGGGTTGGCAGTGAGGGAGGTTGAAAATGTTGCTTAGGACAAGGAGGAATTTAAAAGTGACTGTTTTGGTTGGATTTAGGTTTGCTAATTTTATTATACTTAATTTCTTTTTGAGATAGGATTTAGGAGTAAAAACAAGGCAGGCTTAAAATGTAAAAGGGTATAAAGAAGAGATTTATTAATAACACAGAGAAAATCACGAATTTGGAATAAGATTTTCAGATACACTTTTTTCTTTTTTACTTTTTATATTTTTTAACAGCAACATACAGAGAGTCATTTATTTAAATAATTTTTTCAGTTTACTTTAGAGAAAGAAGTTGTGGGGTTTTTTTTTTGTTTGTTTTGTTTTAGCTATACGATGTGTTTTTATTTTTATAATTTGCATCTGCCTGGGAACATTTGCAAATTACGAAACTTTTTTCATTTCTACAGTTTTGTTTTTTTAGAGTTGTGTTATGGGTTATGGTTAAAACTTACAGGGTATTACTTTTGTATAACTACAACATGATTTCCATGAGAAAATGGAACTTTTTGGAGTTTTTCATGGGAATAATTGAAGAATGACTCCAGGGGAGGCACCAGGATGGTCAGAGGGATGGAGCAGCTCTGCTGGGAGGAAAGGCAGGAGAATTGGGAATGTCCAGCCTGGAGAGGAGAAGATTTGAGGTGACCTCAAGGGATGGAGGGACAGGACACAGGGAATGGCTTCAAACTGGCAGGGCTGGATGGGGTATTGGGAAGGAATTCCTGGCTTGGATGGAATTCCCAGAGAAGCTGGGGCTGCCCCTGAGTCCCTGGAAGTGCCCAAGGTTGGTTGGACATTGGGGTTTGGAGCAGCCTGGGACAGGGGAAGGTGTCCCTGCCATGGCAGGAGTGGGATTGATGCCTTTTGGGGCTACCTAAAAACAAAAGATAGAGAAAATTATGGGAATAAAAAGCAGTTCTATTTATTGAATTATTCAGGTACATTTAGGGCAGACAAATCCCCCCAGGGGCTACACCCAAAATGGATCATGGGTCACAAGGTTTCACATTTTTATAAATTTGGTTGATTTGCACATTGGGGGTTAATCTCCCAATTACAGCTCCAGGTAATGAAGTCATTCACCCCAAGTTTGCTCCCCCCAAGTCACTTTTGTTTCCATCTCTGGGGCCTGAGGCAGTGAGGTGTCCTTGATTGCCAGCCTGGAGAGGAATTGTTGTGTCTGAGCAGAATGGGAAAGCAGCAGCTGAAACTGGATGGAGTTCAGAGTTACACACTAAAGAACTGCAGGGTTACAAATAGATGCAAATATAAAAACTAAAATCCTAAGGCATCAGGATGGGATTTAAGGTCCTTCCAACCCAAACCTTCCTGGCATTGTGGCTTGGGGATGTTGGGATCCAACATTCCAGCTGTTCCCAGCTCCTTCCCACCCTCCTGGCTGTTGGAGCCCCATTTTCCTTCAAACCAGCCCCAAATCTGATTCCTGTTTATCCTGAACAGATAAACCTCTCCATCAAGCAGGTTCTTCAGTAATTAGGGCCACTCCTTGTGCACATTGTGGTTTCATGGCTCTTCTGTCAGTATGAAATGTCAGCTTGATCGTATTGTCTCTTCAGGCTTTATAATTAATGACTGATATTCTCTTGTTCATAAAGCTGAATTTTCCCATTTAACTGTTAAATATTGCAACTGAGAGTGCACTGTTGAGATAGACTCTAGTCTAATCTAATATCAAAATGATATTAAAAAATCCCAAACCCAACCCTGCTCCACAGCCTTGTAATTTTCCAATATTTTGATAAATCCCTCTCTGTCACTGACAGCTGGGGTATGATTAGCTTAATCCTGATATTTTATGACAATAAAATTCCCATTTAATTTTTCTGTGTCAATACAAGCTCTCATCACCACCAAAATTTGCCTCTGGGCAAATCCTTTCATGCAATAAATAAACTCACGGGGAGAACTCGTGAGCTGTTTTATCATGACTGCCAATAATCATCATGGAATCAAATATTTACGTGCCAGGGTGGCATTTAAATAAATGCAGCGCTCCTAAAATGTCAGTTTATTCCAGCAGGAAGGCAAGGACTATAAACCTTGCACAGCAATTGTGATTTTTTTTTTTTCCCCCACTTTCCAAATTCCCATTTTTGTCACTTTTGTGGGATGACAAATTTGGGGTGTTCCCAGTATCCCACGAGCTCTTCCTTTCCTGACTCCAAGTTTAACATTTCCCAGGTTTTATTTCTTTGCCAAGGGAGATGTTTGTCTCAGCTCAGGCTTAGATTTGAGAGCATCAGCACTTTTCTTGAAAGTCTCAGGGTTACCTGAGGGCCCAGTGGAAAGGGAACATCTTCATTCACACCCTACAAAAACACCAAATTTCATTTCTGTACTAATTTGGAGCCTTCCCAAAAAAGGAGGGAGCACACACTTTAACCTGGCCTTTAGCACATGGAGAGCCCTGGTGTGGTTTTCACGGATTTAAAATTGGGAAAAACCAATTTTCCAGGCTGAGAATGCCCTTGGAAGGGGGAGCTGGGAGCGTGCTGGAGGCATTAAGGCAGCTTAAACTCAGGATGCTTCAGGTAACAGCCTCAAAAACGTGTCAGGGGAGATGTGCTGAGTAATCCCCACAAAAGCACCAGGAACTACTTGTGTGCTTATTTCTGAATGCACTTCTTGCCTCCACCCCACCACCTTGGGGGAACAGTTTAATTTCCTATTTAATTTCAGCCCTTGCAAACGCCTGAAGGTTGTTCTAAATTATGGATAGGACGAAAAGTTCTGGTTTCTGCTGGGTGTGGGTTTCAGTGAATGAAACGTGCAGGAAATTCACAGTTCAGCAGGGCAGGAGTTGGGGCTGGTCTGGCTCTGAGAGTGGGGAAGGGTTTGTGTCTCACTGCTGAGCCAGCTCCTGGGGAGAATTCCTGCTTTTCTGGGAGGAATTCCAACAAAATTGAGGCTCCAGCTTCTACCCCTGGGCTTGTACGGGTGATGTTTTCAGGAGTTTGCTGCTTTTCTGTAGCCAGTATTAATATTGATGCTTATATTCTAATTATAATCCCAAATTCTGAACCTCTCAACTTCAGAAATACAATATATTGCATTATTCATATATTATATACAATAATATATATACACATGCATATTATATTATTCCACTGTCCTTTGATGCAATTAGGCTAATTGTAGTTTTCCCAAGTTTGACTTTGTGTCAAGACATTGAAACTGAAAATTTGTCTCTCTTCAAGGTTCTTTCTCCTTCTACAAACTTTTTTTTTCCTTTTTTTTTTTTCTTTTTTTTTTCCATATGATGTAAGGAGAATGAAATCAGGGTAGGAATTCCCACATTCTCATGTGGGAATGAAAACATGAGCTAAAACCTGGATAAATAGAGTCAGAAATCCCCATGAAGCTGCTATGTGAGTGCACATTTCAATCGCTTAAAAAGTTCTGGCTTTCTGTTTTTCTGAAAGAAAATATAATTTTTAAAACATCTGAAATGCAATATCAGAGTTTTCTTAGCTCTTTGAGAACGCAGCAGCACAAAACTCCTTTTTTTCTCTGTTATGAAATGTTTGGATGAGCTCAGTGACAAAATAAGAGGGAACTGCTCTTGCAGAAGAAAAATCGGCTAGAAATATTTTCATCAGCCAGGAAGGCAAAATAAATGACAGGATCCTGATGCCTGCATTAGGCAAAAATCTGATTTTTGTCACTGCCAGCACAGGTTTGTGACTCACACCTTGCTTAGTGGAGAATCTGGGGGTCAAGAAGAGTTTTTTCTTCCACGTTTTGTTGTGGCAGCCTGATGCTCCTGAGGAAAATGAAGATGTGAGGAAATGCTGGAGCAAAAATCTTCTGGAAACAGAAGTGGCTGCTGTGACACCACTTGTGAAGACATGAGAGAGCCACAAGCATTTTTAAAGTTGAAAAAATTCATATGTGGCAGCCAGGGGAAAGCTGGGAGATCCAACCTTTCTGGATAAATCCTTAATAGCACAAGATAGGATCTTCCCTGAGCCTTGCCAAGGCTGAAAACAGCATTTCCTGACCCATGGCGTGCCCCAAAGTGACAATTTCATTGTGTGCTCTGGATTAATGAGTCCTCTCAGAGAGTTTAAATAAACAGATGCTGTCTGCTAGGATGGCTAAGAGCATTTGTTAGTGGTAAATGATTTAAAAGCCATCCTTCATGGACTAGTTCCTTGGAATGTGCTCGTGGGCTGGAAATGTTCATGGCAACAAGGGCAGCAAGAGGAGCAGCTCGAAGGGAAGGGGAAAGAAAGGAAATATAATTAGTGTTTAATGATTTATTAATGGTTTATAGAATATCTAAACGAGATTGTTAGGCTTGTACCAACAGTTGGAGGCAGTTAAAAGAGCCAGGGCTGAGGATTTGGATTAAAGCTGGGAGTTCCTGCCTTGGAGCTGCTTCCAGTATCTCAGGGGAGCAAAAACTCCTCCAGAAGTGTTTCACGGTGTGGAGTGTCCTGCAGCCTCAGGAATCACAGAATTGTGGAATTCCAGGCTGGAAAATCCTCTGGGACTGAGTCCAACCACTAACCCAGCTCTGGCATCTTCCCACTAAATCTCATCCCCATCTCTGTGGCTTTTACATCCCTCCAGGGATGGGGGCTCCACCTCTTCCCAGGCAGGTTTTTCCAATATAAAACTCATGTTCCATGAGAACACAGAATTATTTCACAGAAGCTCCTGCAGATGATCAATGTGTCTTCATTAAGGAAAGAACAGCTTAGGCAGCTGCCTGCACACTGGGGATTGGCTTCCTGAAATAGGAATCCCACTTTTCCTGTTGTTGCTCCTTTGGATAATTCCACAGCACTGGAAATTCCTCCCAGGCTGACTAAACATCCAGAAAAGTCACTTGGAATTAATTAACCATCTCAGTGATGTCCCACTCCCCTGGAAATGTGCAGCAACAATGACCCTGCCAGGTTTGTTTCTGGAACATGGAATGACTTTGGGTTTTTTAGATGCTTTGCAGAGCCCCAGGTGATGAGAGCCACAGAATAAAACATGAGCATGAGGGTGTGTGGGTTGCTCAATGAGGTGAAATTTCCAGCTTACAGGAGGTGGTTCTTGCAGAGCCTGAGTCACTGAGTGATGTCTGACCCATCTCACGACGCTCTGAAACATCCAGGATTCTGTGTCCAGTGGCTTCCAGCTGATTATCCCAACTCTCTGCCTCTTGCTCAAGCTGCCCTTTAATAGTTCATTTCTCCACTGACAGAGTGAGGACCATTTCCATAAAATCCAGATGGTTTGGGTTGATAGAGACCTTTAAAACTCATCTAATTCCACTCCTTCCACTATCCCAGGTTGCTCCAACCTGGCCTTGGACACTTCCAGGGATCCAGGGGCAGCCACAGCTCCTCTGGGTACCCTGTACCAGGGCCTCCCCTCCTTCACAGGGAACAATTCCTTCCCAATGTTTAATCTAAATCTCTCACCAAATGGTCACTATTTAATTTTGATCTTAATTTACTGGCAGAGATAAGCTTGGTATATGGTGTTCGACCTGCTGAGTGCAGGGCTTTTATTATATTTACCATTATATTTACCTATTTCTTATTATATTTATTTCTTATTATATTTCTTATGCTCACACCTTTTTGCCTAATAACCAATGCAATCAGTGTAAAGCAAATTAATCAGACAGAAAGAGGCCAGAGACAGAAGGGCTGTGAAGAGAGTGGATGAACCACGCAAGTGGTGTGAGTGGCTCTGGACTCTCTGTGCTGAAGATGCTTGAACAAAACTCTGATTCCATAGGATTTTCCAGGGAAAATGTGTTTTTCCTGAGTTTGATGACTGCAGTGAAGAGCAGCCTTGTCCCAATTCTCACCCCAGTGACTTGTGTGGGGTCAGGAGCTGGACTCGGCGATCCACGAGGATCAAATTCAGGATATTCTGTAATTTGATCAAATTCAGGATATTCTGTAATTCTGCAATTTTCCAGTGTTTTTCCTGAGTCTGATGACTGCAGTGAAAAGCAGCCTCGTCCCAATTCCCAATTCTCACCCCAGTGACTTGTGCGGGGTCAGGAGCTGGACTCGGTGATCCACGTGGATCAAATTCAGGATATTCTGTAATTTGATCAAATTCAGGATATTCTGTAATTCCAGAAGCCCTTTCAGAGCAGTTCCCTGGTCCATGCTGACCTTGTTCTCCCCTCAGCACATGCCAGAGCTGCAGATGAACCCAAATCCCTCGGGATTTTGAGGCTGACACCACCTGGAGCAGGCCAAGGGAGAGGAATGCAGGCAGCACAGACACGATTTGGTTGGGATTAAAGGGTGAGATTATCCCGGGATCACTCTCCCTGTGTCACTCCCTGGATTTGGGCTGCACGCTCTCCAGCCTGAGCTGCATCCTGCAAGGAAGGTTGACTTCATTTTATTGTTGTTATAAATTTTAGCAACTAAGAGCTGAGTGAGTCAGCAGCTGCTGTAGGGGAGGGACAAAAAAACCCTCGGAGAGAATTCCCTTTTAACACTGACTTGGATCATGATTTTTTAAAAAATAGATTTGAATGAATTCTGGCCGTTTTTCCATATGGAATAAATCTAAAGCCTAAAGCACGAGGCAATTTTTGGGGTTTTTTTGGCAAAACTCTTGATCTGAGGAACGTGTGGGAAGATGGGTATTGTTCTGTTGGATGCAAATCCAGCTGCTTGCACTGAGGAATTCTCCACTGATGCAATGGACAGGGGATATATCCCAGGGAACAAGATCCTACAGCAGAATTTAGGGAACACACCTTGGTGGGTGGTTTTAGGCACTCCTTGATGCTGCAGATGTTCCAGTGGGATGAATCCACGGAATTTGGCTGAAGGAATAAGCAGGAATCTGGTTTAAACCTCCCTGACAGAATGGCCATTGAAGGTAAAAGAATCCCACTGATTATCAGGGAAAATTTGGTTTTTAAACATCTCCAGCGTGATTGGGAGAGACTGGCATTGGATAATTTGTATTAAACATAAAAATACGGGAGGATAAATAAGAAACCTCTTTGGACCAATTACCCAGGCTCCAGTTTTGGCCCATTATAAATTCCAGATGACTCCTTAGGAAAAATAGAACTGTATAGATTAGCTCTATAGTTATATATTATATATATAATATATAATATATATATATTAACTCTACAGTTATAGAACTGTAATAGATTAGTAAGGCTAGATAAAAAAACCAACATTCCTGCACCTTCTCTGAGCTCATTTGGGTGTATTTCCATTTAAAAAATAGATGTGCCCTGAGGAGAGGCTGCCTGGATGTGTTGCTGTGGTTATCATGGAATGTGTCTGACAGAAATGTTCCTGAATTTCTGCCTAATTGCTGGAGCTAACTTTTGATGGGAACCTGAGCTCAAGCTGCCATGAAATATCCATGGAAAATGCCTCAGAGGGCAAAAAACCTAAGCACAACTTTTAGAATTTTGATTTTTTTTTTTTTCTCTTCTCTGTGAGGAATCAACAACTTCTGAAGTTTTTTACCATTTTTATAATTTGGTTTTCCGAAATTGATAAAAGCCGTGCTCTATCCAGCTCTAATATCATCAAGGCTGTAAAATACAACTCTTTTGAAGCAAACTCTTCATATTTTTTGTACAGAGCAGGTTGGTTTTGAGCACGGCAACAACTTGATCCCCTCATCAGCAAAATTCTTGTCAAAACATTCACGGCAGGCAAACCTGGCACTGCTCATTTCCAGCCAGCCCTGAAAGGTCTGAATCTAGAAAAAAAAAAATAGATAAATAGCAAATATTTTGTGTGTCTCCCTCCCAGAGAGCGTGAGACGAGCTCGTGGCTGGATAAATGTGAGTTTCTGGGAGCTGTGGTGTCAGATGAGGTTTGCCCATCACGTTGTGTGGTGTCACATCCCATAATGTGACACGACAGCCCCACTTCATGTGTCACAGCACAGTGGGTGGCTGAAAAACTTGAATTTCAACAAAGTTTGGGAATTCCTGCTCTGAGAGGGGCAGTGTGGGGTGAGGGAGAAAGGAAACCAAAGAAATGTTGTTTGATTCAAGTTTTAATAGCCGAGTACAGAGGTGAGGTTTTAAAGTTTTTCTGTGTTTTAAATTGAGTTAGAATTTCCTAACTTAGACTTGACATCTGTACGGACAGAGAGTGAGTTCAACACTGAAGGTGGGCAATGCAAGGAGGTGTAGATGGCAACCCTTGGCAAATGAAGGGAAAATTTGGGAAAATTTTTTGTAAATCTGCTGTGAGTTTGTGGTGGGAGTAAGGAATGGAAACTTCCAGAGCCTCAGCTTGAACTTTTTTGGGTTTTCATCCCATTTTACATCGCTCTGAGAGCTTCCATTTCTCCTCTACTAAGCCTCCAATGCATCACTTGGACTCTAACTTTGAGGAAAATTTTCCAAATGCTCCTGCTCACGTACAATTACAATGAACACATGGATGGAGCTGGAAGTTTGATTTTCTCTTTGTTACTTTGGATTTCATAACCCATTAAACCCCAACCCGACGTCCTTCACTTATATCAATTTTACTGCAGTCTTTACTGAGCTCGCCTTTATTGATTCCAGTGGAGTTCAACAGGCATAAAAAATGAAACTAAAAGGAGAATCAATTCCACATTAATTAGCCAGCATGCATGATTTTATGCTGCTTAATGAGTCTTGTAATCATCTACAACTGTACCAAAGCGAGCAGCAGTCGGAGCCAGGCAGGGCTGGACAGGAACAAAACTCTCCAGCAGTGAATTCCCACAATTTGGATCCTTTGGAGAGTGCAGTCTTTTCCATAAAATCAGATCTAGATCAGAAATGCTGACAGGGAAGGAGTGATTAGAAACTAGATGAGCTCAGACTGTTTTTTTGTTTTTTTTTTTTTTTTTTTTTTTCCTTGGTGTGTTTTTTTTTGTTTTGTTTTTGTTCTTTTTTCCCAGTAAAAAGTCCTATGGAAAAACCCACCCAGCCCTTTCCTGAGTTCCTCAGTTTGGGAAGGATTTGCAGGATAAAACTCTTGGGCCTTCACCTAGAGACCACTGAATAAAGGAAAATATTATTGTCAGCCCATTTTGGTGATTCCTTTGCTTGTTTGTTTATTTATTTATATTTTACTTTTCAAACCAGAGCAGCTCTCTGCTAGGTTTTGCACTGCAGGAGGAGCCTCAGGGCTCTCACCCAGGATCACTGAGATAAGGCTGGAACTGTCGTGTCCAAAAACCTTTGGAATTGGGTCTGTAACCAAACCAGTGGCTTTTACACAAAAATTATGGCAGAGGGGAGGCTTCTGCCTTTATCTCTTGGCATGATGGCATTTCCCCCACCCTTATTTGTGCCCTGATGATTGTTTTATTTGAGGAGTGGCCTTCAATATTTTCCTACTTGATCGTTCTGAAATTACTCTTTATATCAGTCACTCCTTATTCCCTTTGTGCTGTAGGATTCACTTAACCCTAGGCTTGGCTTCTGGCTTAATAAATAGAGAAGGAAATGTCATTTTCCATGTCCTTGTGTTCAGAACACACCAGGAATCCACAGCTGAGGGTGCTGCTTCACTGTGTTGGTCACACTCCCATCTAAGTTCCTGCTCTGGGATCCTTTTGTGGGAAATTTTCCAGGATTATTGCCTGCAGGGCTGTTTAATTCCTGGAGTAGGTGGGATTCAGTGTTAAACAGAATTTGCTCTTGCAATCCATTCCCATGGTCTGTAGATTAAACAGAAATATTTTCATTTAATAAAAGAAATATAATTTCTGTATTAAACAGATATACAGTGAGTGACTGGATTTTGTTCTAAAATGGACATTCCTGAATGCCTTTAGAACCACAATCCTTTTCTGTTTAATATTTACCTCTCCTTTTATCCCAGGAACACAATGGATTGCTTGGCTACAGATGACATTATGGTCTGTCTTTGCTGTACTTTTTTTCCCCCTTTAACTGTGCATTTACACATGAATGGGCCGTTGGCTCTAAACGGTAAGGAGATCACAGTGAATTATATTCACTTTAGTGATACAGTGTCAAATTCAATCTAGGAGAAAATTCCACATCCTTTCAAACGGAGGCAACCATTTTAATTTGGATCGTCAGCAGCTGAACTTTCCCTTTCAGATTTCCAGTGGTGGCACAAGTGGATGGGGCTGGGAGCTTCAGACACAAAAATCAGACTTCTCTGAAAGCCAGGGTTAGTCTGGAGACTTAAATAATGAAAAGAATCTGCTTTTCATTGTCAAAATTGAAATAGAAAGGAAACTGATGTGCTTGATTGCAGAAAAAATTGAGGAAGTTGTTGCCCAGAGAATTTATCAGCAGGACAAATTAAGCAAATTGTTGCTGAAAGTGTTTCCCTAGCAGCTGTGTGCAGGTCCAAGGCAGTTGTCTCATCTCAGCACTGCCCTAGCTCTGATGATTTATGTGTGACTGAGCATCTCAAGGTATCAGGTACAGATAAATATTGTGTTCATGTGGGTGTAGTGCTCCCTCAGAGCTCCTGTGTGTCCTGGAGGCTTCCCCATCCCTTCTGCAAGGACTAAATATCCAATTATCCAACACCTGGGTGACCCCACAGACAGGAATGGGCTCCTTTGTACTTAGGGGGAATTTATTTATGGACTTTCCTGGAACAGGATTTTCAGCTGTGAGCTGGATATGGATGAGAAATAAATGTTAAAGTTTCTTTTGTCATGGCAGAAGCAGCTGGAGGATGCTGCCAGGTGTGAGCCTTGCTGGCTGCAGCCTGTGCCAGTCCTCATTACCCTCTCAGGCAGGAATTCCTTCCCAAAATCCCATCTAACCCTGCCCTCTGGCAGTTTAAGGCCATGCTCCTCATCCTGTCTCTCCAGGAACTGTGAGGCAGAAGGAATTTCCTGGGAAACTCCAGGCAGAGAAAGTGGGAAAAGACTTGGAGATGGGAGCTGTGGAGACAGGGAGAACCTGGAGAAGGAGCCCTGTGACAATCAGAGCTATGAAACACAGAAATAAATGATTATTTTTCTGGAAGTTCTGTCAGGGAAAGAGATTTTTTCCCCACTGTACTCCTTTGCTGCTCTGCTCTGGTTCAGAGGTGAAGTTTTAATTTTTAAGTTCTTTCTATGGTTTAAATTGGGTTAGAAGTTCCCGCTATGGTGCTATCCATAGGGATGGGAAGCAGGTTGGATATAGATTTTTGTTGGGATAAAGATTTCCATGCCCCCTGGAGCCACATTTAAGCAGAGGGGCTCTTACAAACCTTTCACAGGGGGTTGAACCACCTTGGGTGGAGGGAAGGAACATCCCCCACCCTCATCCCATGGGCAGGGGCTGAATGTCCTTCCCTACAATTTTGGAGGTTGAAATGAATCCCCTCACTCTGATGGGCTCATATCCTCTCTGACTCCTCCTTGATTCCACAGCCCTGCCAAAAGCAAGAGAAGAAAACCCCACAAGTTTAAAAAGTGTGTGAGCAATTCTGTCACTTTATTCCCATTTTTCCCCAGTGGCTCCAGCGGTTTTGGGAATGTGTCACTCCTCACAGAAGGGAACACAAACCTTTTCTGTGCCCAGGGATTGCCTGGAAGTCGTTTGTGGTGTGGGGAGCTGGGCTGAGGCACAGTTCCAAACCCTCATCCCATCGATTTTGGCTGCTCTGGCTCAAAGCAGCTCCGTGCAGGAGTTGGTTTCATTTTCATTCCTGTTTTTGGGACTTGATTTAACATCAGACAGCAAAACCCCAACTTTATTTTATCTGGATTGCTGATACTCTAAGAAGTAACCGCAGCACTCATTAAAAGTGTCCCAACCCCAAATACTCACACCTTTAGTGCCCTAATTCTGATGTTTTTTTAATTTATCACATTTCTGTATTTTCAGAGTAACCTGCAACCCACTGGCTGTGGGGCGAAGGAGAAAATCACTTTTCCATTTTAATAGAATTATTGATCTCCGTGCTGTTGCTATAAATCCATTTATCCACTGCAACAACATATTCATAAAGACTTCTTAATTTTAAGCCTCTTCTTTTTGCCTTCATTTAAATGTCAGGAACAAGTGATTTATCAGGGAGGAATTTTAGCAGCAAAATTAGACCGTGGTACCTCCTCAAGAAACAATACATCAAAGACAACCAGCACACATTTTTTTTCATCCCTGCAACTTCATTATCTGTCAAAATCCATTAGGAGTTTGTTTTCTCCTTATAGTTAAGGACTAACCAGTAAGGACTAAGAGATTTTATCTTTTCCACACTTGAGAATGTCTATTTATCATTATCTTCACAACATTCTGCACAAGACATCTAAAAATGTCTCCTAATATTTGTCTGAGCTCGTTGTTGGGAGGCATTAATGACATTTCAGTAATAGGAAAAAATATCAGTAATTAACTGTGCTATTAGAAGACTATTATATTTCCTATGCATTTTTTGTTTGTTTTTAAACATGAATATAAGGTATTTTTGTGCTTAAAACTTCAACAAAATAAACATCAGGTGCACTAAATGCACCAGGAATGTTGGCATTGCCTGACTCAGTGAATGGTATGTGATGATCCTCATGGATAACAGGAAATCAGAGAGGAAACTGGACAAATAAAAACATTTTGGGAACCTCTGATCGTGGTGTTGATAAATACACACATTTCTGTGAGTCACCAAGGGGATTTCTCCCCAGATTTGCCATTTCTCTATGGTCTTGTAAACTTTCAATAGACTCTGTTCTTTATAACCATAATTACCTGAATTTCTGCCTGAAATTTTAAATCCTCTGTATGAGGGGATAATTCTACAGCACAGCATTGAATAATCTTGAAAAATTCTATTTTTAGCCTCTGGCTGCTGTTTATTTTGTCCCTTGTTTTCCTTCATTGTGGCGTCATCACTGTGGTGGTATCACTGCAATTTTAGGAAAGGCTTCTATTCCTGAACTTAGGGGGGAAAAAGGAAAATAGGTTTACAAAATGGATTTTGAGGAACTGGAAGGCTCTAGTAGCCAATTATGAATTTAGGGGAAATATTGTTGTGTTTGGTTGAGTTCAGCACTGTTAGAGGAGAACGAATTTATCATAATGTGTTTAGGAATCCTAAATAGTGATGGATTTGGGTGTCATGGAATTTTCTAGCAGGATTGGTCTCTAACTCTGATGGCACCACAGGAAGAGGGATGGTTTAGGGACAGAGCTGTTGGATGTGGCCTTTTTCAGCCCAACAGACTCCTTTCCATGCTTTATTCCAGAATATGAAACAAACATTTCTGCTTCTCATTTATTCATTGCAGGAGATTTAATCAGCTTTGTATTATTCAGTGAATCTTGATTTAGAGAGAAGTTTTTGTGTACTTTAAGACAGCACAGGCAGAGATTGAAATATCCTGTGATGGAAAACTCAGTTTAAGAGTAATTTGATCAAAGATAAGGGGAATGGTCCCTAAGGAGAACACTTTGGTATTGTTGATTATTTGTGTTCCTGAAAGGCAGCAGGAAGAGAGAAGTTTAATAGAAATATTTTATTTTAAAAATTCTGATCCATGTTCTGGAGGTGACCTTTCTCAGCAGGCTGGTTAAGAATGTTAACATAATTCATGAGAAGTGAATCTCTTCTGCTGAACATGGATTTTCTGGCAGTCAATTCCGTGCCTGCGTGGTCATGACTTTTCCTGCCTAAATTCCCACACCATTCCCAACTGATGAACCAAAACCATTAAATTCCTTAAAAAAGGCACGATTATGCAAGAAATCTCAATCAATGATGCATGAAGATAAATATATTAAATGAAAGCACTGTGGATGAGCTGTGAGGCAGTTAAGGACGTGCTTGGTGCCAGCGTTGGAGATCCCCATCCATGACAAACAATGCAATCTGCTACATTGGGAACGGATGGATTTGCATCCCATTATCACTTGCTGTTGAAGAGTCAATCTGAATTTTCTGCTGTTTGAGGAACTCCGGGGTGTGATGTGTACACATGGTGAAATTTAATCAGATGGCATTAGGTTCGTAGGAGTAAACAAAGCTCGGCAATAATCATGGGATATTATGGATTCCTGATTATTCCCATCATTTAAATTTAGTCTGGTGCTGTGGAGCTCGTTGCTGAAGAGAAATTTATTCCATCAGAGGTTATCCAAGCTTGGGATTAATCCTAGAAAGGATGTGGTGAGGAAATCAGGACAAACTGGACGTGTTCCTGGGAGGCACAAAGTGTGGGACTCAAGCACACCTGGAATTTGTGCCAACTTCCAAAAAACATCGTGGATTGATTTGATCTGACTCTCACACACCTTGTGCTGCTCCTGTCCACAAACTGGCAGGAAATGGGGCTGGGAGAGAGCTCTTCTCCTGCCCAAATTTATAACTGAGGTGTAATAACTCTCTTTCACAATCAGGGAATTTTTCCCAACTCTGTTCAGTGTTTGCTCCTGGGGTAAATGTAGGTGGCCACTGAAAGTGAGGAACAGTGAAGAAAAAAAAAGAATACAAACAGATGATTTTAAATTTTTACTGTTTAATTACATATTCAGGCACAGTATTAAGGATTTTGGAGTACCTACAAGGGATCTTTTGGGTCCTTCCAACCCAAACCATTCTGTGATTCCAGGAAGGGAGAAAGCCCCTCAATGGCTCAATTCTTGAAGTGATTTTACTGTGACATCCCACTAAGCAGAAGGGAGCTGCTTTCAAAGGAACATTTCAGTTTGTCTGCAATGAGGAAAAAATAAACAGCGCTAGAACAGAACTGCAGGGATTGACTTTCATTGTGGCACTGAAAAACCCAAATTCTGAGTTACTGCAAAAACTTTGCAGCTTAAGGCACTGCAAGGGAAATGTTCTTGCTCCAGTTTTGCTGGTTTGTGTGTTTCAGCTGAAGTTGTGGTACTTTTGAGAAAGGAGCAGGGCTTGTGCCTCTGTAATGCAAAAGAGAAGTAGGCAGTTCATCATTATCCTCAGAAGAAGTTTATTTTAATGCTAGGTTGATTTTTCTGCATGTTATATAAAGTCCCTTTTTCTATTTTCAAGAACTACCAATGTGAAAATATTCCATGAAGTGAGAGACTGAAATATTTAACCCATTTTTGGAGGACAAAGTAAAATTTGAAGAAAATCCATTAACTATTGGAAGAAAACTCATTCAGGCCTCTGATTTAAGGCTGCAATTTTAATGTAACCTTTGATTTTTGGAAATTGGAGCATGGAGGAGTTTTGAGTGGTAAAATATTTGCTACTAAACACAATGTGATGGTGTTTAACTGCTGAGTACTGGGGGAGGTAATATGGTACACACAGGGTTGTTTTCTGAAGTTTGGAGCAGGAATTTGAGCAGGAATTTAAATAATTTATCCAAACGACCCCAGGAGGCTGCTGGGAGCAGAAGGAGCCAGGTTTCCCATGGGATCCTTGCAGGGCACAGGGGATGTGATGTGGTGCTGCCACATGCATTTCTCCCCATGTGGTGTCTTCTCATCAGAAGATGGCAGCAAAATCTTATTAACTGCAACTCAGGCTCTCCTCACCCATTTCCACGGTCAGGAGCTGTGGGATTTTGGGAAGGGGCTGCTGGAGGCAGCCCTGACTCCGTTTCCTTCTCCAGACAGAGCCTGATGGGGTGGATCAGATGCAGTGGGCTGGATGCTCTCCCTGCCTTCATTTCACAGGGCAGCTGCAGAAAGGGGCTTCTACAACAAATCCCTTCGTGCTGGCTGGGCAAAGCAGGTCCCAAAAATGTCCTTAGCCTGCAGCCAGCCTCTGCTCTGTGGAATAGGAGGAGAGGCAGAAATGGATGCACAGGGAATTCCACCAGAAAATGAGGAAAAACATCTTTACTGTGGGGGTGGGTGACTGGCACAGA
>JANRMJ010000002.1:22955414-22968037 GCA_025584955.1 Alethe diademata | reverse complement strand
TCTTTTAACCTACTGAGAAAGACAATTTTCCTAAATTGTTA
This sequence comes from Alethe diademata, assembly GCA_025584955.1. NCBI lineage: Eukaryota > Metazoa > Chordata > Aves > Passeriformes > Muscicapidae > Alethe > Alethe diademata. Next base: position 22,967,996 of record JANRMJ010000002.1, on the reverse strand, counting down.
GCACAGGTAGCAAATATCCACAAGCTTGCCATGAACATTTTGATTAATTTCAGTAGCATTTTGATTAATTTCAGCAATAGTTTCTTAAAAATGATCAGACAAACCCAGTAGAAATACCATTCCTGATGGTATCTGAGAGAACAAACAGGTCTCAGGCCAAAAGATATGCTGCCTTCTGAATACTCCTTATTAGAAAAATTTATCAGTAATTCTCACCTTTAACATCTCTATGGATTATCTGATTCTCATGGAGGTAAGAAAGGCCACGTAACAGTTGTTCTGTGTAATTAATAATAACTGATTCTTTGAAGGCTCCATATTTACTTAACAAATGAGCAACTGAACCCCCTAAAAGATAAAACAGTACATTCTATCAACACTTACATATTCTGTTAATAGAGTTCAACACTGCATCCTAAAACAGAACTTGATATTCGTATTTCTAATTAATATTCCTTCTTCCCCTACCCTCAAAAATTAAAATAATTTCATAGACAAAAAGTGATGTAGCTCATTACTCAATTACTTTCTATAATCGTACACTTTAAAGACAAAATAATAATTCCTTCCTAATAATTTTATACTTCCTTAAAAACAACACTTTTCCACACTTCATATTAACATATAAACAGCAGAACATTAACTATTTTTGAGGCAGTAGGTAAGTGCAACCTCCAGTAAGTATTCCCTCTTAATATCTTAATTTATGTTTGTTGTCATCCAATACATGGAACTACACTGACAAGCAAGGAAAAGCAGTATCTTTCTCTATTCTCCAAAACTCGTAACAGATTCTCAAGATTTTGCATTTCCAATTTGTCCCTCATTGTAATATAACCTGGGCTCAAATGAGGTAAACCCAATTCCTGACATTTAATTACCTAATACTTCAGAAAAAAATCACACTTAAAAGGTTTAACATTCTAAATTTTGAGAAAATATTTCTTGCACTACTTCTTGTAATGACACATACTTAGGGGCTTTGCATGTTACACTCTGATCATAAGTTAGGGGGCAATGCTTCCTTTTACAGCAAATAAGGATGTATAAAACACCACTTGGTAACTGGACAGCAGCAACATAAAATCACATTAATAAAAGTAATAAAACTACTTCTCAAAATAAAGACAGATTTTTCTTGTCCCTGGTCTAAACAATTATGAAAAGAATTCAAAAAATTTTACTAGATTACTTGTTAAGAGATTTAAGATTTGAATTAATTTTTCCAAAAGCACTACTTACTGCTCATTATTTGAAACTAATTTTTGGTTTTTAAATGCCTCTGCATGTCACCTGAAACCATTTTTATGAAAAAGCTCAGGACAAAAATGAAAGAAATGAAAGTTTGGTATTCCAAACTTTGTAGGAAAGTTATTTTTAATAATAACCTAAAGCTACACAGATACACTGAAAATGCAAGTTTGAGAGACAGTCACTTCAGGTGGAAATAAATCAAAATTTATAACTTCTCATCTAGAGTCAGAAATGGAAGGAAAAGTAAAAGAATCTTTCTTCTGGGTTTCCAATTGCTTTAACTCTACGACAGATTAGACATGGAAAATGCCAAATCACAAAAGGGTGCACCATTAAGCACATATGACCACTTGAGCCATTCCATAAGCAGACCTTTATACTGGTTGCCAGCACAGCAATGAATATGTGAATTCACAACCTCAAGCAATGCAACACTATGTATTTCCAGACTCAAACAGTATTTTCACCAGTTGTTTACCTGCCATCCATTCAATAAAGAGGTTATAGTTGCTCTTCTCACATGTCGCGCCCAACATTCGAATAATATTAGGATGGTTCAGATGACTCATCATCCTTATTTCTTCCCTCAGTGCTTCAACCACCTCTTCTTGCTCAGATGATGTGTTCCTGACATACGTCACCTGTTTCGAAATATGGTATTCAGATTTACCTAATTTAAGTCCTGTAGTCAGTCGCCTTTCAATACAGCAACAAAAATGGATCATTTTCACCATCTGGAACTACTTTTTTACCTCCATCTCCATCAGCTGAGAACACACCTCCATGTGAGACAGTCACAGAAAATTAAGAGCAATCTTCCAGGGAACAAACAAAAACTTATCCAAGTAAAGAGTGGGGAAACATCTCTCTTTTCACCTCTGTTTAAACTAGGAAAAAACCCTTGATTTCCAGATATTGAAGAAAAGGAAGAAGGAAAAGGCCTGAAAATAGGATCCCGAGTGTCGCTTATAAAATTTTACCAGTTAAATGTTGCATAACTAAAGCTCTTACAGAAATTCAACTGAGGGGAAAACTTGGCAGATCAGAAGTAATGGGATTTGAGCCAATCTCAGCTCTGATTCATACTAAATATGACATAATGGTATGTTACCTCAGGCATCACGATCATCATCGTGTTTCCAGGACCCCATGGACAGTCCCACTTTTTCACAAGCAAAAATTTCAAAGGAGAAATAACTAGTGGCAGATACTCTTTGCTTGAGCAATTTCAAAATATTTCATCTATTCCATAGGTGTAAGTTCATTGTAGAAGAGATAAGAGCATTGGGACTAAAATTCCCTCTATTTTGTTACCACTCATTTAGCCCCAAGCAGCTCTAGTGTGAACACTTTACTCACACCTGAAACCTTAAAAAAATATCAACAGAAGCATTTGCCTCTTCTCAGTTATACTTCTGTATCTATTAATTTAAATAGTAGTACTTGCCTCCAACTTGGCTTTACTTAGTTATCAAAGTTGAATCAGAGGAAACAAATATTAAACTATATTTCCTCCATTTAAAGTTACAGGAAAAATATTTTTGACAAGTGAGGAGAAACTATTTTAAATAGCTATCTTGCAAATAGGGCATTAATTTGGAAACAAGATATCTGGGCTTCATTCCTAACTCATCCACCATTTTATGAACTTGACAGAAGCAAAAACACACTTGAAGAACTATGGAAAAAAATGGGCATAGAAAAAGGACTTTTTTCACTCTAAGGAGAATTGAAAAAAAAACTTGTATATATTCAGTTAACACCATGCTCATAAAGGTTTTTAAAATTATGTATTATGTCAGAACTCATGACAGGGAGTAGAAGAAGCAGGAACACAATGGGTCTGAGAGAGAAAACACAAGAAAGTGAGGTACTTTCCTGAAGTATTTACCTGTTTTACAGCCATTAATGTCCCTGTTCCCACATCTTGAGCTTGGTAACAGGAAGAGAAAGCTCCAAGACCAATTTGCTGACCTTTAAGCCATTCTGCATCTTCTCTGTAATGGTGTTTTGCTTTGGTATGTCCAGGCAGGGTTTCTGGTGTCTGCAAATTAAATTCAAAAATCAATTCCAAGTTTACTAGCATGCATCTAAAATACAGACATTCTAAAGTGTTAGAAAATATCCAAGCTTATATGCCTCTCCTCTCCCTTACACTTCCCTTGAACGGCTTGTTATACAGGTCTCAGCTGAGATGAGTGCTCCGGAGTATTCTGTAACCAACATAACTCTACTACATGTAACAGAGCTTCCTCCGTGTTACTACATGAAGGTGAAAGGCAAGATTAAGGACATAAATTGGAGCATAACTTATTTTTTATTCTTCATCTCACATCTAGTTAAGGCTTTAGTTTGTACCTACACTAAACGGAACCAAAACCAGGTTGTTTTCTATTTAATTTATCCTCCCATTTTATGCTTTACATGTTACCTCAAAGGATCACAAATAAAATACTCCCTTCTCTATTATTATTATTTCTTTTGCTTTTTATCTAGTTGCAAATATAGATGTATTTTTTTTCCTGACTAATAAAGTATTTCTCATTTACTCTTAAGATAGGAAGACAAGATCTTTTCCCATTCCTCCTTTCCAAAATCAGTTTAGTATTGTACAATTGCCTTCAAAGTAAATCAGCATTAGGACTCAGTACAGTTATATTCTGCTTAAAATTTTTGGTTTTATTTCCTATTTTCCCCAATTTTACACCTTCTTTTTTCTCACTTTAAATGTTGATACATTATATGGTGTTTCTCTTGCAAAAATCTTCTCTAGATTTGTTAATAACATAGAAGGATTTGGTTAGCACCCTCAAGTGGCAAACTGTTTATATTCTGTTTCCTATGAAAGGGTATTGAGCACCTTCATGTTGTCTATCACTTCTGAAATATAACAGCACTGCTTTACAATTTCAGTGACCCTCAGCTGAGACTTAACCTAAATTCTCATATGTATACTTACATCCTGCTGAATGATTATGATATCTTCACCATTTTCAACCTGTAGCTGGGGAATTACTGGCAAGGCATCTTGGGATGCTGACATTGCCATAGCGATAGCTAAAGCTTCCTCCTCTTCAGCTTCCATCTTTTCCTTGCATTTTTGATTATGATTTACATCATCTTTGTAAGTATCATCATTTTCTGCCCGCTCAGGAGAAAGAACTGCAACTTCAGACTTGAATGTAACTGTGCCATCACTCGTTGGCATGGAAGCCTCAAGTAGGTCCTCAATACTGGAATTCAGCTCTGCATTAACATCCAGCCGGCACTTTTCATCTACTGGTGTGAACACTGTCTCTTCACTTGGTATAACTGCACTGCTGTTGCCATCACACTGTGAAGTATCGTTCAGGTCAAGTGTCATACTGCTTTTTAAGGTTTCTCCTTGCTTGTTCACATCATTTGGGGTGGGTCGTGATGGCTTTGGCCTATGTACGTGACTGGATGGCAATGGCCTGGCTTGGGTAAAAACTGGAGAAAGTTTATCAGATTCTTTATTTTCAGAACAGTTTCGCTGAAACTGGAGGGAAAGTTTCCGCTGTGTTTGAGGAGAAGGTGAGGGGATTTTGCAGGGAACAAATCCCTGAGGTCTAAGTTTAGAGACATCTGTTACAGGGCCAGCTGGTACAGATGGGTTTGATGGAGACAGAAGTGTTGGAAATAGTGACTGGGAATGACTGGATGAGGGAGGAGAGTTCACACACTGACTGTGGGGTTTTCCTTTTGTTTGAATGGCTGGTTTTGGTTGCTCAGTGGTTACTGATGAAACAGGAAGTCCCATAGCAAGGCCAGCTAGCATCTCAGAAATGTCATCTGGACTGGCACTCAGTTTTCTGTCACTCAAACTTTTCCCACTTTTCCCTGATAACTGCACAGTATTATTAGGGGTATTATTTTCTGTTGTTTCTGGAGAGTTATCTGGCACAGGTAGCTGTAAAAAGTCTTCATGTCGGCATTCCCCAGAGTGCATTTCTTCCATGCCTAACTGAATGGCTTCTGCAATTTCCATTTCATCCGCTATTGCCATCAGACGTCGACGCATCCTTGCATAATGAGTTGAGCTTGTCACACTCAACATATCTAACAGCTTTACAAAAATATGGGGCACTCTTGCTACCATTCTTGCTGCACTTAAAAATACTCTCCGTGACAGTTTGCCAACCATTGAGTGGGAATTGTCAATTGACTGCAAGGCGAAAGTTAAGAGGGAGAGAAGTTTCTTATACCTAAAAAAAGAAAAGAGGTCTTTTATACACTGATGTGTTCTCGCTAATTAGTACCAAAAAGACGTTTCAAGATAATGTATTTAGTTGTCAGTTCTGAAGTAGGAAGGATATTTATTGTTGTACTGGTGCTTCAAAAATGCTTCACAGGTCAGAAGTTTTTAAAAAGACAACAATTTACTCTGTAAAGCAAGCACGGTTTGCATGAAAATATATGTTATTTGTTTACAGAAGTTAGAACAATTACTTCTGTTATGAAATCACCAACAACAAATTCAACTACGAAGAGTAACATTCATAGTACAAGTACCTGTCAACTACAGTATCAGCCTGCAAGACATCTCCACAGACAATGTGGGGGTAAAATTCACCGGGAAATTCCAACAGAAGTCTGTCTATTAGACAAAGTCGTCCCAGCAGTGCTTGCCAGTTGCTAGATTCAATTTCATTTCCAAGAATACAATTTAAGACATAATCAACACCTCCAATACCAATGGATCCTATAAAAAGTTGATAAAATGAAGTTTAGGTATTATGTTCACGGTCTACACAGAGATCAGAACTGTATCATACAGAATTACTCATTGTTTGCCCAAATTAGCCCCCTTCCAAACTGTTGAGAGGAATACTGTTCTTCTTGCTATGCTTGTAGTTGATAATTCCAGTATTATTTGCTTGTAATTACAATTTAATTGTATATGAAGAGTTATTATTACCAGATTTAAGTATTTCTCTCCCAACTGCCAGCTCGCCTGCTTGACCTTTACACATCTCCAACAGCGTTGAGACTGAAAGTTGACTTGTTCGACTGTAAGAAAGTAAAACCAAAAAAATAATTCCTTTAGCAAATGCTTTCAAGGGAAAACATTCTATTCATTATACTTAAAAAATCATCATCTAGGAATTATGTGCAAAATTATTTCACATCATTTTATTCCAGTAATTTCTATAATCCACTCTTTGTAAGCTACCAGTGGTTGTAACATTTTTACAAGGATACTTCCAGAAATGTAATGTCTATCAGTAATATACAAACAAGACCCCAAATTGCCTTGTTTTCTTGCAAAATGTGGCCAAATGCATAAAACCAGTTCTATTTCAGTTGCTACTTTAACTTTAGATATTCTCTTGCTAGACTGTTGCTGGGGGATCTCTATCTGCAGTTCCAGAAAAAATGCTCCTTAGAAACTAAATCTTGATAGACAAAACTGAAGTTGGTGGATTTCTGCATCTAGTTTACAGTACAAGAGAAGAAATGGTTGGCCTGGCAGAACAAACAGAGTAGCCTAGGACAGGAAGACTCGAGCCAAGGGCAATTCACCCTAAATAGCCATCTCCTATCATTACACTCTGAATTACAAATCACAAGTGTTATGTTAGTGCTACTACTTCATGGCAAAGATGTGCAAGAACTGCACATCTACAAAGTAGGAAGCTTTCTGAGGAGTACTTACTAGTAGCTCTAAGGAGAGTCACAAGAATGAGACAAAAGCAATAGAAATGGAGATGAAAGGGATAGGTTCATGACTGCACCCAACATCTTCCTTTACTTAGCGGGGGGAAAAAGCCCTTATGAAAACAAAGCATACAATAACTTGCCTTCAAAACCTACATATTTCAAGCTGGAAGTTTGCCAGGAGCAGTTAGGCTAGCAAAACAATGATATATATTTAAAATCCACACATTTTAACACCAACTAGTTACACATGAATAGCAACAAATGAAGCTGTAAGATATTTCAGTAAAAATCCAAAATGCCATCCATGGTGGAATTTCCTTGCCTGAGCCATCCCATCCATGGAGGAACTTCCCTGGCTGAGCCATCCCATCCATGGAGGAACTTCCTTGTCTGAGCCATTCCATCAAATTTTTACCTCCACATTGCCTCTGCTTTCCCGCCACCAACCTTTGCTTTGCTCAACCAGTGCCATATTCTGCATTTTGGTGTCTGTCCCCTCAGTTTTTGGGTGCTCCTGCTGTGGAGCTGAGGTTCAGCTGGAGCCAGCACCAAGCGTTTGCTGGTTGCTTTAATCTCTTTAACCTTCCCTTGGCTCCCAGTTGCTTTTTGGGAGCTGAATGCTCCTGTTGAGGCTCAGGCTTTCATGGAGGGCTTTGGCTGCATGCTGATGTCTGTCTTGCTATAGAAAGAACACATTCAGAGGCACTTTTCCTTTCTCTTCCCACAGAAAATGCTCTTCTGGCTGCTGCCGCCTCACAGAAGTGACCTATGTTTTTAGATATTTTAATAGGAAGTAATATTTGTGTACAATAATGCCTAGCAGCATCTGGAACATGATCATATGTAATTCATGCAGAAGACATGATTTGAGCCCAAAATATCTTCTTTTTTTTTTTTTTTCTTTAAACCAAAGTGGTCGTAGTTTAACTTCGAAATAGGCATTGAATTTCTCTATGGCATTCTGGGTATTTTCTTGCAAAAGAAGTGTCTGTAATTTCTGATCTGTAATTAGAACCCAATTTAATAATTACATGTCCTGCAAGGAAATGTTTCTTGAGCAGGGCTTTGTTCTTATGCAGCTGCTGGGAGCACAAAGATGGGGATTGTAAGAAATAGTTCAGATGAAAACGAGCTGGCGAGGGCAAAGTAGCTTCAGAAGTGATCAGAGCTGCTGAAGGGTGAGTGGAGCTGATCAAATTCACTTTTTATCATAGATAGTGTGGAGATGTACATCTCATAAGCATGCATGGCATAAATCACTCTGGATGCAGAAAGATTAATTTTTGTGAGTGCTAAAGAGAAATTTTTATATGAAATTTAGCAGATCAAAGGCACTGTTTGAATGGTTTGTCTTTCCTCTAGGAAATTCCATCACAAAAAAAAAGCTGAACTGAAAACTCCATAAGAGTTTTCCTAGGGTTTCCTTCCACAAAAACCTTTATCAAGCATATTATTAACTTAAGGCTAATTCAGAATCATTTTAGCCTTAAACATGAATAATTTCAGAGTGACCTGATGACAAGTTCAAATTCTTTCCTAAACTATGAAGCTTAGCTAGAGGATCATATACTCATTTCATTAACTTCTTCTTCCAGGCAATATTGTACCTTGGAAACGACTTAATTAGTTGAAATTCATGGCAAAGGTATTTTGGAAAGCTGCCTGGACCCGGAGATGTGTGTAATACAGTTCTGTATTTCTAGTTTGTGCTGGATGAACTGATCATATAAAAAGGTTTATTTCTTGGGAAGATCTTCAGGGAATGCTGAGAAGTTTAAAATCTATGGGAACGGCCAATTTCCATAATTGTTGGAGACAATTGCAGAGCTGATTCTGGGTTTCCCTACGAGTTTTTCTCCCCTGCTGTGTTGCAGTGTTGATAAAGGGGGACAGCTTTGGGCTCAGCTGAATGGAGAAGGGCAAATAATTAAGAATTCTAGCTGGTTTAATATTTTAGCTTAATTATATAGTCATTAAGGTTGGAAAAGCCTTCCAAAACCATTGAGTCCAAGCTGTGCCAGATCCCCACCTTGTCCCCAGCTCTGAGTGCCACATCCAGCCCTTCCAAACCTTTCTGGGCAGCCCCTGCCAAGGCCTGGCCACCCTTTCCAGGCAGAAATTCCTCCTCATCTCCATCCTGAAGCACCCCTGGCACAGCTGGAGGCTCTGTCCCCTCGTGCTGTGAGATGGTCACTGATTTTCTCCACAAAACACTCCTCAGTGTCGTTCACCACCTGACTGGGGACAGAATGTGTGGTCACAGCTGGCCCAGGCAGGTGGCAGAGCTGCAGGCAGATGTTTGCAGCTGCAGAGCACAGCTGGGCACAGCCCCACATGTGCCTAGGTTAGAGAGCAGTTTATCAGGATTTCCAGATGCTCAGAGAAGTGTGCTGGAAACTCTCCTGAAGGACTTGTGCTTGAATGTGGTCTGAAATATTAATGTGACCTCCTTTCCAGGCCAGGGGACTTTCTCTAGCACATCCATGTGCTGGGGTCCCTGGGGACACTGGGAGGCTCAGGCTGGGTCTGGATGAACATGACAACGTTGAGATGTTTGACCTCCACCACTGAGATGAGTCCAGGCTCTGGAATTTCCTCCTTTGTCATTTCTTCCTCAGCTTTTCCAGAAGGAGATGAGAACAAGGACAGTCAGGTTTGGCTTTTTTTCCTCCTGAGGAGTCAAACCCCACTGATTTTTTCAGGCTGCTGCTGCACCTGTTCCTCCTCTTCAAAAGATTAAATTGAGCTCGCTTGAAATGAAAAGCAACAGCCCAAGCTGATAAATCCAAGAGGATGTTCCTGTATCCTCCATCAAAGGTGGATGTGCTCAGTCTGAATCTCCCTGCAATGGGAATTATTACTGGGCCTCTGCTTGGACTTCCAGGGATTGTGGGTTTATGGCATGCTGCTAATCCAGCTCCTCCTGCAGAGATTCCTCCAATTTCAGAGACAGACCCACCTCCTCCAGCCTTTTCTGGGCTTTTGCTGGCATTTTCCATGGCAGAGGGCTGAGTCAACCTGGTGTACTGTGCAGTGTAGGGGATCACCTGCAGAACTCAGGATCTTGGCAAAAAAGGGTGGCTGGTGTGACTTTATTGGGGTGTCTGTGGTGTTTTCTGCAGGTCTGGCCTTGGAGAACCCCCTGTGACACTTAGGGTTGCTCTTGGTATGGATTAAACCCCACCCAGCCCTTCCTTGTCCAAATAAATTGAGTCTGAAGTGCTTCAGACGTAGTTGGTCACTTCCAGTGTGGTTTTTGAAGCAGATTTGCTTTAGCTGGAGCCACCTTGGGAAAATTCCAGCCTTTTCCCAGCCCCAAAGGGGACTTGCAGATGGGCTGGGAGGACAAGAATTTGTCACATCAGGCACCTGCAACACCAGCACGCGGCGACATTTCCATGGCACTGCAGGAAAATCCTGAGGGATTTGGAGGAGGAATCTCCTCCTCCCTGCTGACAGCCAAATTGCAGAGTGCCGTGGCTAATTGCACGCTCTGAGTGTCTCCAGCATTGCAATTCCATGTAAAAAATTGCCATCCTTGCCCTGGGAACATCACAGAGCCGTGCTCAGCAGCCGAGGTATTTTATACCTCTCACTGAACAGAAAGAGTTGCTTGTCCCCGAAAAGATGATGAATATGGAGTGCTGCAACAGAGTGTTTTGGTCCTGTGAGAAGATTGATGGATTTTGGCAGTGCTGTTTTTTTTTTTTTTTTTCTCTCCCCTTACAACCAACTTCTATTCAAAATCCTCCCATTCAGCAACTCCCGAAAATTAATTAAGCTTCTTTCTGTGCCTTGGACTTATTTGCATATTTTAGCCTCCCCTTTCTAAAACCATTTAAAAACTCAGTCACTCTGGGAGTCACAACATCCAAAGGCTGGAAACCACCAGGTAAACACTCCGGTGTTATTTCCATGGAAATATTTCATTTTATTGTAATTGAGCAAGAATTAGGATGATTTTTAATAGTGACATATGGCAATTACCACTGAAAACGTTTCTGAGAGACTTCAGAGTTGTTTATACCATTGCTGGAAGTGTTGTAAAAACAATGTGAAATTCCTTGGGAATTGGACTATTTATTTCTATCCAGGGGATAATTTTCTGCAGCAGAAGTGAACTACTAAATTAATCACGCCATATTTAAAGGGCAGCATTAGCATTGGTCTGACCAATGAATCATAACCAACAATTTCCTTTTTATAGCTGAAAGAAGAGGAGAACACACAAAATATTAGGAAATGATCCATAAACAGCTCTCTCCTACACATGACAGCTGTACACTGGAAATTTTCCTTTAGAAGAACGAAAAACAAATCCCAGCTTGGTGAAGACCCTTGGAAAAGTCCTGGCCCCTGTTCGCTTTTGTGAGTAATTGCAGATTTTTAGGGATGGAAAGTGGCTGGTGTGGTGTCCCAAACTGTGGCTTGGGTCTTAGTGGGTTTTTTGTGGCATTTAGATTTTCTTTTTTATGAATTCAGGACTGGTGTCTTTTAGGGAAATCTGGTTATTTTAGCATTAAAAGGAATTAATTTGTGGAATTCCTTGCCAAGTGAGAATGGCTGTGAACAATAACCACATCAATTATAACTAAAGGATTCTTTGTCCAATGGGCTCAGACCACAAACTCCTTAAATTCTGCCATAAATTCCGAGGTTGCCATGAATTATTGGCATTATTTTAATGAGCTGGTTTTGGCAGCCACATGAGAGATGTTCTGGCTCTCCCAGTGACTCTCTCCTGGCCTCGAGAAAAGCACTTAAAGTGTCCATGGCTCACCTGAAAAAGGGACAGCAGCGTTTTTTTCTGAGGTGAAACTGGTGCCAGCCCTCCTGAATTAATGTCTGAGAGGTGCCTGAAGTCCCCAAAAATAAAAGATACCTTCAACAATTCAGCATTGCCAGGGAAAAATCATAATTCCTTGCAGTTTATGCAAAAGGAGTCTGAGGCACTGCAGCCACCTTCTGTTAAATGCAGAGAATTCACAGGTTTCCTAAAAAATTGAAGAGATAATTGATTTTTTATATAGACATATTATTTTTTTGGAGTTAATGCTGGAATCAAAGGAAGCTGACAGCCTGAATTTGTTATGTTAGAGACAGATTCCAGCTCTGAAGTCACCCAGAGTCACCTTTGGGAGGCTGTGAGAAGTAATGGGCATTAGTGACAAATCTTTGCATGTTCCTGGTTATGGAAATGCTGCTTTTGGTGAGCACAGCTGCCCAAACTTCCTCTCCAAAACCCCTGAGGTACAGGAATGTTGCACCTCCCCACAGAAAACCAGGAAAGACCAAGAGATAAGGCCTAAAATGCACTGGGCAGCATTTCCAGAAGTGCTGCTTTCCACTCCAGTTTAGCTGAGAGAGCTTTTTCCCAGATCCAGGGCAAAGCAGAGATGCTGTCCCAGGCAGGAGAGCTGGAAATTCCTGCATGGTGTTAACCCAGCACATAAACTCTCCTTGTCTCTTCCAATGAAGCATAAAAACCACCCCAGACTGTGTTAAATCCCTGCCTTGGGTAAGAGCAGCTACCTTATTCCAATGACCCTTGTTCAGGATCATCCATGCCCACACAGAGGAGGAAAATTGTATTATTGGTAAAACTAGAATTAAAAAAAAAAAAAAAGAATATAGAGCACTGCATTT
>JANRMJ010000002.1:22928125-22940419 GCA_025584955.1 Alethe diademata | reverse complement strand
GATCCCATGGAATTCCCTGCTATTCCACTTGGATCCAAGCATTTATTCTGAAATAGATGAGATCTCATGGAATTCCCTGTTGTTCCATTTGGATCCAAGCATTTATTCTGAAATACACCCTGCAGAGTGCCAGGAGGGGCTGGGCAGGTGCTCTCTGCCCTTCCAGCAGGGCTGTGGGCAGGTGGGTGCCTGGAATTCCCAAAATCTGGAGGAATTCTCTCTCTAACTCCTGCCAGCTGTGGGGGTCTGTGCTGCAGACCAGGAGCAGCTGCTGCCCCTGGGGGAGGAGGTGCTGTGGGAAGGGAATTTAGCAGAGAAGGAAGGCAAGAAGCAGGGAAGGATGAAGCAGAGTTATTTATTGGGGGTGTGGAATTTGTGGATTGATGAATACAGAAGGATTGGATATTCCTCCCATTCCTGGGAATGGGGCAATTGCTGCTTCCAAGGTAAGGAGTTTGTTTTGTGTTTTTTTTTTTTTTTTTTTGGAAGAATCTTTCTCTGAGCAGGAGATTGAGGACGTGTTTCCCCCCTGGGATGCCACTGTCTGGTGGCTGCTGCAGGAGGGATGTCCTGCCCAGGGCTGTTAAATTCAGTTCTTCCAGTGGCTCTCAGCATTCCCAGGATTGTGCCTGTGCCAGGAGATCCTGAATCCTCCTGGGTCTCTGTGTGAGCCCTGTGCTGGTCCCAGACAGGAGCTGGTGTTGCTTTATCTCTGCTGTAGGAAAGAGGTTCCCCTTTTAGTGCCTTTGGGATGGTTTCCCACCCAATTTTGCCTTTCCTGGGTTGAAGGGAGTTGTAGGAAGGGGACTGGAGGAGTGGAGCAGTGGCTTGGTGATAAAAGGTGTTATTACCTGTAAGTGCAGAGTTCTTGTCACTCAGCTTTGAGGTGAGGCAATGAAAGGAAAATAAGGGAAAAAAAACATGATCAGGATGTGGAAAAAGCTCCATGTGGGTACGGTGAGGAGAACAGCCCCTTGCTGGATTCTCTTTCATGGAAAAAATTCCTGTAATAGCAAAACCACTGCTTTTATTTTTCTTCTGCACTTATTCCCCAACTGGGAGCTTTCAGGCACTGCACATGTAGTGAAAATTAGAAGAATCAACTCCTTCCCTATACAATTTCCTTCCTTTAGGTGCCAAAAATTGTAAAATAAGACTGCTCAAGTCCTGGTGGAGCAGCATTTTAGCTTTGGAGGCTTCAAAGCAGAAGTTCAGCTTGGGCCATGGCTGCTGGGCCCAGGGGAGTTTTCCTGGCTGAACATCACAGCATCCAAATTCTCCCTCTGATGTTTAGAGAAACATTTGCTCTTCCTGGTTTAAGTGGGGCTGGACCATCTGGTGGTATCACAAAAATCATCTCTGCCCTAGAAGTATTCCTAATAAATGGAGAGCTCTTCTGAAGAGGAAGGGATGGGACAGACATGAAGTGTTTTGGTGAGAGGTGGGCTGACTTCCCTTGGCCTGTTTGCAGCCTGCAGGATCAGCTCCTTGTCCCCAGGAATGAAGAATTTGCTAATTATAGACAATGTAGGAGCTGGGAAAAAAAAACCCAAAAAACCACAGGGCATTAGTGTTACTCAGTATTTTGAATTTCTGAGGAATATTTGAAGACTTATTTAAGGCTCTTGGCTTAATGTTTCAAAAGCCACCAGCAATTTAGGAATCTATTTTTGGGAGTAACCTACTAAAATCTCTTGCCCTATGAACCAATTTCAGTAGAGTGGGAATTTCTACACCATCTTTAATATATTTCCTCAAACTGCCCGGTAACTGGATGTTGTGTTGTGATGCTTTCCTCAGCAAGTGGTAGTAGAGAAATATTTGTCTGGAAGTCTGATTTCACCTTTTGCTCATGCAGATATTTTATCTCAGTTTAGGCTGGGAGAGAGGATCTGTGATACATTTTGCTTGCCAGCTTTGTGTAGCTCTTTGGAGATTTCTTTGGAGATTTCTCTGTCACGTTTTCAGTGTTTTAGCAGGAGGAAATTCAACGTGAAGTTAGGAGGACTTGGCCTGTATCAGACAGAGCAGCTGCTGTGGTGGAAGGCAGGCAGAGAGACGAGAGAAGAATTTTGCTGAGGTGAATGTTTAATATGCTTCTGTGATAATAAGGGGCTTATTTATGCTGCATTAATATTTTGTACCGCTGCTTTAATGTTTAATCCCTCTGCTGAAAGCACTGAGAAACCCTTTTTAGCACAGTGGTTTTTGCTGTGCTGGGAGGGACAGGGCAGGTTTTCCTGAGCCTGGTGAACTCGGTGAGAGCTTTGGGGCTGGGATTTGGCACCTTCTGTGCATCCCTGCCGTGGCTCCTGGGCACTGCTGGAGCCTCATCCCAGCTCCTCTCCAGCAGGACCAGCTCTTGGCATCACACAGGGGAGCAGGAGCACGTCTCACACTGGGTCATTAATTAATCACGGGCTTGGGGATGGGTTTTGCTGCCCTGCTTGCCCCTGTGCAAGGGTGTTCTCTGCTCTGTGAGTGCTGGGAGAGAGGGAATGGCCCTTGGATCACAGGGATGCAGCTGGGATGGGCTGGAATCTGCAGGGCTTGTGCTGAAATCCCAGTTTTGTGTCTGCAGGATTGTTGGGATCCCTTCTGCTTATGCTGAAATCCCAGTTTAGTGCCTGCAGGGTTTTGGGATCACTTCTGCTCCCCATGCTGAAATCTTAGTTCTGTGTCTGCAGGGCTTTTTTTTTTTGGGGGGGGATCCTTTCTGCTCCCCATGTTGAAATCCCAGCCTTGTGCCTGCAGGGTTTTTGGGATCCTTTCTGCTCCCCATGTTGAAATCCCAGCCTTGTGCCTGCAGGGTTTTGGGATCCTTTCTGCTCTATTTTCTTAAATATTTACATTTTAATCAAATCTTCCCTGTTTTTTTGGCTTCCACTTCAGAACTCTGAGGCTGTTAAGGTTTTGGGAAGCACCTGCAATAATTTGGTTACTGATAATCCTCACAGAATGAAATCAATCTTGCAGAAGTGTTCAGTGACAGAAACCTCCCTCCTTTCATCACTGCCTGATTGTGTTTCCAGAGCTGCTTTTCCTCTGTGTTTCCCTGTTTTGACAGGACTGGGCAAAAATCCGTGTGTTGAACTACATTTAGTAAATTTACAATCGATACAAACTCATCTTTTTTAAGAGACTTTCCTTTTCCCTTGCTTTAACTGTATTAAACTCTGCACATTTACCTGTATTGAACCTCAGTGTCTGCTTCCCTTGCCAAAGGGACTTTGCATTCCTTGACAGGGCTCAAATATTTGTTCTTCAGGAATTAGGTGGACTTCATTTGGACTTGCCATTTAGTTTGTAATACCAAGAGAACTCGATTTTAAAGGCTAATCAGGCAGTTGTGTATTTAGTTCTACCTTGGTGCTGCTGCTGCTGGAACCTAATGATGCCTTGAGGCACAGATGGGATCTTTCCTCCAAGGAAAATAGGAAAAAAAACCCCCCAAGTTCTTCTTTCTAGAGTCTTGAATTGGTAAAAAAGCCCCCCCCGTTTCGTGGGTCTATTGGCATAGGTTTCTTTTAGGAACTGGGAATAAGGGAAAAGCTACCACAGAACAGAGAGGAACTGGAAAAGCTTGTCAAGAGGCTTGTTTCTCCTTTATTTTCTTTCCAAGTCTTCCAAGCAGGATGTAAGGTGGCATCTGAAAAAAAGATATAATGTGATTAAAATCTTAAAATGTTATGAAAAAGCAGTTTGCACCTAGTATTTATAGGAAAAAAAAAAAAAAGAAGAGAGCTTGGGATTAAAAAGGAGTGAGGTAAAGGTGCAGGAATGTTGCTGTCAGACTAGGAACAGTGAATAATACAGTAACACAAATACAGTAACACACACACACGACTTCTTCCAAGGCAGCAAGAAGGGCTTTATTGAAAGGCCACTGTACTTATATAGGATAGTTTGTGCAATACAGAATAGAAAAGGTTCATTGGTTCAAGAAGGCAACACTTCTTGAAAACATGTTTTCAGCAAAACATCATGTAGCACACACACTGTTTTGTGATTAACAGTAGGTGTTAATTTATGTTACTCATTCTTTTTTTTTTTTTCTTTTTTATCTCTGAGAAAGTCTCCAGCCTGGGAAAGATCTGAGCTGGAGCTGAGAAAGCTTCTAACCTGGGA
Source organism: Alethe diademata (assembly GCA_025584955.1). Classification (NCBI taxonomy): domain Eukaryota; kingdom Metazoa; phylum Chordata; class Aves; order Passeriformes; family Muscicapidae; genus Alethe; species Alethe diademata. The sequence continues at coordinate 22,936,291 of JANRMJ010000002.1, read as the reverse complement.
AAATACGAATTGGAATTTTCCCTGAGCCTTCAGCAGTGTCCACAGAGGAAACCCAGGAATTTGGGTGTGTTTGGGTGCTTTTACAGCAAATCCCAGGATGGACCAGGCTGGAAGGGTTCCCCTGGTCCCAGCTCCCTGCCCAGGATGGTGTCCAGGGCTGTGGAATATCCCCAGAGAGGGAGATCCCATGAATTGGAGTCTTAAATGAGCTGACAAAACTCTAAACTAGAGCAAAACCCAGCTGTGCTGGAGGCATGGGATGTGTCTTTAGGGTGTCCTGCAAACCTGGGAGTTCAGACCTGCCAGAACCACACAGAGTAAAGCTGATTATCCCTGAAGCCATTACATTTTCTCAGAGAAGGGTGATGAGAACCTTCAGCCTCCTTGTGATTTAAGCTGCGTGCTCAGAGCCCTTTGTCATGAGCTGCTTCTGAATGTCTGCTCAAGAGGGGTGAAGTAGTTGGGTATTTTTAGCTCTTTTCCATGCCTGTGGTTTTTATATGCTAATCTGTTTGTTTCTTTCCAGCCTTTGGAATATTCATTCCACAACATCTAAAATTTGACACCTGCTGTAGCTTGTATTATCACTTTCACCCTCAGAAACCCAGAAATTATTAAGGTGGAGTAATTGCTATCCTATTATATAATAACTACTTTAATCCAGCAATCATAACGTGATTTGAAATGAACCCTTTTGTGCCATTGATTTTGGAATAATTACTGTTATATTGTACTTCTGCAAGAGTTATTCTCAGTTAACCACTTGAAAATAATACGCTCTACTTATTGAAAAAAATAAATCTGATTATCCCCCAAAGCTCAATGTTCTTTCTACATCTGTGCCTCAATTGTCTGCTGGTGACCTGAGATGCTCAAACAGACTCCTTTCTGTAACTACTCCAGGAAATATCCGTGGGCCAAATATCTCCTTCCAAACAGCTGTTTTTAGTGGGGGTTTTTCCCTCTGAACCAGGGATGTGGTCACTGTTCAACTCTGGTGTGCTTGGGAGTTGTTTAGTCAGGAGAGAGTGACAAAGAGTCAGGGAAAAGACAGGATTTTTTCTCCCTTCCTGCCCTCAAAATCTCATTTTCATTTGCTTCTCTACACATATAAAAATTTCTAATAAAGCCATCAAATTTGCTTAAATGAGGTTTTGTCCCTTTGAGGCAAGGCTGATCTGGAAGGAAGTGTTCTTCATACTTAAAGATATGAAGAAAAATATTCTGTGGTTGTTGGTTATCCATGGGAGCATTCCCATTTTCAGTGTTTTGTCCTTCTGAACTTCTAAATTCTTGCTGAGAGAGGTTTTTTTCAGTAGGGAAATAATGGAAAATTGTACATTCTCAGCTTTTTCTGATTTCATGGAAGCTCTGGTGTGGCCTCTTCCCTTCTGTGATGCAGAATGCAGAGGAGGGCAGATGTTTGACCATTTATTTCCTTTGTATCTTTGCTTGCTGGGAGAGCAGGGATGAGTCTGGCTCCTTTAGTTAACAACAAACTTTTGTTGAAGAGATCAGAGGTGTGACATTCTCTGTTTGAAAAGTTGATGAAACATTGATAAATTAGAAAAATCAGAGTGGAAACAATTACAAAACTTTAATATTTTCCTGAAACGTGCATTTATTTGGGGCTAATACCCAGAATGAGTGAACAGCTTTGTGTCATGGGAGATCCAAACTGGAATCCCAGCTGTTCTTTATGAGTCACCCTTGTAGTGGCTGCAGAAGAGATTTGTTAAAAAGAGATTTGAGTTTTCCAGCTTTGCTTCTACATGTACAGCATTGTCACATCTTTTCAAGGCTGCTCTTTTCAGTGAGCCCCAGAATATGGGTCAGCAAACTTGAGAGCACATGAGCAGGCTGATAAAACAGAAGTGAAAGACTCACTAATGTGTCAAGTATTGATGTTGCTGTAAGCTTTCCCTTGTCTCCCGCTCTGTGAGTAAATAATTCACCAAACTCCTGTTAGTCCTTGTGGTGATACTGAAGGATTTTTTCATTAATTTATGAATTTCATCTGGGAGGAGTTTTCGATGATTTCAGAGCTGTGTGTGTTCCCTGGGTCTGTCCAGTTTTGCATAAGTGGTTTTTCTCACTTTTTCAAGGTGTGCAGATCTGCTGTTGGCCCTTCCTGAAAGGTGAGACTGGAAATTCCAGTGACTGAGCAAAATCCAGCATATTTTAAAGTACAGCTCCAATTGTTACTGAAATGGGAGGTGAATCTTGTTGTTGGATGCTGCTGGGAACCAGGGAAAAAGCAGCCTTGAAGCCTGGGGTTTCTCAGACTGCTCAAGGACAAGAAATTATACTGATGATTAAACACCTGCTGGAGATGTGATGTCTTGCAGAAAGCATGTTTTCAAAGAGGTGTTGCCTTCTTGGCCCAATGAGTCTTTTCTAATTTGTATTGCACGAACTACCCTATATAAGTGTAGTGTTTCTTTAAATAAAGTCTCTTTTGCTTCTCCATTGCACAAAGAACTACGTTGCATTATCCTTTCTGCTGTTCCTGTAGGCAAAATGCAACAGAATCTTGATTGAAAGTGCCAGGAAAATGCTGATAGACCCAGGAATCCTCTAATTTGTACTTTTCCTCCTTTGTGCAACAAAGAAAAGGGATATTAATCTAATCCAAGCCCAAATTCTTTCAGACCCACACCTTCACCCTCATTGCTGCAGCACTGGGGTGATGTTTTTAGGAGGTTCTCTCCTCCAGTTCCCCCATTAATTTGGGATCCATGGAGTGTTGACATTCCCACCCAGCCCATGGGAAGTTCAGTGGCTGCTCCCTCTCCGTGTGCTGGTGGCTCTGACCCCTGGAATGTGGTCAGTGGCATGCAGGGTGGTCCAAAAGCCTTTCCATGTTTGTGCTGTTTATCCCTGCGTGGCCCAGCTCGCTGCCAGAGGCAGGCAGGGTATTTATAGCTGGGATGTTCGATGTTCCCGTCGCCTTCCCCAGGCCATGTCTGATTCCTTAGGGTTCAGCGGGCTCCATGAGACTTCTCCTGGTTTTTGTGCTCCAGGCACAGCTCCCTGAGTCAGTGCCAGCCTTCCCTTGGTGTTTGCAGTGGATTTTCCTTCAAAACATGCATTGCCCTTTGGATTTTGTGTAGGATCAGCACCTTCTGCGTCTGGCGCCCTGAGGAACTTTAAGGAATGGCTCCTTTTGGATCGTCATTCCCTTGTTCCTTTCCCAAAGCCCTTCCATTGAATTAACCATGGAATTATTTATAGCAGCCCTTTTGAGCCAGGTCAGCCTCCAGTGCTCAGGAATTGTTGCAGAGCTGCTGGGAATCCATGTCCTGGGAATTCTCTGGAATTGGGAGAGCTGGGAAGCACAGGGATATCTGTCCTTCAGGGCTCCCCTAAAGCCAAACCCTGGCATGGAGATAACCCCTCTCTGGCATGTCCTCACTGACCCTTCCTGCTGGATTTTCTGCTTTTCCAAAGGAAGGAGCTGGAAATTTCCTCATGGAAATTTCTTGGGTTTCAGAGCTTCTTTTCCCCTAAAAAAATACATCCATGAAGTGAAAGTGTCTGGGCCAAAGGGTGCATTGGTGTTCAGGATTTAATTTAAAATCATGTTCTTTCAGTCTTCACACAAAGACAACAAATTCAAACTCCAGTGCACGCTCTGGAAGCCAAGCTTTACATCCTGTTTTCCTTTTGTTGTACTCCCTGCTAATTTCCTTGACTTTAATCACCATTTCAGTCCTTTCCTTGAGTTTTATTTCATTTGTTAGGAAAAAGAGAAAACCAGCTTCCCATTATTCTGTTGATTCCTGAAAATTATGGGAAATAGGCTTTAGGATAAGTAGTTTCTTAGTTTTCCATAGACAAATAGAAAGAGGTTGATGTGTTCAAGTTTTTACTCTTCTTTTTTGCTTTATTTTCTTTTTTACTTTATCCCAACGCTTCCTTTCTCTTTGGAATTTGTGCTAGTGCCAGCATCTTTAGTCTCGAGTTTAACTAAAATTAAGTGTTAATTTCGTTATGGAGATAAAGACCCATTGAAGCCCAACCTTGATGAAAGAAGCTGTTAGTGACCAGGGAGGATCAGGGGCCTCAGGGCAGTCGGAACTGATGATTTTTGGCCAAGGCAGGTTCTACCAAGCCATCTCAACCTTTGAAATGCACAGGTTTTCCTTATCCCAAATGCTGGAATTACATTCGTCAGCCTCCTGTACCTTGCCCAGATTTTGTTCTCCAGCAGTGCCCAGAAGAATCTATGGAATAATCACGTTCAAAATTCATTGTTTTGTATTTTTAGTTTCAACCCTAAAATGCTGAGACAGCTCAATGTGTCCAGAGCCACTTTCTGAATCCAAATCATTGCAACATCTGACCCATGACTTGGTCAGCATTTATCTCTCCAATGTTTTTGCAAGGAAAAGTTGTCTCTAACACTATTCTAGGCAAGTTTTACAAGGTTTCATGATTAAAAATGCATTTTTATGCTGTTTCCAAAACACCACTTTCATTTTATTGCTAAAGTGGTGTAAATTCCACGGTGAGCACTCCATGAAATGCTATTTGTAGAAGAAATAAATGTTGCTGCAGCCCTGTGCTGGGGTTTGCTGGCTCAAGATGAGCTGTATTTTATACCTGGCAATTATGCACAGAAAAGCAAGAGGGGAAAAAAAATCTGTTTGAAATGATTGTGGGGTTTGTGTGGCCCTGTGGAACATGAAACAGCGGCTGGTGAGACCCACCAGGGTGATCTGAACTAAAAAAATTCAGGGTGGCAGCAACAAATTGTCCTTTTCTGCTGCCTCTGTAATTCAGTGAGCCATTATTGCTGGAATGGGGATTCCAGGGGATGCAGCAGCTGCTGCCTTTGCTGGGAACGTGGGCTTGGAGATATTCCTGGAATGACTTGGGATGAGGAGCTCTGGGTCAAGTTCCCACCTTGGTCCTGTCCCCTGAGCACGTGGAATCAACCTGGGGAGAGGAAACAGCCTCAGATTAGATTGGAGAGAAGGAAAAATTCCTCTTGCCCAGCCCTGGCACAGCTGCCCAGGGCAGTGGTGGAATTCCCATCCATGAGGATGGAAAAGCCACCAGGATGAGGCACTTGGGGACAGTATCTGGGCTCTGTGATCATGGAGGGCTCTTCCCACCCAAGTGAACCCATGATTTCCTCAGCAAACCAGAATTTTGCTCCAAGGAACGCTAATTCCAGCAGGATTATTCTCAGGTCTGGGCTGCAGGAGATAAAACACCTCTGTCCCAAGGGGATATTTTATTTCCTTCCACCTTAGGTTCAGGATTTGGTGCTGTACCAAAGCATTTGGCACTTAGTGACAATTCCCCTTTATAATTTAAAGGATTTTCTTTATATATGGAAACAAATCCATCTTTTTCATGTCTCCAGTGAAACCTCACAACATCCAGAGCATTTGAGAACAATTCAAATTTAAAATAATTTTCTTAAGTGAAACAATGCAACATCCAGAGCTTTGCAGAGCAATTTAAAGTGAGTAGGTCTGAGAGTTACTGGGCAATGATTTGTATGGTTTAATAGAGGTTAGGAAAGAAAAGAACTTAATTTTGGGTGATTTCTTGCAAATCTTAAAAAGATAATTTGAATAAGAGCAGGAAAATAATGTATCTTTCTCATGAGCATTTTAGTATATAGAAGTATGTGTGTATATATATATATATATAATATATATATCAGTATATTAAAAACGAAGTCAGAAATAAAATTAAAGTAACTAATGCAAATAAACTGCTGTAAACCCATTTAATCTGAGATTATTTATGATTAAATCCAAAATTTTGGAAGACTACCTCACTGCAGCCTTGGAAATGAGTTTGTCTCACTGAAGCTGCTATGGGTGGATGGTAAATAATTGAGTTATTTCTGATGTCATGGTAATGACACAGTTCTGAGGTGTTGAATGACAACTTTTTGAACTTTCTGGATATTTTTGAGTTGGGAAAACTCCTGTCTGGGACCTCCATGGCCATGCTGGGATCTGTTTTGTCAGGCTCAGGGGGTGCTGCTCTCCCCGTGCAGAGCTGCTGGGGAAATGCTGATTTTCCTGGCAAGGGCAGGTCCCAACATCTGCCAGGCAAAACCCAATGGGAATGAGGCATTTTCCAGCTGGTGAGGAGTCAGTGCTGTCCCAGGGGGTGTTGGGGCTCAGTGGGGACCCAGGGTCACTTTGCTGGCCCAAAAAGACTGACTTTGTCACTTAATTAAGGCTTAATTTAATGGTATTAGTTGGGTTTGTGTTGTTTTTTGAGAAGTTAATGGTTGTAGAGTAGCAGCACTTTGCACCTCATCCTCAGTTTAAAACAAGAATAGGAAAAACCTACAAAAATAAATCTCCTAGTACACCCAAGGAACAAGACCCCAGCCTGAACACTGTTTTTCATCTAAAAATTCTTTTCCTGTTATTCTTGCTCAGTATATGGTTTTCATGATGAGACTGTAGAACCTCTGCAGCACTTGGGAAATGAAACAAAACAAAGGTTTGGGAATGTGTGCAGTGTGTGGAGAGCCAGCCCTGTCCCCAGAATAGCACCCAGCTCTCTGAGGAGTTCTGGTGGAACCAGATTTTATTTTAATGTACAAAATGTGACATAATGTGTGGAGGACGGTTCTAAAAGCAAATTAAATGGCAGCTGCTTCTGTAGTCACTTAATTCACAAGGTAACTATTATAACATGTCTTGTTGAAGGAAAAGAATCCATTAAAATATAATTTTCTTTTTTTCCCCTAAAAAAATTCTTTAATCCAATGGCAGATTTGTTGCAAAAAAGGAAAAGCCATGCTCTAAACAGAGCCTCCATTCCTGGGGAAGTTAGGTGTGGAAAAATCCTTCTGGAGAGGATGGATGAGAAACTTCCATGGAAGTCAGGTGGCAACAACTTCAGGCCGATAAATCTCCTGCTAAACTCCCCAAACTTGCCTGTCAAACCCTTGAACTTGATTTTTTGAATGCATGTTTAATGCAAAAATAAATCTCTCTTCAGAGAATAGCAAATTTGTCAGACTTAGTTAGACACATGCAGCTGGGCCAGACTGGGTGAATATTTAATTAGCTGGCACCAGAATTTTTGGTCTTGTTTGGTTTTTAAAAAATTATTTTTACTTTTATTTTTTCCTGCTGTAAAAAAACCCCAAAACCACATCTTGTTGTCTGAGGAAAGAGGAGAATTGAGGATTTGAGTACTTTGCAAGTTTTTATCTTTCATTCAGTGTCTTAAACATGTTTTAGGATTGCCTGTGCTGAAAAGGAATTTGATGTCAGAAATTTGTTAAAACTTCTCTCAGCTGCTGAAAACAGGAGTAATATTTGATAAAATTTTGAAGAACGTCTGTTATCTGTTCTTGGGTCCCTAGCAAAACTGATTTTATTTTTCGTTCTTAATTTTTGGGATCCTGATGAAGCACAAATTATGCTGCCTTCAAATCGAGCCGTTTCAGTGCAAAAATAGCACAAAAATAAAGCCCATTAGAAGGGAATTCAGGCACTGGGGCTGATGAGTGGAAAATGGGGATATTGGACAGGCAGCCTGGGACTTTTCAGAGTGGGATAAATGCAGTTGTAAGCCAATGGTTATTTACTGCTGGCTGGATTTATCTGGGGTGCTTCCCTGTGAATTGGGCTCGACACTTGTGTTATTTTTAAAGAGCTCCCAGGGCGTTTGAGATGTGGAGAAAATCGAGAGGATGATCAAATTAAAAGTGAAGCCGTGACATAAAGTGAATAAATGTTAGGATGGGGTGACACAGCCATAAATAAGTGCTGGTAATTCCTCCTGCCATGATCCTCACAGATATTTTACCCAGCTCTCCTGAGGAGCTGTTACAAGTTCCCTGGAGTGTGGTTCAGCGCAGGCTGTGAAGAGGTTTCCTTTTTTATTCTGCCGTTTATATTTATTGGATTTCTGGGGTTTTCTGATTTTACACAGAAGAGGGAAAATACACAAAATTCTTGGTTTGGTAAGAATGCTGAGGTGCCAAGTGTGGCCTCAATGTGTGGCAGAGGGATGAACTTTTAACCAGGGGATTTGTTGGATCTCAGAAACCTGGGAATTTTGGGATTTTTGAGCTCCTGACCCCCAGGAGAACACTGCTTTTAACCTGAGGCCTTGGGGAAGGCTTCCAAATTTGAGTGATGGAGTTAAAATCATGGGTGTGTAGTTAAATAG
>JANRMJ010000002.1:22905868-22927848 GCA_025584955.1 Alethe diademata | reverse complement strand
AGTGTTGCAGAGCTCTGTACTTTAGATAAGATTTAATAAACAACCAAGTCTGAACACGAGAAAATTCATCTCCTTCATGTTTTTAATCCTGACTCTGAGTGAAAACAGAAGAAAATGAAGACAAGACAGTAATTAGGTGGTGCAGGAGTTTTCCTCCCCAAAAGTAGTGTCAAACATTGGCACAGCTGCCCAGGGCAGTGGTGTCCCCATCCCTGGGGGGATCTAAAGCCACCAGGATGTGGCACTTGGGACATGGTGGCCTTGGCTGTGCTGGGAATGGTTGGATTGAATGCTGTTGGAGATTTTTTTCCACCTTCCCTAAGTGATGCTGTGATTTTGTTCTGTGTCCCTTCCTCAGGGACAGCTGGCTGCACCCCGGGGGGAAAATAGATAATTATTATTTTTCTGCAGTTATGGTGGTGATGAACATTTAATTTATAAATTCCAGCCTGTGGCCAAGAATTTAAAAACATTTTTAAAAAAGAAGTAATTATGTTCTCTAATGGCTGAAATACTTCTCTGGAGCCTTGTCTATGACAACTTTTGAAACTGGGATTTTCTTCCTAAATTCTTGGAGGAGAAATTGAAATTGGTGGGGAATCTTGGGTTGGGAGCTAAGCCTGTCCTTTGGCAATGCATTAGGTAAAAAATTATTCAGGGAGAGAAGGAAACACCAGAACCTTCTGAATATTTCTGGGGGTTTTGTGGCATGAATTAATCATCACGTAAAAATTCTCCCTTTATTTCTCTTTTATTTTGTGGGGTGAAACTTGCAGGTGTATTTTTGTGGGTGACAGATGTTGGAATAAATTTTTGAAGAGGCAAAAATACAAAATATCTTGGCTTAATGTCCAAAATTGGTCAGTTTGGTGCGAGTTTTTCTGCTTTTTTGGCCCTCAGTGGTAAATGTCTGTTTTTGGGCTCTAATATATTGGGGGAGAAGGGAAGAATGCACTGAGAAATGGAGACTATATTGCAAATCTTATCTGGATGGAACTGAATTATTCACCCTGACACAGCAGAAAATGCAGAGATATCACCTCAGGATGTGTGATTAAGCTGAGGTATTTTTCATCACAATATCTTGTTTTTTGATGGAGTACAAGCAATCAGAAATTGCTCTGTATTTTGTAAACAGCTGCATTTCCTATTCCACACGTTTGTTCTGCAGTATTTTTAAGATCACAGACTTTTTACAATATAGAAAACTAAGAATAGTTAGGGTTGGTTTTTTTTTTTTTCTGCATTTGTGAGATTTATCCCCTCTCAAAATCACAAAACTCAATTTTCTATCAGAACCATTTAAGTCACAAATGAAGACTGATCCTCTGTCTGAACTCCCCTTCTGGTGAGCCACAACGTGGGGTTGGCACAATCTGTTCCTCAAACAGGGAAAAGCTGGAGAACAAAGCTTGGTTTGATGCAAAATCCAGCAGGAGGCCACTGTGGATTGTTGGAATAATTTTAATTTTGTAATGCTAATGAGTCTTCTCCCTGGTCCATGGCTTTATTTGGTGGGAGAGTTGGAAATGAAGGGAAGCAGATACTGGAATTACCAGGGCAATCAGACTTCATAATCACCACTCAGCAGAGGATTTTATTTCAGCAGCGAACAGGAAATATTCAGGACAGAGGCATTAATATTTTTGCTTTGAGGCAGGTTCAAATTAACCAATTCTAGGCATATGAGAAAGTGAAAATCACAGACACCCAGAGCATGTGCTGCACCCCAGATAATGAATTCTAAGCTCAGGGTTTGATTCTTACAGATATTTAGGCTCCTTCCATGTGAAAACTTTTGGAATTGGGAGCTTAATGTGGATTTTTGTTTTTGTGTTTGTCTTGCAAGAATTTTTTATGTACTTGAGTGAAAGAAAACTTTGTGAGTCCACATGCTCTGAGTAAAACAAAGACTTCTAGGGACAGAAAAATGGCAATCTGAATCAGAACTCACATCTGTTGATGTAACTGCTCTGTCACTTGTGTGGGGTTTTGTTGGGGTTTTTTTCTGTTTTATTTCCCTGCTCAGCTTGCAGCGAGTGCAGATGGGGAGAAGTGTGGTTATTTCTGATAATGGCTGTGTGGATCCTTCCCAGAAAAGTGAGGAGAGGCTGAGATGAGACAGGAAGGGTTGAGGGGCAGCCTCGTGGCAGGGTTTGTTCTCCCTGGCTTTTAGAGTCAGTTGCAATATGTGATTATATTTTCTCTCATAGAACTTTGAAACTACTCTGGGCACTGCATTTTTATTTTTATTTCTCCTTTTACTCAAGTCGTGTTCTTGGAGTGCTTGACTACTTTTTTTTTTTCCCCTTCATTTATTTTTCTGGAAATGGTTCAAAAGACATTTGGAGGAGTTAATGAGACAATTTGCAATTTATCTTGGTGGGTTTTTTTTTTCCTTTTGGGGGTGATCCAAAGCCATTTGGAGGCAATAGAATGGTCTCATTGACTCTGAGGAGCTATGGGTGAGGCCCTTGATGAGAATTGTTGTGAGTCTATTGACAATTAGGTGATGTCTCCATATGTGAAATGATAAAATACAAATGTAAATGTTATAGCTCAGAATCTTTTAGTGCTGCTTTGCAGCTCTGTTTTTGCTGCAGTCACTGTGGTGGGGCCAAAACAGTGTTTGGGTGCAGGAACCACTTTAAAACAACCAGAGACTGCTGGAATGATCAAAACTGGTCCCAAAACCAAGAAAAATAAGAAAGGAAGATCAAACCCAGGTTTATTATTCCAACGGGGTGTTGGAAATAGGGGGACCAAGGCCTGTTTTGGGTCAGTGTGGGTTGTAAGGCCCCTACAGAGTGGTGCTTAATGCACATTAATTATACACTAACACTTTTCTGTGATGCCAGAGCAGAGGGTAAATATGGATACAAGTGAAGAATCTGAGATAAAAGACGAGTGGAGAGGAGAATTGAAGTTGGTCTCCCTGGTAAACAAGGCTGAAAGTCACCCCCTGTATTTGCTGCCTGCCGAAGGGGAGGAGGGAGATGGCTGCTTGTAGCTGTGTCAATATTGGCACTTTAAAAATGGAAAATAAACCAGAGCTGAGCTGGAGGTGTTTCCCTCTGGGTCTCCAGCTGTGCTGCTGAGGAGTTTTGGGAAGGGCTCACCTGTGGGTGCCTCCCTGGCACACAGCAGTGATCCCACTGCAGATCCTCGTGTAGATCCCAGCACTCCTGGAGCAGCAGCATGGCAGGAGAGAGGTGGGCACAGGGCACAGGTACAGCCTGGAACTGTTCCAGAGCCAGATTTGGGACCAGTCCATCCCTCCTTTCCCAGGCAGCATCCCCAAGAAAGCTCTGCTTGGGTTTTGCAGCACCTGGGCATTGGCAGCATCCTCGGTGAGCAGTGCCTGGAAACCCCCCCAGACAGGAATTTTCTCAAAGTGCTGCTGGTTTATTTTCTAGGCTGGCTTTGCTCCAATCTCAAGTGGCTGTAGTTGCAATTTTTCTTTTGTCTCATTAATATTTTCTCATTATTTCTTTAACTGACAAAGCAATCGAGGTTTGGGGATGTTATGTCTACACTTGGGCTTCTTTATTCATAGAATTATGGAATGATTTGGGTTGGAAGGGATCCTAAAGCCCATCCAGTGCCACCCCTGCCATGGGCAGGGAACCTTCCACTGTCCCAGGTTGCTCCAATCGCTGTCCAGCCTGCCTTGAACTCTTTATTTTGGGGTCAATCCATAGAAGCTTGGTTATCTGTCACTTAATAAAAGTGGGGTGGAGGCAGGTGTGAGCCCCCCACCCTTGTGCACAAATCAAATGTTTGGTCCTCTCTCTTTGTGCTAAGAAAAGTTCTGTATTTCTCAGCAGAGCTGAGTGCAGCCAGCTCATCCTCCCATCACAAACCTTAAGTTTGTCAGAAATACCAGGAAATGACTCTCCTGATTTAATTTCCACCCTCTGCCCCCACCAAAGTAGCATCCAGTAGCTGACTAATACCTGGCTGTGGCTGCTTTGGTGGGAAGTATGAATTCTTGATGGCACCTCAGGGGGCTGCTTAACAGCTTTATCAGATAATTACAGTGCTGGAAACAATGTGTGATGTGTGCTGTGCTGTGGGGATTTGGGATGCACCCCGTTTCCCAGGGCTCTCAGCATTCATATCTGCTCTTCCCTCGTTCTTTTCGAGCAGCACAGGCTGAGCTGGAGCAGATGGAGGTGCCTTGTTCCTTTAGTCCCAGCCCAAATCCCAGACCTGCTGCTTGTCCCCTGCCACTCTGAGGAAAGCTCTGTGCCACAAGCTCTGCCCCAGCACTTGGGAAAGGTCATCCCTGCCTCTTCCAAGGACATCTGATGGGATGAGAGGGAGGAATTGAGTGGTGGGTGGCACCTCTGCACCCAGGGAAGGCTTTGGTGCAGTTCTGCACCCTCAGTGCTAGATCAGGGTGCTGGAATGAAAGCTCAGAGTCCTTTTTGAATACAATCCACTGACCTTCTGTGGAGATTTTTGGGTTTAGGATACAAACCACGTGGCTCCTGAGCAGCCTCAGGGATGCTGCTTCGTTCTGGGAAGGCTGAGTCACAGTTCCTAAATATGCCAAGTTAATATTAACAATAAGGGGGGTCAGAAGCAGGAGGGAAGGAGCTGAAAGTCTGAGAAGTTGTCTCTCAAAACTTTTCAGGCTGGTACCACAACTCCTTGTAGGATGGACCAGTCTGCATTAGAGGGCCTGAAATCCAACCTTAAATTAAATGCTTGGCTGAAGCATTTAAACCTTCTGCTGTAGAACTCCCCAGGGGCTGGATAACTTTCAAGAGGGTGGAAAAAGTGAACAAGGACCTTTCACCACCCTCTACTGCCACTCCTTGCTCCTGTGAGCCCTCCATGGGACTGAGCCAGGTGTGAAGGTTTCACCAGACAGGTTCCTGGGTGATAAACTTTGTAGGATACTCCTTGTTTTTGTCACATCAAAGGCCTCTGAGAACAGAAAACGATGCTAGTCGTGTGTTTGTGCACTTAGCAATATCAACTCATCGACTTGCAGAGCCAGAAGATGGAGGAAAACTTGGAGGAGAGAAATATAAAATTCTCTTCCATCATCAAAGTAGCAGCATCAAGCCATGACCTCTCTGTGTTCAGACACGCTGCAAGCCAGAAGCAGAATTTAAATGGGCCTGGCCTCCTTGCTGCTTAAAAAGAGAGAGAAGAACAAGTATAAAATTACTTTTAGCAACTTTACAAACCCAGCTCAAAGCTGCTCTGTGGGAATATGTGGGCAGGGATTGCTTTTTGCTGGTTTTTGCCTTTCACCTCCACATACCTGAATCAGGTGTCCAGTACCTAAAAAACACCTCAGAACCTCCTCAGTGCCACCTCAGCCCCCTGAAACCACCCAAACACACTTTTTACAAGGGAATATTTCATTTATTTTCTGGAAATAATCACAGCTTCTCCAGGGATTTTGTAGGACCCGTGTATTTAATGTTTAAACTAGAAATTCTTCCTAGAAATGGTGACAACTTGAATTTCTTGGCAGACTCTCCAAGGACATTGTGACTCTCTGCTGGGAGTTCCAAGTGTCACTTGTCTCCATACCTGCACTTGAACATGTCCCCTGACATGGAAATGATGAGCCACAAACTGTCCCATCAGTCTGTCTGAACATTTCACATCACAGGCTGCTCAGCCCATGATCTTTCCAGTGAACAAAATCCGAGGGCTTCATGGTATGGACAGTCATTTCCTGCTAGATGTATAATTAATTTTAGTCAGGTCAGGCTGTATCCCTTATATAACAGCTCAGCCTAGAAAAGGGAAATTTATTTAATATTTTTGCACCTTCTATAAAGTTAATGAATGGATTCAAGTAGGTGTTTTACTACAGCACAAGACATTCAGCTGTGATTGTGCATCATGATTATGATGTTAAATAAATATACTTAAGCCGTTTGGACATCAGGAAATTTGGAAATTGGGTGTTCCTGTATATCATTTCGATAGGCCTGGATTATTCTTGTTAGCCATATACATAAATATATAAATTCATATTATGTTTTTATATATATTATATATAAATTTATATTATATATTTATATATATTGTGTATAAATTTATATATATATATATATATAAAATAGTGGGACTCCTTGTTCTTTCAGTCAATTCCAGCAGCTGTGTAAGTTTTTATATATTTTTTTAATATCTCCAGCTAATTTTAGGGGTTGATTTTTATTCTGCAAGTATCTTGAAGCACTGACTACACAATTTACAAAACTCATCAGGAAGGAATGTGGCACAGACCATCCTTCCTGTGGGAAGCACCCAAAAGTGAGGGATTTTCTCATACTGAGGAATCTCTCTGTTCAAATCTCTGTGTCCTACCCCAAAATGTTTTGTGAAGTTAAGGGTTTTTATAAAATCAAGGAGATCAATCAAATTTAGGATAGCAGAGGCTGCATGACCTTTCATTTGGGAAAATGGTTGAGCTTCCAGTCCTCATTTTTGAAAAGCCTGGAGTTATTTTCCTTGGGGAAGGACAAATGTTCAGTCGCACATCATCAAATATTGAATGTATTTGCTGCTTATGTAAAAGAGTGTTTTAGCCTGGTGAGAGAGAGGAGATTAAAACAAGCAGCCTGCATCCCTAAATTCAATTGTTTTCCTGGGAGATGCCACTCAGCCTGGCAAGAGATTGACACTGTGTCAACTCTGGTTCTCTCAAATTGCCCTCAAACGAGGTGCCCTCTAAATCTGTCCCTGAAAACCACGGCGATGAAATTAGGGAATTAAATTTCTGGGAAGCTCTTAGCACAGGGAGCCCTTTGCAATGGGATCATCTGTTTGAACATTAAATTAAGCAATCTCCCCTCCCCAGAGCTCCGAGGAGCGTCGGAAGGGGCCGGCAGCGAATTTTCTGTTCCTTCTGGAGGGAAACTTTTGCTTTTCCTGTTGGTTCCCCCATCCACCATTGGCCTCTTGGCCATGGGTGTATCCACTGTAAACTGACAAATTTAGGAGGATGTTGTTCCTGCAGGTGGAGCTGGCTCCATGTCACAGGTCTGGGGATAAATGGTGGCACTTGGTGAGGGGGTGACGGCTCCTAACTCGGGCAGTCTGGCAGCGTTAACAGGGAAATTGATGGGGAATTGATGGGGAATTGATGGGGAATTGATGGGAAATTGATGGGAAATTGATGGGAAATTGATGGGAAATTGATGGGAAATTAATGGGTGTAGCCTCCAATCCTTCCTAGCCCAGCTAGGGCCAAAGGCTTCAATGAACTTGACGATTTTATGCAGAAAGAAAATCTGACCCGATTGTTCAGGAACTAGAAATCTTTAATACTAGAAAATAACAAACAGCAAGCTGAACAGTTTGTACTGAATGAACTGGGAAAATGAACTGAGAAATATGGCACAGGGAGGCTGATTCCATCCACAAAAAAATGGCCAAAAGCAGGTGTCAGGGTATGGCAGGGGTATTTATAAACTTGGAGGAGGAGCGGAATTAGGGCGGAGTTTAGAGAGAAGGTCCAATAGGGGAAGGGCAATTAGGAATATTAAAATTATTGCAGCAAAAAGGAACCAATGATAACAAGGGAAGCAGAGAACTTTCTGGAAATGATCAACATATGGAACTGGAGGATTCTGGGAGTGGTTTTTTACTCACCACTACTAAAGGGTTTTCCCATAGCCTTGAGCCATGGTCACCTGTACTTTTTTTTTAGAGCTGGCCCCAACAGATGGGAGTTTGAGGATTTGGGAGCAAGCACTGTCAACGGCCAAGAGATCCTGGTGCAACCTTTTTTTCGTGTCAGTCCTTATCAGGCTGGACACTGCCAGGAGAGGGATGGGCATCAGCTCCAGGTTAAACACCGTGGTTTTCTCATCACCTCCAACGCTGCCACAGCAAAACACTCCAGCCCACCTGGCAGGGCGAGCCCAGCATCAGAATTTAATATTAAAAGCGGGATCAGAAAAGTGATAAAATGCTTGTGCTCCTTGTAAATATCCTTTTCTTTCCTGCCCTGTCTCCCTGCATGCAGATCATATGAAAATCTTGGGTATAAACAAAAAATAAAAATATGTGAACAGCAGCAGGGTGGGCACAGCCTGGAAGTTTGGGATCCTTACAGGCTTTAGGAGTAGAAAGGAATTATTTGCTTTAATTATGAAAACATGAGCTCCACTCGTTCCTGGTTGGTTGATTAAATTTTCCAAACGCTAATAAGTTTTAAGAACGTGTTTTTGCACCGTGGGACGTTCAGGATCTATATTATTTGCATAATAAATTTTACATTCAAAGTGTTGCATAATAATGTAGTAGGGCTGAAGGGTCCTGATTTTGGGCATTGGTGTTCACATGTGGATGAATTTTAGGAGAAATAATAAGGAAGTAAATATCTTGCAGGAGGAATTTGGCCATATTTTCCCAGCTTGAGGAATATTTTTATATTTTTTATCCTTTTCCCGTCTCCCATAAAAAAAATTTACCAGATTTTGGGTTTTCAAGACTGGAAAACATAGGAAGAGCACGATATGCTTTGATTTTTGCATGTGAGCTCTGTGTGGTCTAAGCAGCCTTTTAGGGCTGCAATTTAATGTAATTTATACCCAAATCTCTGGTATTGAAGAGTATAAAGCTGGTGATGAGCTCTGAAGAACAAATATCTGAAGGGTGTTTCTGAGGAGCATTTCAATTCCAAAAGTGCTGCCAATTAACTTTAGGAGCAGGAAATGAGTGACAACCTGGAGGATTCTGTGTCTGAGGCAGATCTGGCTGGGCTTTAAAGAAATGCAAACAGGCAGAAATTAAAATTAGCAGCCAAAAGTTGAACTAGCCTGGTGTGGTGCTGTGGGTGAAATCAAAACCTCAGGAGTTGATGAGGGCTTTTGGTGGTGTTTTCATCAAGTGCAGCATTTTTGGAGGATAGAATTTGTTTTTTAGTGATTAACCATCAACAGTTTACAGAAACGAGACCTTGTGGTCTAAAATACACAGATAATTTCAGGTATTTTTATTGCTGAAACCCAAATGTTGTCTATTTTTGCCCTCAGTGAGGAGCTGTGATTTTTGCAAATGTAAATTCCTGTGCTGTGCTGGAGAGCTGCATTTCCTTTCTAGGGCAAACCTTGGGGCTTTTCACCAAGAATGTTGAAAATCAACTCGAGTTTTCAGCCCCTTGGGGTGGCACAAGGATATTTTAGGCTCTGCTCCAAGCCTGTGGGATGTTGGTGGTGGCCTTGGTGCCAAAAGTGCCCTACAGATGGCAAAGGTCCCAGGAGGTTCCTGACCTGGTGGGGTGCTCCCTCCTGCTCCCCTGAATAACCCCTTCACTCTGGTCTTTGCAAAAGGCATCAGAACCCGTGGGAAAAGTGGATTTCAGGCAGCAGGAATCAGGAGTTTGAGTGTCCTTCCCAAAAGCAGGATTCTAGAGCACTGAGAAAATCTGGTGTTCCCCCTCGCACATGGTGAGTTGTGAAGATGTGTTGTGAAAATTCTGATTTTTAAATTGATTTTAAAAGGATTTTTGTTCGTCTATTAAAATGAAAAGTCTCCTGTAGCAGCAGCATCTACAAGTTTGCTTTCCTGTTTGTTTTGAACTTTTCTTTAGCAAACCCCCAGCTTCTGAAGGAAAATATTTGCAACAGAGCAAGAACTGAAAAATCTATTTGGTTTAAAATAGGTGATAATTGTTATTAATTTTATTATTATGATTGCGACTTGACAAGTTCTGTTACACAAACCATCTCCACTTGGTTTTTAACCAGTTAAACTGGGAAACAGTGTGGTCCAAGTTGCTAAAAAAAATAAAAAAATAAATGCACCCTGAAGACCCAGTGGTGCTTCATTCCATGTTAACTGATTCTTACTGTGAAAAGTGAGTTCTCTCTTAGCAAAATGTCTTTTCTGTTCTGCCAGGCAATTTAAAATTAAAGCTTGACAGGCCATGCTAATGAAATAAAGCAATAAACATTTTCTGACAGGTGCAAAATACAGCCCTTGTTCGATAAGATGATATTTGGGGGAAAAATTTGCTTGGTAAATCTAATTTGTGTCAGCTCAATATTGGCTTGAGCATCAAATTCTAATTTATTGAAAGCACCAGCAAATACTAGAACCATTTGTTTAGCACAAAGCATTCAATCTATAAGGACCAACTCCATGAAATTTAATTTTCTGAGCCAAAAAAGACAATCAAAGTAGGAAAAGCAGGAAAAAAAAAAATCACTCATGTTGGAATAAAGGGAACCGCAACTTTACAGGGTGAAAATGTTTAATTTATCATGAAAAAAAGGGGAAAAACCTCTATGAAATGAAATAATTTGGGTTTTTTTAGCTGTTGCTGATTTTTGTTTCTAAACAATTTGACAGATTTTTAAGACTGTTGCCGATTTTTATTTTTATTTTCCCTCTTTTTAGTGGAAGCATTGATATTCCAACCCTTTTCCTGGCCACTCTTGCAGAGATTTTTATGGATTGACCAGGAAAGGTTGAGCAGTTGGAATGAGATGAGTTTTAAGGTCCCATCCAACCCAGTCCATTCTGTAATTCCGTGATCATCCAGAGTTTAAATCTCCACCAGTTTCCCCAGTTTGCCTTTCTCAAAGCTGATTGGAATGGGGATAAATGTGGGAGGGAATTTCCCAACTATTTATTTAATGTTGGAGTTTAATATTGGACCTGCTGAAGTGGTGACTGCTGCATTCAAATGATGGAATTCCAAATATCCCAAATATATCTATTATATCCCCATTTTGGTGTATTTTAGAGGGGAATATTGGATGAATTTCAGTGAAAACCAGGAGCAATCATCTCTTCCAAAGTCTTGGATCTTGGATTGAATTCCTCTAAAACTGTCATTTGAAAATCAGAGATTTTTAGCATCTTTTGGGGGACTGGAAATCCTACAAATATTTTTACCTTCGCTTTTGGACTTGCAGAAATTTGACTTTTTTTTCTCTTTATGAACACTCAATTAATGATCTAATTGGGTGAAACAATTATAGATTAATCTGGCTGCTAATTAGGCATGGTTAACGAGATGCTGGGTTCATGATGTGTTTCCTTGTTGGAAATTGCACAAAGCTGGAAGATTTTGGGAATTTCTTTATGCTGGCATTCCCAGACTCCTCAGCACTGCTTCCCTGTCATCTCCTGCTGTGGTGCTGACAGAGGATTTGGGACAGATCCCAAATTCTTCACCTTTCCAGAGAGCTGATTGATGAGGATTTCCTTGGTTTTAACACCCAGATCACTCAAATCAGCATGCTTAGATAGATTTAAAAGTAAGATTTCCTCAGCATTAGGATTTTTAAATGTTTAAATTCCCTTTGGGGTGCAGCAGATTGATGCAGGATCGTGAGGAGCAGGGATTCCTCCAGCTGTGCCTCCCCTGCCCAGGAAAATTGGACATCCAAACCCCTTCTGGCCCCAAAATTTGCTCTGAAGCTCTGTCTCCACTGAGAGATGCATCCTGAAATAGCAGCAGGGCTGGGAATTGTGCTGCCTGGCAAAGGGATGTGGAAAGATCTAAAATCCATGGAGGTTGTTAAGCAATCCTTCTGCTGTTATGGCTTTTAGGGATTGCTTCTATTTACTCCTTGAACAATTTTTTGGGTTGATTTTTTTTTTCCCCCCCCCCTCAAGTAAGTGTGAGGGGAATATTTCTCAATTTTATCTGTGGAGAGCTCATCCAAGCCCATAAAAATCCTCCAAAAAAAAAAGGAGGAAAAATCCATATGGCATATTTATAGCCAATTATTTTCCTGATTCTTCCTTTCTTCAACTCACAAGTTTTATGGGAGCTTCAGCTTTATCCATTTTATACTCCAGCAAGCTTTGCAAGTAAATACTGAATGGTAGGAAGAGCTGCTGATTTTTCCTTAAGCTTGAGAGGAGCTGGACTTGTGGGGCTGTCTGGATCCCATTGATCCAGATTAAATTAGCAGCTCATTCCTTGTGGCCTGCTCATTTTTACCTTTTAACCACAGAGTTCTGAAGTGGCCTAAACTTGCACAGGTGTAAGAATAAAAATTGCCTGTGTTTGTCAAGTGTTTTGTTATTTTTTCTGTTCAAAACTGAACCTAACGGCGCTGCAGCTGCACTCAGAAATCCAGAGCAGGCACAACTCACAAGAGGCTATTTTTGGGAATGTTTTGCTTATTAAATTTTTCTGCAGGGTGGGGGAAGAGGCTTCTCATCCTCTGCCAAAAACCTCTTGTTATGATGTGGCTTTTGCACTGCAGAGTTTTTACAGCCACGTGCTCTGCTCTTATCAGCAAGTGCAAACTGCCACCTCTTGATTTTTTGGGAACCTCATTTCCAGTTGGATTTTTGGGATAATTGTTGTCTCCATTCTCAGTACTTTTTGACCTGAAAATGTTTAGCTCTGAACACCACAAGGAAATGATTTAATGGGTATCATTCTTACCAGCAGCACCTGAATATCTGCATTAAAACCTGTTTTAGTCCAGGGATTAAGGAAAATTATTAATACTTTTCTGTCTGTACCCTGGTTAATTATATCATGTTTGGTACTTAAATGTACTTTTTGGGTTTCTGGATATCTTTGTTGAATTAAAACAATATTTTTTTCCATCTCTGGGAGTGTTCAAGGCCAGGCTGGATGGAGCTTGGAGCACCCTGGTCTGCTGGTCCCTGCTCATGGAATGAGTTGGAATTAGTGATCTTTAAAATCCCTTCCAATCTCAAACCACTCTGATTTAATTGTTTTCAAATATCAAAATATATCTTTACTATTGTCCTGAATCCCTCAACAAAAATGTCTGCATATTCCTTTCCATATTCTACTCCAAAATGTCCACTTGCCCATTCCTGAGTGGGAATTTTGTTGTGTGATGGATTTTTTTTATATTCTCATAAAAGTAGCTTCAGCTGTTGGCATCATTTATAGTGTGAGGCTGATAACGGAGCCCAAATTGATTTATTTATAAATATATAACTGGTTTTGGAGCTCAATCAACCTCTCCTTGGCCACAGAAAGCCATGTGATTGTTTTCAGTGTATTTCTACTGGTATTTGCTCTCTACAATTCCCAAAAGGAGGTTGTACACCCCTTTTCCCAGGTAAAAGTGACTGCATGACAGGAAATTGTGGCAGGGGAGATTTAGCTTGGATATCAGGGAAAATTTCTTCTCTTTTGATGTAGATTTGGCCATGCAATTCCTGCTTCTTCTGTGTAAAAGTCCTCAAAATCCAGTAAAATTCCTTTGGGGTTTGTTAATTTTGTGGTTTTTAATCCTTTAAAAACAGAAGTGCCAATGAGACCGACATATTTCATAAATATGAAATTTCATAAATATTTCCAGGGAGTAATTTTTGAGCAAGTCAAGTGCAGAAGTTTCTCTCTGCAGCACATCTGAGGTGAAGGTGTCTATTTAAGCACCTGAAAGGATAAATCTGGATGCCATGGTGATGGGAGGCTTTATATAGTCTAAAAGGATAATTGCATTACTTTGAATTTTTTTCCTGGCTGGGACAGGTCTGTAATTTGGATTCCACAGAGCTGATGGATCAAATTAGCAATGACTTTAATTGATAGAAATAACCTTCAATATTTTACTATTTAAAGCATCCACCTGATTTGCCCCCAAATTTGCACCAGTGGTGCTCCTTGTTCCTTGGTTGTTCCTTTGGGAAAGTTGACTTTGGATCCACTTTGGAGTCTCTTTGGATCTTTTTTTTCCCAAAAACAAGGGATTGGATGAGAGGAAAGAGCCTCAAGCTCTACCAGGAGAAGTTTAGGTTAGGTATTAGGGAAAATTTTTTCACTAAAAGGTTGGTCAAGGTTTCGTGACCCTAAATCTGCTTATTAAGACTTTTCACCAAAAATATCCTTTTTTAACTGTGTACTCACCAGCCAGAAGGTCCAGGTGGCATTGAATGAGCAAATTTATTAAAATAACTTGACTTTTAGTAAATTTATCTTGTATTTTTAATCAATTTTTTTACTTCTACTTTGTTGTATGGTGCCCTCTTGATACATTTATTATTTCACACTGAGTGTTCTCATATCACCCTAAATTTACCCTTCTCTTATCTTATTATAAAAATCTTGACAGATGAATATTTCTTGGATGGGGAAGAAAAAGTACTTTAAAATAGGAACATAATTTTCAATAATTTTTCTTTCATCATATTTTGTTCTGTTTATTCCCTTCCCTTATTTTTGTATAGCTTGATCAAATCCAGATATTTGAATTTAATTGAAATATATTTGAAATGGGGCAGCAGGAGTGGTTGACTACAAAAAATGGGAAATCCAGATGTGCTGAGCATATTCTCATGTAAATATTTACTAAAAAGATTTTTTTATCTGAGAAATTCTTCAGGATTTCCCTCACAATAATTTAATGCGTTTTGGGGATTTCATGACCTGCATGTGAAATGGAAATTTCCAATACAGGGAGAGAACTTTCCTAAACTTTTAGTTAAATCTCTCGTAATCTGTGCAAGGAATATAATCTTTAATTTTATATTTGATCCCATCAGCATCCTCTTAATGCTCTCATTTGGAAGTGGAACATTCCTTCCCACGTGATATTTGTGGATAATCACAGAAATTGTTTAATGAAAGTAATTCTCTTGAAGATGTAATTTTTTTATATCTGATAATTAATGGTTATTTGAATGATAGGACAGCAAAGTAGAAAATTTAATTCTCATTTAGGAGTTGGATTAAACACAGGAATCCTGAGGGCCAGGAACATTTTTTTGTTTTTTGTTTGATTTGTGAGCTTGTGCCACCCGCTCGTGGAAAATATGTGAATTTTCTACTGATTTCCTTCAAGTATTTATTTTTGCAGAGGCTGAAGAGGTTTTGGGAGGGAGAGATAATTATAATCTGAATATTGTGTCCCCAGCCCCCTCCTGGACTGCGGTGTTCAATCACAAGGTGGCACTTCTGCCTCACAAATGCGATTTTTTCCTCACTCATTTTCGGTCCAGCTCCCAAAAATCTCAGTTGGTGCCTGCTGGCTCAATCCCCTCTTTCCTTTTCCCTGGGAATAAACACTCCTTACATCCCTGGGACGGCAGCTCTTAATAAAGCCACAGGTTCAAACTCGAATTCAAGCCTGGAATGAAAACAGAGTAAAACCAGAGAAAGGAGTGAGGTTGTAAAATTTCATTTTCCCCTCATGCCCTGAGCTTTCCCTAAAATAATTTAGGTCAGTGAGGTGCTAAAATTGCTCTTATTGCTGTTTTTAAATGTTGGTCGTGGACAAATTATCCCTTATTTTATTTAATCTAAATTTTATTATTTCTTATATAATTTTTATTTAAAGCTCACAACCTGTTGCCATGTCCCAGTAAAGTGCTGGGAGTTGTTGGAGTCAAGTTGAGGTATTCCAATAATTGATATTATTTTATTGGTGGTATAAAATAACTTCTGGAATGAATATATCAGGAGATTTATCCCCTGGGTTTGTTCAGGAGTTTGCTCTGAGTGGATCCACAGGTCCCTCAGGCTCTTTCTGGGATTGGGAATTCCTTGGGCAGGTGGAAATTGAGCTGCAGGTGCTGGAAAATCTGTAATAAATCCCAATTTTTGGTTTTCCTTGTTTTATATTGCTGCTTTTCCTCATGTCCCTCCTCTCCCTGTTCCTAACCTAAATTCCAATCTCTCCTGATGGAACCTGTGGATAAATCTCACCTGGATCACTGGGAACAGATAATTCATAACAGAAATAATTAATGCTTAATTGCATATGTTTTTTTTAGAGATCCAACTCCATGAAGAGTTTGATGGGAAAACAGCATTGTAGCTCAAAAACTCTTTGATTGGGGTTTTTTGGATATTTTTCAGGCACTTTTCCTTCATTTTCAGACTAAATCAGGTGATTTTGAAAGCAGCATTAATCCAAATGAAGATTTATTATTATTGATATTTTTACTATTTATATTTATATAACATATTCATGTATTTTAATTCATATAATTATTTATATTAATACACAAAGTACAGTTCAACCTCACCACAGCACTGGATGCAGATGAACATTTTTCCCAGGTTCATTTCCTAACCTATTTTAGGCTTTTCCTTATTTTACCCGTGAATTCCTTTTTATTTGATTGTATTTGGTTGGCTTTGCTGATCTCTGGCAACCAGAAATCCCTTTGCTACAGAGCTGATGCTTCAGGTAGGTCAGCAAATAATCCAAATATCCAGATGGGATCCCCAGGAAGGATTGGACACAAAAAAACCCTGAGCTTTGCCTCAGCTCCTCACACAAAAATAAAATTGTTTTTTTAGCTTTAAACTCTGAGGTGGAGGGGATGTGGGAATTCTGCTTTCTCATGCATCTGCTCCTTCTGCTAAATCAAAGGAATTGACATTTAAATTGGTTTAGGTTTTGCTTAAGCTCAGTTTTAGCAGGTGATGTCAGGATAAACATTTGATTTGATCATGAAGGATCCAGACAGCAAAAGGAGCAGCCATGGAATTGTTTGTTTTCCTGGAGAATTTCTAGGGATTATTCTCCTTCTCTGGCTGAAATCCTGGCCAAGTGTGGATCTGGACCTAAAAGGCTCCAAACTGCTTCAGCAAATTGAGGAATCTGATCCCAAATTAAAGGGGATTTAATTAAAAAAATTCTTTAATCTGCTTTATAATTTTGAATAACGACTTAGAGAATCTCAGTGCTTTGAGAAGTTGGGTTGTTGATTGATTTGGGTGTTTTAAACCTGTAAATTTGGGCCTTTTTAGTCCCTATCCCAGGATGTGAGTAGCTGCTGTGTTTTGTTATCCCCATCCCAGGATTTCAATAATTACTGTGTGTGCACAGTTCTGTCATGAAACTGATGCCACAGAGTGGGTGAAAATTGTGAAAATAAAAGCAGAATTCTTGTTATTTGTCTCCAGTGCCCCTGAAAACATCACAAAGTCTGAAATGTGATTCCCCTTTCTCTGTTTCATGTGTTTGTGAAATGCTGGGAAATATTAACTGACCTTTTTTATAGATTAAAAAAAAAGCAGGTTTTTCAACCAGGCAGTGAATTTCCATTGATTTTTACATTATTTGGTTTTATTAGGTTTTGCTGTTTGTTTGTCCTTAATGTAGCATTGGACAAAGATTTATTTATTTTCTCAAAATCTCATTTTTGCTATGGAAAGGTTGCATCCAAACCTTTATTAAAGTCCTGAATCTCCACCAATCAGAACAAATAAACAGAATAACCAAGAACCACGTTTTACTGACATCCCATGAAGTCGTGGTGGGGACTTCATTTTCCTAATTTGTGTTGTCTGGCAAAATTCTTGGTCTGTTTTCTTTATGGTTTTCTTGTAATGTGTATCATGTAGGATTATTATTATCATCATCCTCGATATTATTATAATTTTAATTTTAAGACTATTATTATTTATTTTAAAATTATTATTTATTTATTATTTATTACTATTAATCCTTGTTTCTGTGTCTAGCATATGCTTTGCTCCATGTTTTCCAGGGATAATTGTCAGCCTGGAGACACGTGGAGCAAGGAGCTGCTCAGAAATCCGATTGTGCCATATGGTTCCAAACGTGGTGGTGGAGACATTTGGGATTTTTTGAAATCCTTGATGATCCTTGTTTGGCTCTCAGCAAATGGTGATGAGGAGCACGAGAGAGAACTTCTGCCACCCAGCAAATGCAGGTTAATGCCAAATTTATTTTCCATCTGTAAATTCCTGTTGCCATCACGCAAGGATGGGTTGGGAGGGTCACAGAAATAGCAACGGCTGAATTTATTTCCTGTGGGGAAAAATGCTCATTAAAACCTTGAGGAGGATTAAATACTTGGGGTTCTTGCATGGAATTTGGGGAATTAAGGGACATTAAAACCCATCCCATCCCACCCCTGCCATGGGCAGAGACACCCCCCACAACCCCAGGGTGCTCCAAGCCTGGAAAAGAGAAATTTTTGATTTTCCAGTGCCTGAGGGAGCTGAGGAGATGGAGGGAGACAATTCCCAAGGGATGGAGGGACAGGACACAGGGAATGGCTTCAAACTAACAGAAATTAGGGATGGGTGGGATACTGGGAAGGAATTCCTGGCTGGGACAGTGGGGAGGGGATGGGATGGAATTCCCAGAGCAGCTGTGGCTGCCCCTGGATCCCTGGAATGCCCAAGGTTGGTTGGACACTGGGATTGGAGCAGCTGGGACAGTGGGAGGTGTCCCCATGGCAGGGGTGGCCCTGGGGGATTTTTAATGTCCCTTCCCATTCTGGGATCAGAAACACCTCTGTGGATGTTTGCAATCACTCAGCTTGGAGCACTTTGCCAAAATTGCCTGGAATTTCTGCCCCACGCTCAGGAGCAAAATGATATTTTGAAGCTCATCAGGAGGGCCTGGTCTCCTGAGGGATGGTTTGGGAGTTTTCCCCTCTCCAAAGCAGGTTTTGGAACCTTCACCCCTGCAGCGCTGCACGTCCTTGTTTGTGTGATGAGCAAATCGTGCCTTTGGCACCTCAGATTTCATAATGTGATTTGTGCTTGTGTTCAGCTAAACCTTGCCTGGGACTGAGCTCCTGCTTCTCCCTCACTTTACTGAGCAAATCAGGGTGGCAGAGCCACAACTTGGTTTTGTTTTCCAGTCCCTTTGAACAAGTGATTTTATTGCTACTTGAACAGGAATTTTGGAGGACGAGGGAGTTGCTTGGCAACTAAACTGCAGTGTTTGCACTGGTACCTGCTGGGTGAGCAGAGAATTCTCTGTTTGTTCATTTATTCCTCGTACAGGACTTGCTGCTGCTGCTCCCCCAGCCTGCTCTGTCGTGCCTGAGGGGGACTCTTGGAAATTCCTGGCTCTTCTCAGGGATTTACAAACTGGTTGGAGTGAAATTCTCAACCTTTGAAGGTGCTGAAGCAGAACTGTGGTTCATGGGATCACAGCTTTGGGTTGGGAGGGATCCTGAATTCACCTCATTCCACCCCCTGCCATGGGCAAGGACATTTTCCACTCTCTCAGGTCATCCAAAGCTCCATCCAACCTTGAAACTTTCCAATCAGAAAAGAAAGATCTAAGCTCAGACTCTTTAAAAATTATCCTTTTTTTTTTTTTTTTTTTTTTTTTTTTTTTTTTAGCTAAGCATTATTATCATTATTTAAGGAGTTTTAAGAAGTCATCAGGAAGGTCTGAATGACTTTTTTCTTAGCCTACCAACGAGGATAATGGTAAATGATAATGGAAAAAAAAAAAAAGTCTGGTAGAATGAAGGCCTCAGGTTTACAGAAATATTAATCCTGATAGGCTGGGCAGCCAACAGGAACAGCCTTGAGCAGCCCCTGTGTTTTATTTCATTTTTAACTGAGATTTGAGGTGACAATCTAGCTTTTATTAATGGCAACTCCAGCTAATCTGCTGATTTTTTTTTTTTTTTTTTGGAATTGAGAGAAGGCAGAATGTATCCTGAGATTAGTCATGCTCCATGATATAATGTGCACACAAAGGGCTATGTTTTATTCATGGCTGATATGCAAAGTGTATTTCCAAATAGAAACTTTCTTCCAGGCCTCCCACGGCACCGTGTCTAACACCAGTTTGCACAAATGCTCTCTTGAGAACATCTGGTTTAAAGAAGAGGGAAAAAAAAAAACCCAAAAAACTTTTCCCTTTTGCTGTATGGCCATCTTTGGGATGCTTAGAAATTGTTTGTCCTGTCCAGAAGCTAAAATTGAATGAAAATTGGGGAAAAAAAATAAAAAAAGCTTTACTGGAAAGAACAAATGTTTTCCTAAACTCTTCCTGAACTATTTTATGCAAAGGACTTGGCAAAAACTTTCCTATTATCAACAATATTAAGAACTTTTAAGGGACACAAAATGCAGGAAGCCTGGAAATGTGGAATGAGGGGATTTTAGGATTCCCCCAGAACTGCCCAATACCTGAATCTTTGTCCCTTAAGGTATATTTTAAGAGGAAAAGGAAATAGATTTCCTTTCATTTTCAGATAATGGTCTGTGAGAGCTTTTCTATCAAGGGCATGGGCAGCACAACCTGGGAATGATCTCCAGGATGAGAGAGCTTTGGAACATCTGGAAACCCTTCTGGATCCCTTGGAGGGAAATTTTGGAATATTAAATACTTTGATCCTTCACCTCTCCAACTTTATCAGCTGTGAGTGAAAGAATATGAGCAGGGAGGACACTTTCCCCTCTGAAAAAAAAAATAATTGAAATCTTTAATATTGAATTTATACCCAAACTACTGCCATGGGTGGGGAAAAAAGCAATTTTTGGGAGAAAAAGCAAGCAGATCAAGGCAAGATGAGGAGTTTTATTGCACACACAGCCAGGCTGCCCTTTATGGGGAAGGTCTCATCACCTCAGCTTCACCCTTGAGCCTGGAAAAATTATATTTTCCTTTTCCAAGCCAGGCATTGAAGCGTGGAAAGGCTCAGGAATTAGGGAGGGGAACTGAAAAAAATTGGGCTCATCCCATTCCAAGGCTGCCCTTGGCTGGGGTCATGGGAGGAATACTGGGTTTGCTTTGACTTTCAGGGGTGAGATTGGAAAAAAGACAAAATGAGCAGCTGGAATTGAGCTCCAAGGACACAAAAAAGAGAAAAAAATGAAACACAAAGAGTCTCGTGTGCAAATGTGAAAATCTCGTGTCACCAGGCTCCTGGCATGGGCTGGGGGTGGTGGTGTCGTCCTAGGTGAGCAGGAATAGAGATTTTTAAAATAACTCCTCCAAAGAATGCTCCTGGAAGGAGGAGAGATCCATTTTTGTGGTTTTTTTTCCCCCCCTAAGCTGCATAAAATATTTGCCAGAGCGTGTTGTTGATGTAAGTACAAGATTTCAGGAAGCTGGAGTGGTTTTCCACCTGTTTGTCAGGTTGTTTTTTTTATCTTGTAGCAACAGCAAATGCAGAGAATTCTGAATTTGAGGGAGGAAATGCTCAGTGCTCTCCACCTGATACATTCCCTGTGTCCTGCCCCTCCATCCCTTTGTCCCAAATTCCTCTCCAGCTCACCTGGAGTCCCTTTAGGTGCTGGAAAAGGTTCTGAAGTGACTTTGCCTCAATTAATGAAGATTTCCCTGCACAACTGCAATTTCTGCCCGAATCCAGAAGGGTTTCCAGATGTTCCAAATGCTCTCTCATCCTGGGGGATTAATGGGGGAAAAAAATATAGGATTTTAGGTGTCTGCACTGACTTAGAAAATTTATCTTAGCCATAACCATTTTTATCTCTGTGCTTTTTATTAACCACGCCCAGACAAGCCACGCCTATCACGACAAAAATGTCGAAAAATCATCAAAATGGCCTTAAAATTAAAATAGCGGGTTTTTCAAGAAAATTCTGATCTTTTGGCCATCCAGCTGAAGGTGATGTTTTGTCACCCTCACCTGGGGCTCCTTCCAGCACTGCTGGCACAGTCTGGGAGCAAGGCAATAATTCCAGTAATTAACTTGATGGATGCTTCCTCTCAAAGCACTCCAGTGCTGGGAGTTGCTACTGGGATTCCCCATGTGGGAACAGGGAAAATTCCATTTAATAGGACCCAAATCCTGCCTTTCCCCCCTTCCTTCCTCCAGGCTCGCTCTGCAGAGGTGCAGGTTTTTGGAATGAGGTTTTGCAGTTTTTATTCTGGTTTAAAATGTGCTTTTTTTTGTCAGGTTTTGTCAGGATTGCTGATCCTTGATTGAAATGATGTTTGTTGAGTGACAAGATGTATCAGAACAAAAAGTTTTCAGGTGGAGAATGGAGATTTTTGAGTTCTTTCCACAAATGTGATTTATTAGCAAACCACAGGAGGTTCTGTAGAATTTACTGTTGCTTGTGACAGAAAAATCACGTTAGAACTTCGTCTATATTGAGCTGTTTGCTTTGTCTCAGGGTGTAAAATCTGATGGTCCATCCAGTATTTTTCCAATTCCCAGCTTTATTTTATTTTTTATACTTTTTTCTATTATTTTTTGTTTTTTAAAAATTTTATTTTATATGGGTTTTTAAAAATTTTCCTTTTTCCTTTTTCCTTTTTCCTTTTTCCTTTTTCCTTTTTCCTTTTTCC
>JANRMJ010000002.1:22855104-22871922 GCA_025584955.1 Alethe diademata | reverse complement strand
CATTCCATTCCATTCCATTCCATTCCATTCCATTCCATTCCATTCCATTCCAATTATCCCTGAAAGGAGGTTGTGGTGAGGACGGGCTCAGCCTCTTCTCCCAGGAAATCTGGGAAAATGGGAAAAAAACTGGACAAGGGGCAATGGCCTCATGTTGTGTCAGGGGAAGTTCAGGCTGGATATCAGGAAGCTTTTTTTGCACTGGAAGAGTGGTTCAGCTTTGGAACAGGCTGCCCAGGGAAGTGATGGAGTCCCCATCCCTGGAAATGTTCAAGAGGTTGCAAGTTTTCAGTCTGGCTTAGGGCAGGGTGGTGATCAGTCAGAGGCTGGACTTGATCTTGGAGGTCTTTTCCAACTTTAATTTTATTTAATTTTGTGATTCTCTGATCTGTTTGAGAATTAACAATCCTGGTGTTCAGAGCACACTGAAATTCCTTCTCCCTCTGCTTTGCCCTTCCCTGCATTCCTTCCCGCTGCTCTCTCTCTGATGTGACCAACACCCCAAATCCATGGAGATTTTCTCATCCCCCTGTTTGTGGGGATTAAAGCTCCAGGAACCTCGAGATTCCAGCTCATACATTCCTCCAGGAATGGAGGAAATGAAAGTGACTCCTTTCATTGAACCACTCTACGCCTCTTCTGTGAAATCACAAATAATAATGATTATACAAAATATTCCTGCTTTGAATTGAACCAGAGGCAGGGATGGAAAATATCCCCCTGGATCTGGAGCAAACTCTGTGTCCTGGGGCAGCCTTGGGGCCATCCATGTGGGATATGTTTATGGGAGACTGAGTGAGTGCAAACCTTCAGGAAATGTGCCTTGTAGCAAACAGGTTTCAAAGAGACAGAGCTGCCACAATTTCAGCTTTGAGCAGTGAGCACTGTAAATATAAATTGCCATTATAAAATGCAGTAATTGTGATTTCCAGGAGTTAAACTTTCCTATTTTATCCTGCTGTTTATACCCAACCAAGAGCTGGAGTGATATAAAAATACATAGATTCACTCAAATGCTCTCTAATACACTGTTTAATTCAAATTGTCCTTAAATAGCTTCCTAAATTCTATTTAATTTTGTTATTTTTGGATTTATTGCTGCTTTAGTTCATAAAGCTGCTGGATTCCAAAATCTGAATTACAGTCCCTCTTTTTTTTTTTTTTTTTTTTTACTACAATAAGTTGTGTACAAGTATTCTTGATTACTTTCCTTTAGTTCCTCGTGAAATAATAAAGTAACAGCTTTTTATGCTCTATTTAAATTTTGAGTGCCAGCCAGGCTCTGTCTCTCCCTGTTTTAGCATCCATTTAAAGTGAGTTTTGTAATCAGCTCTGCCCTGCACATCATAAAGCCTCCCCTCGCTATCTGTGCTGATAACTCCAGAGATTTCCAGGCTGGGAAATTGCTGGTCATGGTTCCCTGGCTCTGCTTCCCCCAAGAATCCAGCCCTTAGGAGATTCATACCCCCTGATCCCAGATTATACAGATTCCAGGAGCAGATGGCTCCCTGGAATTTCCAAGGTCAGTGTTCAAGGAGCTGGGAAAACTTTCACTGAATATTTACACACTCCACAACCTCAATAACTTCTCCCTCTGATAAATTTATTTGGTTGATCTTAAGCTCGTTTTCTCTCTGAATGGTCTCTTGCTTTTCAATAAAAGCCCTAAAAGGACAAGATTAATTTTAAGTCCTAATATTAGTTCAAAACAAGAATCCTATTGGTTTAAAAGGACTTTTCACCCTTCTTGGGGCTCCTCATGATGCCAGTGTTTGTTCTTCTGGCAGCACTCAACCCAAACTTGGTAGCACCTCCAATTCAAGTTACATGAGGTAGAAATAAAGTAGAGTGACTCTGGACATCAAATTATGGCTGTGATGATTCAAAAGATGAGGTGAAAATTGCAGAACTCAAAGTAACCCTGTTCAAAACCCCTGCATGACAGAAAGAACCTGTTCCCCCTCAGCAATCCTCTCTCCTGACAAAGGTCTGAGAAATTAAAAGCAAACAAATAGATGGAAAACTGCAATTGCCATTCACACATGCTATTTTTTTGGTTGTATTCCCTCACCAGCAACGGGCTGATGTTGTAAATGAAAAACGTGGATTATTGCTGTGAAAATAATCTCTGCAGAGGAGGCATCAAACTCCACTCAGCTCCAAGAAATGCTGCCTAACTGGGGCTGTGAAATGAAAAGGCAGCAGCAGGGAGAGCACAGCACCGGGAGCTGGGTTATTATGCTCAGATTTGAACACTAGCAAGGAGTAAGATGCAAAATGTGATTTCTAAACATCTCCAGAAGCCTGTGCTCTTAAAATGGATTCATTTTAGGAGACACTTCAGTGTCTGTATCCCCACAATGACTCACTAACTCTCTTATTATGCTTAAGTACTACTATTAAGAGTTTTGTTCATAACACTTTTATCTTTCCTGTATCTTTTGAGATGCTTCCATGTTATAAATTACCTCACTTTGATACTTAAATTTTGTCTTTTTTTTCCCAAGCTTTGTCTTTTAAAGAACAGCTCAAAAATTTGTCATCTGGCTGACGCACTGAAGCTGAATAGATATGGAAATGCTCCTCCTGATCTTTTATTCTGCAGCACTTGCAGCAAAATCTTCCTTTCCAAGGTCAGTTCCCTCCTTATTTAGGTGCCCAAACCTTGCAAAGCTGCTGTTAACAGACCCTGATGTGGGGTTTTGGTTGCTTTTCTCTCTGTCCCAGTGTGGTTTTCCATGGGCTTGCCCACCTGAGGATATAAAATCCATCCTAGGGCACAGCAGGGGCTGAAGCTGCTCTGCAGAGAGAGGGTTAAAATCCTTCGAGCCAGGAGTTCTGCAGGAGCTCTGAAACGTTCGCCGCCCGCTCCGAGCGTTTCTCTGGCTCCAGTTGGTTTCATCCTTTCCCTTTTGTGTGTTTTTGTTTGAAGGGAAGGTCAGGGAGCCGCTGGTGTCCCAGCAGAGCAGGAGGGAGCTGCAGTGAGAGCGTGGCCAGAGCCACCAAGGCCACCTGAAAAGGAACTTCTGACAGCAACAAAGGGAGCTGGAAGGACCCAGAGGTTTGAGCCACAGCCCTTTGGAAACAAGAGGTCAGCTGAAGGTTTCAAATTGTGTATGGTTTCCTCCTGGCTTTGATGGAAAGTTCTTTTTGAGCCCAGCTGGAAGAAAGGGCTGGGGAGGGTTTGATTTTTCTGCCTTCTCATCAGGATTGCACGCTCTGCAACAGCCCCAGCCTTTCACCTGGCTGCTCAGAACTCTGTGGAGAGGAGAGTAAATTTTCCCCTTCAATGACAAATGGACTGTGTGGGCAAAGTGCACACACAGAAAATTAATTGTAGCAACTTCACCTCTGAAGGTTTTTTGTTTTTTTTTTTTTTTGAGAAGCTGAGGTGGAGCTGTCTGGCACTTTGGGGAGCTCCACACGGTGCTTTGAGCACAGAAAATGTGAAGAGGTGAGGTTTTCTTGGAGCTGAGGGGACCCCACAACACACAGCACTTGGAATCTTCATAGGTAACACAGCAGATCTGGAGAAACACACCAAATAGTCCCTCTGTTTATTGAAAAATCCAAATAATGGGATCATGGCAAGGTTTGGATTGGAAGGAATATTTAAGGTCTCATTCCAACCCCCTGCCAGGAGTTCTTTCCACTGATGTTTCTGGTGAACTCATTCATATTCTGGTGAACAGAGGCTGTGAAATGCATCCAGGTTTTCAGCCCTCATTTAGATTTACTCATATTTTAAGTAGTTTCACAGATTTTCTTTCCCCCTTTTTCATCCCCTGTTTTCCTACTAGACTCGTGTGCTGAGCTGAAGTTCATGAGGTTGTGAGGACACAAATGTAGAAGGTGTAGAAATTTAAAAAACCATTAATTATACATTTTAAGCAGGAAAAACCCCATAGTCTGAATAAATAACCACTCCCTGCCATGGGCAGTGTGCTCCAAGCCTCATCCAACCTGGCCTTGGACACTTTCAGGGATGGGAACCCTGTGCCATTCCCTCCCCACCCTCACAGGAAACAATTTCTTCCTAATATCCCGTCTAACCCTGCTCTCTTTCAGTTTTAAACCATTCTCACTTATCCTGTCATGCAAAAAAAAAAAAATAAAAAAAATATATATATATCCATGGGCCATTGGCAATTTCCATTTCTTTACCTTTTCTCCCTTATATTTTTTGGCAGCACAGTTGCAGAAGGGTGATACTCTGACATTCTGCAAAGGACAGCAATTGGATTTTTTGCTGCTTCCAAATTGATTTGGGTTTCAAACATGACTCAACAGACATACAAATCTTACTTAAACTTGGCAGATCCAGAATAAAATGTATCAGTTGATACAGAGTGACATTTTTAACTGAGATGTTTGATTTGCAAAAATGTTCTCAGTTTCAGCTTTTTTCCCCCTCATGAACTGTAAAAGGAGAAGTTTTTGACATGTCCTTACATATCTGAGTGGCCAACGATTGCCTTGATTGCTTTACCAGAGCAATAGATGACATAATTAAATCATGAGTCTTTAAATGTTTTTATTTTGTAAATGCAAGGACAAGGCTTTAATTATTAAATTCAAATCAATAAGGCAGAGTATCTGCATTACAGAATTCTGAAGGCTGACAATGCTCCTGGAAAGAGGATGGACTTGATCAAAACTGAGTGAAACTGTAAAACATTTTATAAAAATGTGGACCAAGAGCTGATTGCTTTGAACCAGTGCAAGGTAAGCATGGCTATCCCAAAATCCATTCAGACTTCCAAATCCATTCTGTTCACTGCCTCAGAATCCTGGAATGGTTTGGTTTGGAAGGGAAAATTAAAGGGAATATTGAATGCCATTCCACTCCCTCCATGGGCAGGGAAACCTTCCCCTATCCCAGGTTGCTCCAAGCCCCAGTGTCCAACCTGGCCTTGAATATTTCCAGGATTGGGGCATTTTTGCCCCTTTCTGAGCAAACCATTTTTTCCCCACCCTCAAAGACTTGTTTTTTTATTTTACCCAAAGTCAAGGCTGTGGAGTCACCATTGGTGCTTTTTGTGGTGGCTTTCTGGTCTGTGCTGAATTTATAAATTTTAATTAGTGGAGTTAAGAAGAGTTGCAGCAGCCCAGATCCATAACCCTGCTGAAGCTGATCAATGTCTGGGGCTGGTGGAAGGGGTGGGTTCAGTCCTCCACAGCTTGGGGAAAATAAAATGTAAATCCATACTTCAGCACCAGAAATCTTGAGGAGAACTTGGTGTTATTAATGTCTAAAATGCCCCAAACCATGTGAGTGAGCAGCAATGACCTGGTTTCATGAAAAAAAATAATAGAAAAAGAAAACTGTACAGAAAAACCTACTCGAGCTGTTTTAATTGATTGTTCAGTCACCTGCAAATGATGCCCCTGGCTATGAAATGCAAATTGGCCTCGAAATTTTCATGTTCCTGTGAGGAGAACAAGGTCTGGTGCACTTGGAATCTCAATCAGCTTGGCTTGAGGAGCCTCCCCTCTGCACAGACTTATTTATACAGTTAGAATCTACAGATTATTATATAAATTATATATTTTTAATGTAGAAGTAGCATCTATTTGCATCACTCCCTTGGTGTCCATGGCAGGAAAACTGTGAAACTAGAGACAGGACTCTGCCACCGTTTATTTTCCACATTGTGCCCTCAAATCCTGGGATATTTGCTGCAAGCTTGAGCTTTTGGGGTGTTTTCTCCGACCATTTTTTAAGTTATCTAAATGATGATGTTCTTCTTTCTTCCTTTGAGAGGCAATCTGATATTATAATCTGATTTCACAATCTAATATGTCACTGTCAAGGAGATATTTCCCTTTAAGCTGTGCTCCCTTGTTACCCTACATAATTTTTCCCCACTTCAGCTCATTCATCAAACATTTATGTGCAGTTTATGCACCTATTTACTCATTACTTAGCCAAATTTTACACCCTTAACTCATCCTTCAGTCTTCAAGTATTTACCCTAAAGCTTTATTGCAGCTCAGGATGTGATTTGATTGCTAGTGAAGAAGAAAGATTAATTTTTTCCGATTTCTGTCACTGTAACTATATTAGAACATTACCTGTCTTATTTATCCAGTGTCAGTGCATGGAGAATTATGAAGAAAGTACAGGAATTCATCTGCTGTGTTGCACTTTGGGCAGAAGTTGATAATCTGAAGTGACATCCAGCTGAAAAAGAGCAAAGAGAATTGCCAGAATTGCTGTGCTTTGGCAAAATCCTATTTCCTTCTTTGTACTCTGCTTTTTGGAGAGGCAGAGGAATCATTCTGGTCTGTGGGACAGAGCCCAAAAAGTTTGTAAATACAGATTTCTGAGCCCAGGTGTGTGTGTGTGGACAGGTGGATGGTAAAGAGAATTACTGCTGCTTTGAGAGAATGAGTCAAGCCCAGCCAGAAAACGACAATAATCAGTGTTTTCCACATCTTTGAATTAATATTTTTGTGTTCCTTTTGCTTCACCTGGCAAAGCAGACCCCTTCTGCATTTTGTTACTGGTGTGAATCCTCTGCTCTGGCTCTGTGCTCCTGCCCTATCCCAGCCCTGTTAGAGGAAATCTTTGTTATTGACCCCAGCAGCGTGTGAGCTGCCCCAGGGCCCAATTTATTGATATTGCTCATGCTGAGCAGCCCAATTTATTGATATTATTCATGCTGAGCAGCCCAATTTATTGCTATTATTCATGCTCTTGAACCAGGGGGACTCCTGTGCAGCTCTCTGCTGAATGGGGCCTGTCCAACCTCAGCTCTGCTGCTCTGGGCTGTGCTCAGGGAAGGGAAAATGTGATTTCTTTGGAACTCTGCAAATCTTTATTCCTTTCTGGGAACAAGTTTGGGGGCAGTGGTGTGTGGGCCATCTGCCAGCGTTGGATGTGTTGCTGAAACCCCAGCCTGAATCTCTGGGGATGAAGGGAAGGAGCTTCTGATTCTAAATCATTTTTTTTTTTCAGGCATGAGGTGGTTTTAATATTTCTCCAAGAATATCTGGTAGCAAGAGCTGGAAAGTGCATTATGGGGCCACACCATATCTTAATTTTCCAGGCAAAGGGAGATGCTTTCTCCCACAGGTGTTGTCTCTTTGCTGGGTTTCCCTTCCCACGTCTGTTATTCCACAGTTTTTAACTCTACCAGGATCCAGCAGCTCCCAGAGCCTTTTCCAGCCTCCAGATCTGTTGGATCCCAGAAATCTGGGATTTTTGAGCTTTCTGTAGCTGACCCCCAGGAGAACTCTGCTTTTAACCTGGGGCCTTGGAGAAGCTTCCAAATTTGAGTGATGGAGTTAAAATCATGGGTGTGTAGTGAAATAGAAGTGTGTGATTTCACACACACATTTGAGGTTTTTATAATATAACAATAGGTATTGGACAAGATGAAGGATTTTGGGTTTTGTCTCTTTCTGTCTTATTCCTTCATCTCCATGATTTCAGGTAGTTTTTGGTTGGACAGTCAGTGCTGCACTGCAGGTCACAGGAGTTTGGTTATTGGGTCAAAAGTATAAATAGTAGAGGTGTTAATTCTCTATTTGGCTTTAATAGACCTTGTAACCAGCTAAATTCAGCTCCATTTTGCTCACTTTTAGTTGGTAGCTGGAAGTGTTGCAGAATTCTCTGTACTTTAGATAGGATTTAATAAACAACCAAGCCCAAACATAAGAAAATTCATCTCCTTTTGATCCTGAACTCTGAGTGAAGACAGAAGAAAATGAAGACAAGACAGTAATTAGGTGGTGCAAAACCAAAACACTCCCCATTACACAGCTCCTGTTGGCACCTTCAAACTCTGCAGCAGCTCAAGACTTTTGGGTGACTTTTGGGTGACTTTTGGGTGACTTTTGGGTGACTTTTGGGTGACTTTTGAGTGACTTTTGAGTGACTTTTGTCACCATTCCCAAGGTGCCAAACCCATCCCACTCCAGAGCCCACCCCTCCAAGCAAAGGCATTGACCTTCTCCTCAGATAGAATGATTTCCTTCCCTAAACAACCAAGGGAACAAATGGCTGCAATTCACAATCAAAAAAAATCACAGAGAGTAAAATCAATTTTCAAAGACAGCTCCCATTAGAACTCTGGCAAGGTGTTTCCCATATTTATTTATTTATCCCTCTTCATTCCCCCTTGCAGCTGTTGCACATTCTCGTTGCTCCAGTGCTTTTCCTGGCTGCCTCTGCCTCGGTTCAGTTTTGTGCTGCAGTTGTTCCCTGGGGTTTTAGGGTTTTTTCTTCTCTCTTCTGTGCAGTTCCTCGTGCTGAAAAAAAGCATCACCTGCTGCTCTGTGCTCACTCACCTGGGCTGAACAGGGAGAAATAAAGTTAAAGAAAGGGAAAGGTTGTAAAACTTTACAGGTGTGGTGCTAAAACATCACCTCTGACAGTTGGGCTTCAAATCTGGACAGTGCTTTGATTTATTTACTTATTTATGTGTTGATTTTCAAACCAGAAACTGCCCTGCCAAGCTCCCAGCTGACTAAAAATGTGACTTTCCCTTCCCAAAACCAGTAAATAAAAAGCAGAATGGGGTGTCAGCACTGTCAGTCTTGTCCCATATAAATTTTAACATCATATTTAAAGAAAAAAACAGGAGGGATGCAGACCTTTATGTTAAAAAGGGTGAATTTAATTTCATGTTTTTGTTCTCCCCCACAGGAGAAGTTGTTGAGGACAAAGAACATTCTTCAGGGATGGAGAAGTAGATTTCAGATGAATTTATTCCCTCATTTTGTTTATTTAGAAGAGGATGAATTATGCCTACCGCAGAATGTTGGCCACAAACATTTTCCTGGGACATCTTTAGGAAAAAGAAAAGAATTTAAAAAGTAAGTGAGAACAAATTATAGCTATAGTTTAGTTTTTCTGTCTTTTAGAG
Organism: Alethe diademata; assembly: GCA_025584955.1. Classification (NCBI taxonomy): domain Eukaryota; kingdom Metazoa; phylum Chordata; class Aves; order Passeriformes; family Muscicapidae; genus Alethe; species Alethe diademata. Next base: position 22,863,049 of record JANRMJ010000002.1, on the reverse strand, counting down.
GAGACTGCACCATAAATAAATACTTTTAAACAATTTCTAAGGTAGTCACAGTAGAAGTTCAAAGATTCAGAAATAACTGAGCTACTTTTACATATTTGCACTTTTAGTTCAGATTTTTCATTTGTTTGAGTTAAAACAGCCTTAAAGTTGTTCCTTTAGTACAAAGCTTTTTATATATCTTCAGGTAAGATCTTTATCTTCTCAATTTGAAGGTTTTGATCCCTTGTAAAACACTGGCTATAAATGAGAAAATATGGTCCTTTCAGTGGTGACCTGGGAAGGGAACTTTAAAATGCTCTGTTAAACTTCTGAGCCTGAAATTTCTAAAAAGAAAGATAAATAAGAGAGCTGGGGAGTGCAAATAAAAGAGTGAGAGGTTTATGCTGCTGGCTGCCAGGAATGCTGAATGCATTCAGGTTGGAGGGAAGGAGGGACAATAAAACACCAGGCTGCAAATCCATGAAGGGGTTTCATGGGAAGTGCAGGGACTAATTGTTCTTGTCAGGCTTCAAATGTAAATGAAGGAGTTGTGGGGATGAATCCCAGAATCCCAGAATGGTTTGGGTTAGGATGACAGCATAGGGTTAAAATGTTTCTAAAACATGGGAATTGTGTACCATAGATTCAGGGGTGGAAAGGGAAGGCCTGGGAAAGGGAACTAGGCCCTTTGAGCTTTGTCTGCACCTGAGTAACCATAATATGATAAATAATTCTATTGTTAAATATAATGATTGTTTGGTAATTGAATATAATTATTGTTTAATTGTAATAAGAATAATGAGAAATGATGTAATCATAAGAATCATGAGAAAGGATGTCTGGGGGGTCCTGATGAGAATTACAAGAATTCATGCTTGCATAGGATCAATGTATACAACAGAACAATATGGGTTTAATAATTAATATACAGTTATATAATGAGAAGGGTGTAAAAACGTGTCCATCTCAAATCCATGTCAGAGTCAGATTTGGGTTTGTACCCAAAACACTGGAAGTGTCCAGGGTTGGTTGGACACTGGGATTGGAGCAGCCTGGGATGGTGAAGGTGTCCCTGCCATGGCAGGGGTGGCACTGGATGATCCTTAATGTCCCTCCCAACCCAAACCAGTCCATGATTTTAAGCTGCCCACTTTCAGTAATAAGATTAGGTCACCCTTCAAGGTATAGAAATTGTTTTTTAGAAGCTATGGTTGCAAAATTTGAAATGTTTTGGTTTTTGTGCCTTTAAATGAATTTTTAATGTTCCATCTCTTTAATTAAGAAAGGCAGAAGAATAGGAATTCATCAGGGGAAAGCAAGGAGATACGGTTTGATATTTTAAAAGTGCTCAAAAATTCAGAAAGCTTAATAAAGTAATAAAGCAGAAAATATATTCCCTCTGTTCCCATTTATTTTCTTTATCTTCCACCATCTTGGGACCCTGCAAAGTTTGCAGGGGAGGTGTAGGAGCAGTGACCCAACTTTTCCTGGTTACCTGCAGTGCCTCAGCAGGGCCCCATGGCCCTGGGGATCTGTAAATCACAGACTGGGAGCAACAAGAGCTGCAGGATAACTCACTTAAAAGTTACTTTGTGGAAATGATGACTGCTGAGTCTTGCAGCAATATTCACAGGAATTGTCTCTTGACTTAGATTGAGGCAATTAAAGCTACTTAATTAGTGCAGTTAGTAATCATCTGCTAAAATTACAGACGTTCTTTTGTGCCTGGGTTTGTCTGTTTTAATAACATTCTAAAACCATTTTAAAAAATGACCCTGTGCTGATGAATTTGGTTAAGCATTTTCTTTAAGTTGCTTTTGCACTAAAGGATAATTTAAAAATGTTTTAATATCTGAGATTTCTTACAGCAGTATAATTCCTATTTTTCTACATTTTTATGGTTCCTGCTTTGATTCCTTGTTACCCCTCACGGTTAAATCTTCTGAACTCTGAGACTTGCATCCATTTTCCTTAGTTTTTTTTTTTTTTGTTTGTTTTCCCAATTAATTTATTAATCATGAAAGCCCGTCAACTTTCCTTATGGGAAATGTTATTTAGTGCATAGACTGAACTCTTAGGTTGCACTTTGATTTTGAAATGTCCTGTAACTCCTTCCAAGAGGGAGCAGATTAAGGCAAACTGATAGACCCAAATTTAACATAAATCTTGGGAAAAGAGGCCATCGATCCCTCTGAGGCTCTATGAACATCACAAAACCTTTCCTCACCTGGCAGGGATTCTGTCATTGACTCCAATTTAAATGTCTGTACCCAGGGTGGCACCTGGAACAATTTTTCCCTGCTCAGGAGCTGATTCCAGCACACAAAGCTCTGGGATGGATGTGGCTCGTGTTTAGTTCTGGAGTTTTTTCTGCCATGACAAATCCCTCTCATTTTGACTTGCTCTTCTTTGTCGAGCGAGTGGGAATCCAAAATCTTGTGAGAATTATTTTCAAGCCAAGCCTTTTTTTTTTTTTCCAGTATTGGAAAAAAATAAACAAACCAAAAAACAACAAAACAGGGGAAAAGCAGAGATATTATCCTGTGACAATACATTCTTTTGTACCTGAGAGGCATCGATTCACAGCAGAGCCATTTGCAGCTCTTCACAAGCCTCAACAATTATTTACAACAAGAAGAAACCACTGCCAGGCTGCTCTGTGAAATCCTGAGGATTTTTTTTTTCCCCCTATAAAAATCATTCCATATTCAGGATGGGGTGGGTGGAAGGTGGCTTTGAACACTCTCTGTGTTCCTGTCCTGTCAATAAAACCAGACTGGATTTATGGACTGACTGCACAGCCCAGGAAAGGACTGGAATGCTCAACAGGGAATGAGATCACCAGAAATGAGCCCAGGAACATCCAGGGCTCACAGGAGAGGACACAGAAGTTGCTCCAAAGGGTGACAGGATAAGGGGGAACAGCCTTAAGATGTAGGAGGGGAGATTTTGATTGGATTTTGGGAAGGAATTCCTGGCTGAGAGGGTGGGGAAGGGCTGGGATGGAATTCCCAGAGCAGCTGTGGCTGCTCCTGGATCCCTGGAAGTGTCCAAGGTTGGTTGGACATTGGGATTGGAGCAGCCTGGGACAGTGGAAGTTATTAAAAATAATTAAAATGATTTTTAATGTCCCTTCCAACCCAAATAATTCTGTGATTCCATGACCCTTTTAACACGCAAAAAACCCACCCCAAAAAAATCCCAAATCCCTCTAATCTTCATTGTTCAATGCCTGTTTAGAAAGCACCGATCACCCTGTGATCTGGAAATGCAGGTCTTTAATAAAAGCCCTAAATCCAAGAATAATTGATAATAAACTTTCTCCTGGCAGAACATTCCTACAACACACAGAGCAATAATTTCCCTTAACCCCTTATTGGAATGCCTTCCTTCTTTGGGATTTCTCCTGTGGGACAACACTCTTTCCTCTCGAAAAAGCTGATTTGGTCGAATTTTTTCCCTTAGCCTGATCAAAACAACTTTTCGACGTTTTCTTGCTGCATTAACAGGCCGAAATTGCTACTAAAACTATCAGCCAATTAGCAACTCTTTAATCTCCTGCATTGTTTGTCACCACGGTGTGACAAAGTGACAGCCTGCCACGCTAATTAGCTGCCTTCTGCGAGGGGAAAATTGCTCTTGTTTGACAAATAATTCAAGTTAGAGAAGGACGAGGAAGTCTGAAAACAAAGTTATTCATGCAAAGACACATCAGAGAGCACCCAGGGGCTCAGGTAATTGGCGAGGGGAGGGAGGACCTCTCACCTTTCTGTAATAAATCAGAAAATTATTGAGTGGAAGGGACGAGGTGATTTTTAACAGCTCGAAACGAGCACAGAGTTCAAAGTGTTGTTTCAGGAGCTTCACTCGATGATGGCAAAAGTTGGGTTTCTAGAGGTTGTGAGTGTTTATTCAGCTTGAAAAGCTGCTCCTCACCTTCCTTGTGAGCCTTTTAAAGGTGACTTTTCACCTCGAAATTCAGTGTTCCCATGGAAAACCCCAGGCCTGGAAAGAAAAATATTCAGGAGCATCAAAAGGACAGATGGGAGATCCAGAGCTTCCCTCCAAAAATGGCTTTTAAAGCTTCAGATGAGCCTGAGTCAGTTTGTGTCCATCAGAAAACTGCTTTGGATCTGGTCACAGCCTGGATGAGGAGGCCTTGGGGGGTTTGTTTTGGTGAAATGAGAAGTTCAAGGAGCTGAGCAAAAATATTCAGCAGGAATCAGAAAGCAAATCATGATTTTTGGTGTTTGTATGGCAATCAAATTGCTTTTGCCAGTTTTTGTTTGTTTTTTAGATAAAATGCAGACAGTTCAATGAAGTTTGGTGTTTTCAGCTTTTTTCAACTCTGAACTCCCTGAAAAAAAAAAAAATTAGAAATTAATTGATAAGAAAATAATCCCTAAACATCTGCAAAGCTGATTCGGTGATTTTCAGATTTTAGGTGCTGAAATTTGAACTAAAAAAGTGGCAAATAAAATAATTCTGATTTTGGATACTTGGTAAAAGAGGAGGAATTTGCTTTTCTGCCTTGAGCTCCTGTGGGAGAGCAGGTGAAACACTGCATTCCCAGCTGAGCACTCCAGTCTGGAAAAATTTAGGAAAAGCAGGAAAGCATTCCCAGAAGAGGCACAAAAATGATGAAAGGACTCAAGAGATTGATGACTTTGATGGGTGAAGGATTATTTAGGGAGCTAAATCTGAATTGCTTGCCCATGTAAATGATGGATCCCGAACATTCCAGGAGCTTTCCTGAGTCAGTGATGGATTGGGTGGAAGGAAGGAAGAGGATGAAAAGAATGATGACCTGCTGGGTAGCAGGAGCAGGGATTTTGGATGAGATCAGCAGGATGGGAGCAGCATCTCCTCCCTGGCAGCTGATGCTCCAAAAAAAAAAACAAAACCAAGGCAAAGAAATCTCTGTTGGATAATTATGGATTTATCTGTCTGAGGAGAGGAGTTTATAGGTTTAAGTCTGTGGATGGGAAGGTGGAAAGTAATTAGGACAAAAGTAACTTTTATATAAGGTTTGATAACTTGTATGGCTGCAGAATCCTTGGTTAATTCACCAGATCTAACCGGGAATTTTGGGAATTTTGGTGTCCAGCTCTGACAGATTCGGGACAGAATGCTGCTGGAAATTTGCTGTAAAATATTCCAGTACACACAGGATTGTCAGTGAAACCTGAATCCCAGTGAATCCCATTGCCAGTGAATCCCAACCTTGCCTGTTTGGGATTTGCACCAGGATGGATTTTGGGTGCTGAAATTTCACTTTCTCTTCAGGCTGTCTCTGAATTGTGACATTTGGATGCTTAGAAGTCAACATCAAAGTTTCCAGGGCCACCACAGAGGGCTGCATTCCCTGGAAAACAACGGGAATTTGCCCAAGAGAGTGGAAACCCAAGGAGGAGCTCAAGAATTTTTCCCTGCCAGCTGTGAGAATTGGACTGAAGGTGTCGGGCACAAGTGTCCCTGAGCTCAGAGACAAAAACCTCTGATGTATTTATGACTTTTTAATTATTTAATGAGTTTGCTGCAGTTCTCACCCTCTTTTCTAATGAGCCTTGTAGGGTCAAGCCCTCCTGGTCCTGCTGGAGAAATACCTGGAGTTGCTGGAATTTCCTCCAGTGGCAAACCCAAATCCTGCTCATTGGATTAATTACTGCAAGAATCCACAACCATCACCAGTTTTAGCTGGAGCCACGCTAAAACCAAATTGTTTTCTTTCCTATTTTCCTTTCCCTGCGGGCAATCTGCGAGTGCATGATGTGAAATATCAGCAGGAACTGCTCCTCTGAGTTATTCAGGATTCTTTTGCAGCTCCTGCTCCCAATTTCCAGTCAATCACAGACCATAATAGGCTATTTGTCACCACGGATATCTGTATACATAAAAGATAAGTAGGTGCTGAATATCGGCTTTTACCAATGTTCTGAGCACTGCCAGTGATATATTATTTTCTTTTATCTCCTCTGTGTATCTCTGTAGCAGGGGAGTGTCACTGGGTGTATCCCACTGAAACAGGATGGATTTTAATCAACTGCTGGGAAAATGAGATATTACACGAGGATGAGAATGGCTGCTTGATAAAAACACCTCTTTAAAAGTAAAATGCTGCAGCGTTCTGGGGTTTGGCGCCGGTGTCAAGCGCTGAATAAAAATGACATTAAAAGAAAAATAATCGAGCTTGAGGTATTTTTCTTAGGGTAGGGAAAGCAGGATCCATTCCAACCAAGAAAAAAAAAAAAAAGCTTGCTGGGACATCCAAGGTGAAAATAGGAATGAATTCTCTATAAGTGCTGTAAGTTAGTAAAATGAGTGTGAGAAAAACGTGTGTGCTGATGCTTAAGAAAATGATGTAAAAAAAAAAAAAGATCTTTGTAAAAACTCTGTTTGAGGGAAATATTTTTTGCTTCCATTCTCCTTAAGGATTCTGCTCTGGAGCTGGAAGGCTTCCAGGGCTTTCTAGAAAAAAACTCCCCACAAATCTAAATAATGATGATTTGTTCATAGCGTTTGGGGTTCACAAGAAATGGGTGCATTCAGGAATGGAGCAGTTTGCAAGGTCTCTTTCCTGAATCCATGAAAATATCTTTCCTTTATGCTTTTGGAGAAACCACAGGTGAAATCAGGCTGTTGCTACCAAAGGTAAGAAGCAGATTTTCTTCTGTGCTTTTGAGCATTCAGGAAGAGTAATGAGCGTACTCCGGGCTTAATTGGTGTTCTGAATTCACCCCAAATTCAACACAAAATCAAAACAAGTGCTTATTCCTTTAGGAGATCCAAGCTGCAGTTCTGCCCTTTATTCCCCATTTGTGTAGGAGAGGGCCCTGCTGGACAGAGGAGCAGGGAGAGGCTCAGGAGGGATCTCCTGCTGGAATTTGGCTTGGGACAATTCTCTGGAATTCTCCAGGAGAGCTGTCAACTCCATTCCCCCCTGGTGCAGCAGAAGGACAAAAGCTCTGGGATGGAATGTTGGATTTTGTTTACCTCTGTGAGAGGCTCCGGGTGCTTCTGTTTGCTCCTGATAAGTCTGGGGAGCCTGAGCTGGGTGAGCCCAAAATCCTGGCTTTGGATCCAGAAGGATGGGCTGGTTTTTCCTAAGAGTAAAGCTCATTTTGCACACAGGGGTGCTGTAAATGCAGTTTTTGGAGGTGGGGATTCCAGCTGTGGAAGAGCCTCTGCAGGTTAAATTCAGGGAAATGAGTTTTTGGTTTAGGCCTAGTTTAAAATTCAGCATTTGGTCAGCACAACTTGTTTAATTATGAAGATTTTGCCATACCCAGATGTTTTTAACAATATCCCTGAGCTGTTTTGCTCTTCTTTCCAACTGTCCAATACTTCCAGATGCCTCCTGGCTGTAGGAGGAAACTTTTCCTTTCTAATTAAATCACTGAGATTGTGACTGAGGGCTACGAGCTCAGAAAGGATTTGTTTTCCCAGCAGTTGAGATCATGGCAAGTCTGACAAAAGCTTAAGCAGGTTTTTAGGGATGTAAGCCTCATTTTTCTCATTCCCAGGAAGCTGAGTGAGTAATTTTTGGGAGGTGGATGCTTTCTGTGTTTTTTTGGGTCTTTTCTCCATCCTGTGTGTGTTGAAGACACAAGATTGTCACTGCTTAGCTTGGGAAATTGATGGGCAAATCCATGATGTGGTGCTGAACTCAGTTAAGTGGGGTCTAAGGGTTCAGCTCCAGTAAAACCAATTTATGGATAAAGGGAGGGAATGAATTGTGAGGGGAAGCTGAACAGAGGCTGGGCAGAGTTACAGGAATAAAGCAGGGATTTATTAAAAGCCTCCCAAGGATTCACCTTGGGCAGTGCAAGAGCCCAAACGTGGCTACACCCAAGATAGATCCAAGACACAAATTTTCAAGTTTTTATAAGTTTTGTTCCATTTCCATACTGAGGTTCATTGTCCAATTCCAGCTCCAGGTTCTGCAGTCCCACCCTCCCAGATTCTC
>JANRMJ010000002.1:22827159-22837284 GCA_025584955.1 Alethe diademata | reverse complement strand
TGGAGCAGCCACTCCATCTCCTCAACTTTTGGAACAACCATTCCATCTCCTCAACCTCTGGAGCAGCCACTCCATCTCCTCAACTTTTGGGACAACCATTCCATTTTCTCAACGTCTGGAGCAGCCACTCCATCTCCTCAACCTTTGGAGCAGCCACTCCATCTCCTCAACTTTTGGAACAACCATTCCATCTCCTCAACTTTTGGGACAACCTCTTCCTCTCCTCAACCTCTGGAACAACCATCCCATCTCCTCAACCTCTGGAACAACCATCCCATCTCCTCAACCTCTGGAACAACCATTCCATCCCCTCAACCTCTGGAACATTCTATGATGGGGTGAACTGGAGATTCCAGCCTCAGCAGCCTGGAAGGAGGGGAATGGCAGTGGAAATGCAGGATTTGGAAGTTCAGTGTGGTTACTCAGGCTGGGGGCTCTCCTGCCCACCTGCTGAATCAGGCACGAAGATTTATTTTCCGTTGCTTTACCGTCATGAATCAAACCTGAAAAAGACCAAACTCGGGAACGGCACCAATCAATTTGTGTGGTTCTGGCTGTAACGAGAGAGACAAAAAGCGAGGGGGGCCTTTTTTATCCTGCTTTCCATTTCAGCTGAGAGTGTGCTGCTAATTGAAACCCATCTCCTGGGCTCCAGCTGGAGCTGTTCCAGACAGGAGCAGGGGGAGCCAAGGTAATGTCTGCTTGGATTTGTAAAGCTTTAACCTGCCTCAGACAGCAGATGAGTCCTTTCACAGCACACGATCCATGGGAGCACTCACAAATGAATTTCTGTGTGTTAGAATTCTCTTCCAGCCTGGTGGAAGAGCCTGAATAAAGTCTGGATGAAGGAAGGAAGGAAGGATTCCAGGAAGGAAGGAAGGATTCCAGGAAGGATTCCAGGAAGGAAGAAAGGATTCCAGGAAGGAAACCTGAATTATCAGCATAAGAACTATTTGAACCCTGATGCAGAGAGAGTTTTCAGGGTAAATCGTGGTGCTCAGAGTGAGGGATTTAGAAACGAATGTCCTCTGCATCTAGGTCTAAACACCAACAGCACAAAACATCAAAGTTATACCCCCAGAAAAACTCTCTGGCTGCTATTTCTAAAAACCCACTGAAACATTCTGACTTCAGTTCTACAAATATTTCTCTCCTGGTGTGTACATGGAGTTCATTAGTGACTGTCTGGGAGTAAAACCTTGAATATTTATCCATAGCCTAAAGCCCAGTAGTCACATTCAGTGAAATCATCTCCTGACTGTGCACTGGTTGTGGTTGCCCACATAATTGGGGGAGATGGTGAAACACTTAAGTGCTTCTAGTGAGCTTTATGTCAAAGTTATTTCATCAGGAATTTGTCTTTGGTGTTGTTACAGACCCAGCTGGAGCCTCTTTTTAGAGCACATGAAGAAATCTCTCTGATCATCCCCCTCTGAGAGGAGATTTCCTGGATTAATTGGACAAACAATGACATTTTGAAAAATTAAAAGGTTTGGCCATTTGAAAAATATTCTGAGGATATTTTGCTTCCACAGCCTGATCTAAAATGTGCTTAACTTGCTGTGCCACAATATCATTTCTTTGGGAATTTTCAGTGCAATTTGGAGTGCTCTGGATGTCTGATTCCAGCCTGGCCTGTCAGTGTTCCAGGAGAGGAGTATTATTCTCTCCCCAAAGCCATTCCAGTTTAATTAAAGAAAGCCAGCTGACACTTCCAGCATGAAAACCATCGATACTGAAAATCAGGGAAATTCCTATTCATGCTCCACTTAAGACTTCGAGTCCTAATGGGAGCTGCAGTGGCACAAAATGAAAATTATTCCATTTATTCTAGATAATTTCAGAAATAAACCAGTCAGAATATTTAAGTATATTTAAAATAAGGCGATTTCAAAAGCAGAGCAAAATATTGTTCGGTGCAAGATGATCCTGCTTGGGTGGAGCCTTGTGGGTGTAATAGAAATGTTACCGTCCCAAGATGTTTACAATTTCTTTATCAGGTGGTTTTCATGTCTGGAAGAGGCGTGTGACACTTATTTTTAGGTTCTGTCCTTTTCTTTCTCTCCTTGCAGCTCCCCCAATATCGGTGTTTCCTTAGAAACCCTGGCTGTCAGCTGGCATCACAAAAATCTGAGATGACACCGAGCTGGCTTTTTGGGGGAGGTGATTCTTGTGCAAACAACGTGTTTTCTATTGCTGGCAAAACTCCTGGCTTTAATCCTCGTCCTGAAAACAATAATTTCAGTCAAGATTTAGGGCAGGGAGGGGCCCTTCTGCACTGCTGGTTGAGAGCGAGGATTACTCCGAGGAAAAGCTCATTGCTATGCAGAGGTAGAACCTTTTTAAGCCCCAGGTTGATGCTGGATGGATGTGTTGTCATGAGAGCTGCATGCTGGGCTTGCATAAGTCTTTGGAGGTGTTTATGTACAAGCTCTCCCAAGGGTGATGTTTTATCAAACCTTATTACAAAAGTGCTCTTCTCCGCCAGCCACCGAAAGCTTCGGGGGCATTAAAATGCAGAGTTGTGTCTGGTCAAGGATAAGCAGAGGCTGTGATTCATATTCATGGGAGAGATAACTCCTAGAAATTTCCAGAAGATTTTATAGGGCCTGCAGCTGTCCTGTGCTGTGGTCACCTACAGGGACGTGTATTAGAATCCCAGAATGGTTGGGGCTGGAAGGGAACTTAAATCCCATCCAGTTCTACCCCCTGGTAAGGGCAGGGACACTTCCACTGTGCTGCAAACCCCAGTGTCCAGCCTGGCCCTGGACACTGCCAGGGATCCAGAAACCTCTGCTGCATCCAGGGATTTCTGCTGCATCTTTTAGTTCTTTCTCTAACAAAAACATGCAGATCAGAATCAGAGGGAAATACTTGAGGAAAGGTCACTCTGCTGAGCTGCTTTGAAACTCAGATGAAAGAACAGTGATAATCCCATTACAGAGGAGCCACAGATGCTTTCATTCAATCCTACAAACCAGGGGAGCCCACACAGAGCCTTCCCTGCCCTCAGGAAGTTTTTGAGCTGCAGGGGAAGGTGCTGGTTGGGCTCAGAGAAAAGGGATGGGATGGTGGTGATGGGGAGACTGTGTGAACATGGAGATGCTGAGGAAGGACATCCCATTCCAGGGTAATCCAAAACCTCAGCTAAAGGAAACTGCAGCTTTATAGAGTTGAGATTTAATTTATTTTTGGCTAATTTGGGCAGTGATGCTCTGCCAGCCCTGGGAAGGGACACTTGGCTCCTTCTCCTGCATGAACCCCCTGAGGCCAAGGAGGAGAGTTTTATTTTCTGTTTGCAGAGTTTAAGTCTTCCCTCTCTTGAATCACAAACCTCAGTTCTTTCATGAGCCACGGCTTCAGGGCCTGCAGCACAAAATCTCTGTCAGTGTTACCAGGTCAGATCTGCTGTCCTCTATTTATGTTTATTTTATAACTGAGCGAGAAGGGTCAGGTTTGGTCTGTGGCAAAGGTCATTTTTCTGTAAGCAGACTTTGATGGACTAAGATACAAAAGGTGATAAAGTTATCACTTGGAAAAAGTGTCTTGTTAGAGTACAAATATTATGAATTCATTCTTTTTTTTTTTTTTTTTTTTTTTCCCTTGAATTAAAACTCACCAAGTGCAGCTATCTTTGGTTCCCTTGTCTGACACGGCTTTGCCTGTCTGTAAATTTTCTTTCAAATTAGCAGCCCGAGTTTTCTTATCAACCCTTAGCCAGTTGCAATTACTGTCACTCTTTTCAGCACAGTTAATAGGTTTGTGCCAAGCAAACTGAAACTTTTGTCAGGAATTGTGATTTTCCTGAGTGCCCTGAAGTCGCTGATATTGTTTTAAACATAAGAGCTTTTTTAGACATGGGAGTGACAGGCAGAGCCAAACTTTGTTCTCTGACTTCCCAAATTGCACTGGACAATTCAGCAAAAGCTGAGGGTGTAAAGGATTAGTTTTCCCCTCATTTTTGTGAGGGATTGTATATATATATATATATTATTTTTTTTATAATACAATTTAAAGTAGAACAAACAGAACATGCACACCAAACAGCTTTTGAAAAATGTGTTGTACAAACGTAGGGTCTTTTGGGAATCAGAGTGATGCATCTAAAATGCTGTTGAAAATGTTAATTAGTCCCATGTATCCAGTACAAAAGAGGAAGTTTTCATAATTAAGAAATGTACAGAACTAAGAAGAAAATAGATTCAAATGCCAGGAAGTTGGACTTGCCCTGCTGTATTTTCTTATTTTTGGGAAAGGATATTTTATGGGAAAGAATCCTGTAGAGGTGCAGGTATTTCTTCTGACCAGAAAGGAGTTTTCAGCTCTTTTCTGATGGAAATATCACTAAGGATACTTCACATCTCTTCCTGGTGTTTCCTGTCAGTGAATATCTGGACATTTCCCAGTTTGGGGGCTTTTGAGAAAGGGATCTATAACATCTCTGGGGAGCTCAGCTGCTGTGAAACCCAGGAAAGTTTGGGCTGGTAACTCTTGTCCATGGGGCTGAGCCCTTTGCATGGGAATTTCTGTAAAAAGTGAGGGTTTACAAGGGATTTTTTTTTTAAAAAGAGCAAGTTTGCCTGATTTAAGAACATCCTTGATATGGGACAATGAGGCTGAAGAAGTGAGGGCTCCTTTGCCTCTTTGCTGCTTTTCTGTTTCAGCTGTGGGAGAGCTCTCAGAGGATTTCTTTTTTATTTTTTATTTTTTTCCTGAACATGTATTTATATACAATACTGGAGGTGGGGAGGGGATTTTTGTGTTTTTCCCAGGTTTTCCAAGCTTTTTCCTCCAAGTGAGCCCAAGCAGCAGTGAGACCTCTTGGGACCCATTTGAGCTCTCAGAGGATTTTTTTTTTTTTTTTTCCTGAACACGTGTTTATATACAATGCTGGGGGGGGAATTTTGTGTTTTTCCCAGGTTTTCCAAGCTTTTTGCTCCAAGTGAGCCCAAGCAGCAGTGAGACCCAGTTGCAGCAGTGGCTGGTGATGCCACCTCCAAAGCATTCTAATGGGATTTATCCTGATTTGACAAAACTGAGGCAATGTTGCAGCCAGACCCTCCCAATCCTCATTATTGCTGCATCTCTAAATAGGTGTTTGCAGCCTCCAAAAGGATAAAGGACAAGAGTTGCTGTAAAAAAAGATGGCCCAGACTGCTAAAAATACGTTGTTCTGGGGTTTGAAGTCACATTCAAGCTTCCAACAGAGAAATTAATTTGGTTGTCCCTGACAGAGCCTTTGCTCCCTGTGGGTTTCTCCACAGAAGTGTTTCTTCAGGGGACAATTAAAACCCACAGTGCTGGGAGTGAGGGAGAAGGGGATGGACACAGTGTAATAATAGCAGGGCCCCAAATGCTCCCTTCATTACTTCCTTCTCTTCACATCTCCTTCCTGGCCTGTCTCTTTGTTTTTGTTTTCCATCAGGAGGATCCAGTCTCTTCCTGAATATATTTCCCCGAGTAACTCGCTGGAAATAGCCCACATTTGATCCTACACAAAATGTTTTTGTGAGGATTGAAATCCAGCTGAGTGAAGAACACTGGATCCAAAATATATATTTATAGAAACCAAATAAATTAAAAAACAAGCTTCCCCTAGCAAACCCAACCCTCAGGAATAAAAGTTCCTGCTGATACCCTGTTTTCCCTTTTTTCCTTCCCTTCACTCTTAGTTTTTCTAAATGCAAAGTAGACAGAAAAAAAATTCAGGATCAGGCTCCCACTGTTATTGTAGAACCATCAAAAATTTTTGTTCCATAATTTTTGCAGGGTGTTTGTAGGTTATTAAGAGTAAATCAGAAGTTTTTGGGTCTGGTTGGCCCCAGGAGAGTGGAGCCTACACCAGCCTTGGAGGAGGATTTCCATCTCACTCTGCTACCCCAACTCTTTAAAAACCCCATTCTGCTGGGTTTTTAATTCCTGATTTTAAGCCAGGCCTTGAGTGAACAATTATTACAGAGAAAAAAAAAAAGAAATCTCTGCAACTTGAAGCATGAGATTGTTTTACCCTTGTGTGTTCCTTTACACTTTCCTCACTTAAAACCTGTGGGATTGCCCTTCCTGAGCTTCCAACCACTTTCTGTGCAAATCCTCCTCTACCACCTCAGCCAGAATAATTCCTGGAATTTCCCATGCAAACATCAGCACTGAGTTATCCTTCAGAACTCAGTGCCAGCAGTGCCTTGGGGTGGCAGTCCCTGAAATGTTCTGGTGGCTGTTGGGGCTGTTAATTTATGATTTTTTTTCTGCTGTTTGCATTTACAGGTAGAAATGCTTGCAGGTTTTTTTTTTTTTTCTTGTGCTTTCTTGGTTTTTTCATTGCCAAAATCCAGCATCAGTGGCTACATCAAACGAAGCTGATTGAGGCTGGTGAAGTGTGCTTGGCTTGCATTTTAATGGGAATATTCAACCTACAGATGGGCTTGGAGAGAGGTCACCTAAGTTCAAGTGAGAATTTCGATGCAGATTCGTGGATTTTGAAGGCCAGATGGCAGCACCAGGATGATCTTGTCTGATCTCCTGCACAGCACAGGCTGTGGAATTGTGGAATTCATTCCCACCCCAAGCACAGCATTTTCCCTGCAGATGTTTGACTTCTCTGTCAGTCCCAAATTGGAGCTGAGCTCACATCCATGTCAGCGCTGTTAATAACCCAGATTACTGGGACATTCAAGAGAAAAGCTTGCAAGGTCTCCCCTGCAATCTTGTTAGCTTGGTTAATCTCAACTATTCCTTTTTATTTTTTCTCTTTTTTTAATTGTTTGTTGTAAGATTGATAGAGCTGTGTGGTTGTTTTCAGGAGTGTTTGGTGAGAACTCCAGAGGGAGGATCTGACAGCCTTGCTCTGTGATGGATTGGAATGTCACATCAGCATATGGTGAAAGGAGGGAAAAGGCAAGAGGGGAAGCCAAACCAGAGCTCTTTTTTTGAAACACTCTGGGAATTGGGTTGGTGACTAAATAAAGCTTTCTGGCCACCAAAAGTACAGCAACAACAGCAAAAAATTTAATCTGAAAATAAATCCTTTTTATTTATTTATTTATTTATTTTTCTGAAAATCATCACATTTTCCTTGTTCATTTTGAGTGATTGTTATTTTTCCCAGCAGGATTTCTCACTTTCCTGGAGAAACAATGACTCTGTGAAACTTTCAAAAAAATCCAAACCCATTTTTGATGCTTCCCAGCCAAATCCTGGCATTGCTGTGTTAGCCAGCTAGGACAAACGTTGCACAAGGTACAGTGAGCCCAGTTCCCTGCTCTTTGTTCCCCCAAAAAGGCATTTTTTCCTTGGAATTGTCTTATTTGGTCTGACAGGAGCTTGGCATGTGAATAAAACATCCTGGGACGTGAGTAATGATTGCAGAATCAGACGTTCTGCATTGAGCTGGTTTGAAGATGCTGGAATAAATAAAATAAAATAAAATAAGTTAAAATAAAACAAGTAGAAAAATAAGAGGGCAAATATTGTTCATATTATATTGAAGAGAGATCCAACCAAATCCTGTTGTAGTCATGCATCCTATCCCAGTGTCTTCATCCAGAATCCTGGAATTGTTCAGGTTGGAAAAGCCCTCTGAGATCAGAGTCCAGCCTGTGCCAAATCCCCACCTTGTCCCAGCCCAGAGCCCTGAGTGCCACATCCAGACCTTCCACAGACACCTGCAGGGATGGGCACTCCCAACCTCCTTGGGAAGCCCATTCCAATGCCTGGCCACCCTTTTTTTTTTCCATGGAGAAATTCCTCCTGATGTATGAACACTTGGATTGTGGGCTGCCTTTGTTTTCAGGGAAGAAGGGCTAAAAGCAATAAAAAAATAAATGTTCAGAACTCCACAAACCAAATCCTCAAACACAGAGGACATAATTTGGGACCGTGTGGGAAGGGACAGATTCATGTTGGAGATCTTCAGAGACAAACAACAAACCTTTCCTGACTGTGGCCAGAAACACCTCGGTGTTCCTCACTTTCTTCCAGGTCAAAACAAATTAAATTTGCAATTCACTGAATCATCTGCAGGGTCTGGAAGCAGTCTGTGTGCAGGAAGGACGTGCCGTGGGAGGGAGGAAGAAAACCCTCGGTGTTATTCCGCCGTGTTTACAGCTCCTGACAGGATGGCTTTTAGGAATGAAGCTTTCGACGTGGCTCAGCACACGCACGCTGTAATTTGTCTGTCAGCCCTCTCAAAGTTCATTGGCATTGTCAAGTCGTGTCTAACTCAGTGGGGAAATGTGGATTTCATCCCTGGTGATCTCGTGGAGCACTTTGATAGCCTGAAGGTTTCCCATCAGAACCACGACCTCCCATCTCCTCCCCACATCCTCGGGAATTGCTGCACCTCTCCGTAGGACTTCGGCAGGCAAAAGGACCCAAAATGAATTGGGAATGATTCTTTCAATCTGTGGGGCCTGTTTGAAAGCATTAAATGTCTGATTGTGCAGGAATACCTGCAGGTGTGGAGCCTCTCTGGGTATCTGTATGAGTAGGGGTTCATAAAGCCAAAAGAAGGGCATGGACAAAATCTTCTTGGTAGAAAATGGCATGTGCCAAATATAATGGAGAGCTCCACTTGCTGTGCTGGGGCATGTCCAGAAAAGTGTGACAGGAATATTTTGGAACTTTTCTCCCTCTTTTCATCTTTAAAGAAGAGTAGGAAACTCTGTGCAGCACGTGTGTTCTGTTTGGTACAACTTGAAGCCAACTTTTAACCATCAGAAAACAACTTTTAGCCGTCAGAAGCCAAAGGGCACCATGCTGAGGTCGATTTTCAATCTGAAGCTGGGTTAAGAAGTTGGAGGATGGAAAGAATGGAGAAATACATTCTGTTCTTGGAAAAACAGATAGGAGACATGGGTTGTGTTGGGTACAACTGGAAGACAACTTTTAACCATCCGAAAACAACTTTTAACCATCAGAAAACAACTTTTACCAACAGATTAGCCATCGGAAGCCAAAGGGCGCCATGCTGACGTCGATTTTCAATCTGAAGCTGGGTTAACAACTTGGAGCAGGGGAAGAATGGAGATGATTTTTCTGCTGACTGCACAGAACTGTTTGTTTGTTAAACTCCAAGGGTAGATGATTCCCACGTGGTTTTGCCTTTTGTTTGGCCTCAGCTGAGCTGGCTGTGCAATGTGGGATGTGCCAGACTGGGTCGCTGTTAACGTTGGAATTCTGGAATTGGAGTTTTCCTCCCAGGCTTCTCCAGCACCTCAGCAAAGCTTTGCCAGGATGTGAAGAACGTTTGTTCATCTCCACTTTGTTGTTCCACTCTCACTCCAATCCTTTTCCAGAACTCAAGAGTGGAAAGAACTCTGAGCAAGTCGTGATAATAATTCTGTGGCTGTCTCAGTAATGCCTCCATAATTAACATTTGTCCTTACAATACAATAACTCTCTGTAATGCAGACATGAATATTCCATTTTAAATAGGCACCTGAATTCTGGGGGTGAGTGGTGTAAACTTTAATTACATTTCACAAGTGCATTTCCCTCATAATCCCATATTTTTCATTAGACACAAAATAACATTTCTGCTCATTTTGGATAGGTTTTTTTTCTTTGCTTTGGTCTGTTTAAATACAAAAAAAAATGTGAACAAGTAGAGGAAAGCCTGTTGAATTAGACAAATTAAATATGTACAGAGTAATTCATACAGAAAGTTTAATTTTTTCCCTCTGTCTCAATAAAGATATGATAATTTTCTGAATCAAAATCTTAAGCTTCATATTGCTACCATCTCTTCAGGAAAACAAATGCTAGATTCATTTGAAAGTTATTATTATGGAGATAAATCTCTCTGTTGTTACTGAAAGCTCGTGTTGCTGAGTTTCAGTAATTCAAAGAAATATAAATACAATTTAATTTGATGAGGTCTCTGTTGATGGGATATCGACTTTGCTTTCCAACTAGGATTTACCTGCTGGTCTCATTTTTTTCATGTAGGAAACCACAGCTGAGTTTGGGCAGGAATGGAACCTGAGTTTTATTCTGATGGTGAAGCAGAAACATCACCTTAAACTGGCTCATGGAATTTGTACAAGGACCTGGAGTGCCAGGACATGGGGAACGGCTTCCCACTGCCAGGGGGAAGGGTTGGATGGGATATTGGGAAGGAATTATTCT
>JANRMJ010000002.1:22811590-22827059 GCA_025584955.1 Alethe diademata | reverse complement strand
AATAAAAATAAAAATAAAAATAAAAATAAAAATAAAAATAAAAATAAAAATAATATAAAAGTGAAATAAAAATAAAATAAAATACAAATTAAAATTAAAGTAAAAGTGAAAATATTGATTTACTGATATCGTGGTGGTGCTTTAGGATTTTACTTTGCTGTGGAAGCCTCTGCTCTGAGCCCGAGGTGGGGCAGGATTGCTAAGGTTGACTCCTCCATGGCCAAAAGTGATGGATCCTCCTTTGCAGCAGGGACTGGGAAAAATTCCCCTCACCCCCATCCAAAGCTGATGGAACAAAGTCAGGAATGATCTCTTCCCTTTTCCCTGGCTCAGCCTGGGATATTTTCTGGGAACAAACATCTCCCTGCCATGGAAATGACCTCATTTGCAGAAATTTGTGGATTGTGAAAAATCGTGTGATTCTGACACTGCTGCTCCTATGCTGAGGTGCCAAACCTCGAGGCAGCAAAAAAAAAAAAAAAAATCTCAACTTGAACATTGATCCCTCTCCTGTGTGTGCAGAAAGCTTGGAATTCTTGGAATTCTGTTTTTCCCACATGTCCAGGGCAGTGGTGGGAGCTGGGAGCAGGTTTGGGATGCTCTGGATGAGATCATCCAGCTGTTCTCTGCTGTTCTCTGAATCAGCTTTTCCTTGTCATTCCCTCCAGGAATTGCTGACAATTTCTTCCAGGAATTGCTCAGGGAATGGTCAGGAAATCACAGGACCATCCAAGGCCTCCAAGATCCTCGAGTCCAACTTCAAAACAGGGATATTGTGGTTTTACCTCAGTGCCAGATGGATAACGGGGAATAATTCCTCTATTTTGTGGTGTGGGGTAAAGGTGGGGGTTGGTTTGGGGATCTTAGAGGTCTTTTCCAACCTTAGGGAAAGGATTTTTTAGGATTCAATGATCATTCCCAGCAAATGAACTCTGGTGTGTGCAGAGATAATCCTGATCTCACCAGGCCAGGGGTGGGGAGGGTTCCTGATGTCCAACCACCACCAGTACCACCCCAAGCACCCTAAAACCACCCTAAAATCACCCTAAAATCACCCTAAAATCACCCTAAAACCACCCTAAAACCACCCTAAAATCACCTTAAAATCACCCTAAAACCACCCTAAAATCACCTTAAATCACCCTAAAACCATCCTAAAACCACCCTAAAATCACCTTAAAATCACCCTAAACCCACCCTAAAATCACCCTAAAACCACCCTAAAGTCACCTTAAAATCACCCTAAAACCACCCTAAAATCACCTTAAAATCACCCTAAAACCACTCTAAAACCCTAAACCACGTCCCCAATGTCACATCCAGATCGTTCTTGAACGCTTCCAGGGATGGGGGCTCCACCACCTCCCTGGGCAGTTTATTCCAATGTCTGAGCAATCCTGCAGGAAAAAAACCAATTCTACTATTTAATGTGAAAACCCCTTCAGAGGGTGATAGATCAGAAATACCAAGGTTGGAAAGACTTCTAAGATCCTCAAGTCCAACCATCAACCCATGTTCACCTTATAAATAAAATTATCCATTCTAAATCTGAAATTGAGGTAGAACCACAATATCCCTCTTTTGGAGCATTATAAGGGAACAACTCCTTGTAAAAACCTTGATTTCAGGGCTGTGAAAAAACCCCCCAACCCTCACATTGTTTATTCTTCTGCTGTTTCATGGATCACCTGAGCCAGGAACTGGCATAAATACCTCAGGTTGTAATTAATGTGGACAGAACCACGAGATCTGTGGGGAAAACCCCTCTGAATTTCACCAGGGCTTGGTTTTATTCAGCTTTCCGAGGCTCCTCGAGGTCGAGAGGAAAGAGGGGAGGCACCTTTGCTCAGCCACCCATCAGCAGGGGAAGTGTTTGAGCAAAAGCCCAGCTTGGAGAGAAATTAATCAGGGACAGAGGCATAATTAGTGAGGGACAGAGCACTAATTAGAGCAATAATTAACCAGGGACAGAGCCAGGGGCAGCCAAGGCTGTTGAGGGCACTGGGAGGGGGTGCCGGGTTCAGCACCAACCCAAAGTGTGGAATTCTCCCCCCAAAAGTGGGGTAGGACCCTGCAGGAGCAGAGAGGGGATTGGGGGAAATTGCCAAAACCCCAAAAACCTGGGTGGGAGAGCTGCCAGGTGTCCCAGTGCCCTGATGGCCTCTGCCACTTTTTAGGGGAATCAATTGAGGTCGCAGAGTCAGGGAGCCAGGCTGGGATTTGGATCAGCTCCCAAAAAAATCTCTGAGGGGGAAACTCTCACTTAGATGTGGAGCTGATTTTTAAAGCTGCACCACTGGGGGTGGAGGAGAAACTGAAATTCCCTTTGGGCAGTGTTGGAGTTCAGTGTGTTTGGGATGGCTCAGGAGGATTTAAACCAGCGCAGGGAAAGCTTGGACAGCTCAGCATCAAGTTCTGCACATCCCTGAGGGAGGCAAACAAAGGCAGTGGTTGGGGAAAAATCAGGATGGAAAATAATAATTGATATTTTTGAGCATTTGAGAATTGTGGCTCTGCTCTGCCTGAGCTCACTGTCCTGAGCACCACCTTGAAGGGTCTCTCAGTGGCAGAGACTGGCTAAAAGAAGTTTAAGATTTACCTCTGAAGAAAGATTAAATGGGTTTTCACAAAGGGGAGACAAAAAAGGTGTTTTTGTAGGATAAATTAAGCAACAAGTGGTGAAGAGAAGCCAACCCAAGTTTCCTACTGAGGTTTTGCTGCAACAAAGGAACAAAGACAAAGCCTGAAAGGCTGAAAAAGCAAATTTAAAACAGACAACTGATGCAAAGCTGTCAAAGCTCCAGTCTAGGGGAGCTGAAATTCCTCTCTGGGAGGGTGGGCAGGGCTGGGATGGAATTCCCAGAGCAGCTGTGGCTGCCCCTGGATCCCTGGCAGTGTCCCAGGCCAGGCTGGACATTGGGATTGGAGCAGTTTGGGACAGTGGGAGCTGTCCCTGCCATGGCAGGGTGGAATGGGATGGGATTTAAGATCCACCCAAACCATTCTGTGATTCCCTGAGATAAAAGTTTAGCTGTTGTCTAAAACGACAAATCGAAAGTTCAGACTTAAAGCAGAAATTTCTGTCATTTCTGAAAATAGACTCAAGAGTTTAATGTTGCATTTTTGGTTGTCTCTAACTGACAGATCCTTTTTCTCTCCCTCTATTTTTTGAATATTATCTCTCCATTCTGCCTGTCATGGCAGTACCTGAAGTTTTGTGATACGCAGACTTTGGCAGCATTATTGATTTAAAAAGTTCCTGTGTCCTTCACATTCCATTGTGCTCAACTCCCCAGATAAGTTCATGGTTGTATTCTATAGATCTGATCCAATTTATTTCAACAACAAGATATTGCTTGGAAGGAATATATCCTGCTCTCTATCTTTAGGAATTACCTAAACGTGTTAAAATCCAAGCTTAACTATTTTTCACAATTAGCCTGATGGGGCTTGATGCCTTTCTGAGGGAAAAACCTGAGAAATATGCTCAGAATAACAAATCATTAGATGTGATAGGCCAGGAGGTCCAGTTTTCCTGATAATTTGTCTTAATTATCTTTCGGGGTGTTTTTCTATTTTTGCTCAGGGCTACTTGTTTATATTGGAAGTAAAAATAATCCCTCTGTCATCCTTGGATATTCCCAGCAGCCAAAAAAGTCTTTTCCATCTATTTCCCCTCATCTCCCCAGCCCCTGCAGCCAAGCTGCCTTCCAAGGTATAATTAATTTATAGTTTGTAGCCCAAGGAGTGCTCATCAGTGTGATGCTCTAGCACTCAGTGCATTATTTTTGGGGATCTTATTGTGTTTATTCCAATACCCATGGCAAACAAACCTGGATTCTTTGGCCTTCATTTCCTTCTTGAACATAATAAATCAAATTCTGGCACTAATCATATTACAACCACTTTTTATGATGGTAATTCAGACCAAAAAGGGCCTGATTTCGGTGCTTCCACTGTAGCTGGTTGGGAGGGAGATGGGTATCCACTGAAATAGTAAAATACAAAATATATTGCTCAGAAATTGGCTCTATTCTAAAAGAAAACCTCAAATTTAGGTGTTTTAAAGTGCTTTTTGATGCAGAGTTTCTGCACAGGGCAAGAAAATCTGCACAATTCTTGGTCCAGTTCATCTTGCACTTTTTTACTGGCTCAGGAACCTGAATTTCAGCTCCTTATGAGATTCAACCTTTGTGGGCAGTGGCAGAGCAAAAATCCCTTTGCCAGCAGCTCCTGTTGTAACTGTCTGTACTATTTTAGCAATTCCAGGTAAGTTTGCGAGTAATTTTTATTTTACAGGTACTGAAAGGATATTTTCTTCCAAAATGGTCAATATTGGTCCCATTTTCATCCAGATATTTTTAATGATTTTATTCCTTTTTAATTTGACGTTCTATTTTCTCTTCCTGTTCTAAACTCAGTTGTCAAAAACCAGTGAAGTTCTGGGACAAGGGAAAAACAGTAATATTTTTGTGTTTTTTAGCTCCTTAATTTACCAGGAGACTCAGTCTGACCCAGGATTCCAACAGGGAGAAAATACATTTATAGAACAACACCGAAAAAAAAAGAAAAAAGTAAATAGTTATTAAATGTGATATTTTGGTGGATAAGACTAAAACTATATATATATAATATATATATAGTATATATAATATATTTCAATCAGAAATATTAAATAGCTGAGGGCTGGTGAATTGTGGTGAGATCATGAAGGGGGTACAGAAATTCTTAGCCCTAAACGACAGAATTTAATTCCCCAGTTCCCCAAAACTTGGGAAATTCTCCTTAAAGAGGATATCTGAAGTCATCAGCATTAACCTGATGTTTACTTTTTCACAATGAAATGTGATATTTTCTTACTTTCTCCTCTGAATACCAGGGAACTTTGTTGTTGTTTGTAATTAATAATTCTTTGCATTTTTGCTGCACATTTTACTGGCTGTATTTATAGAACTGTATTTAATTCAACCTCACATTAGGAATACAAATATATTAAATCCCTAAGTCATGGTTCTTTCTTTTTTTTTTTTTTTAACTCCTCACATGCATTTAGTAAAAGCAACATTTCCAAAATTCCCATCTGTTCATCATGTAAATCCAGCTAATTATACACTGATTGACAAGGCTATAAAAGGAGATTTTTTGGGGAGATGATAGGTTTGGGAGCTGCACTAAAAATTCCCACGTGGAGGCACTCTGCAGTTTTCCCATGGAAACTCTGGGTGGGAGTCAGGGAGATACAAACACAGCCAACAAAATGTGCTCTGGCTGTCACCCAGGTGTGCCAGAAAGGATTTGGGGTTTGTGTGTGTTCATCCTGAGAGTAAACCTGAGTGTGGGGAGGGATCAATAATCAATGTCTGTGATATCACAAATCAAGGTTTATTTACCCTTTCCAAGGGGAAATTCCTGCTGATTTCCACCCTGAGCCTCCCCGGCCCAGCCTGAGGCTGTTCCCTCTCCTCCTGTCCCTGTTCCCTGGGATAAAATCCCAAATCCCTCCCAGCTGTCCCATCCTATCAGAGCCACAAATTCCCCCGATCCCCTTTTCTCCAGGCTGAGCCCCTTTCCCAGCTCCCTCTGGAATTCTCCAGCCCCTTCCCAGCTCCAATCCCTCCCCTGCACCTTCTCCAACCCCTTTATTCCTACACATTTCCATGGACAGCATCATATCCAAGGGATGGTGGACTTAGCAGTTGAGGTGCAAAAATAAATTCTGGGCATCAGCAAACACCTTGGATTTGAACCTTAAATGCTGAACTTTTGTCTAAAAGTAGCCATGAGGCAAGATGAGCCACTCAGTTTCTTTTTAATAAATCACCCACTTTTAAAAAGAATTTATTTTATGTTTCTCTGTCCTTTCTTTTCTTCCTTCTTTTATTTTTTTTTAATCTACATAAGCCACTTTTACTCTAGACAAGGAAGAGGAGAGCTTGTATTTTAAATAGATTTATGTATGAGCAGGGCTATTTATGAGAGAATCTGGGAGAAACATTATCAGAAAATTTTGACAGAATTGGAAGGAAAATTGAACACAGAAAAAGGTCAAACAAAAAGCAGACAATTTCTTAATTGTATTCTTAACAAGGGTAATTAAGCACTGGAACAGATTATTAATGGATGTGGTTCATGCAGCATCAGATATGAGGAGCCTTAAAATAAGATTGAATCTCTTCCTAAAATGCCTGATCTAATTTCAGCACGAGTTATTGGGTTAGATGAAGGCACCAAGAAATAAAATCCCAATCTGTGGCACAGGAGAAATGTTCACAGTATTTCTGATGGCCCTGAAATATCTGATTCTGGAAAAATCCACCAGGAGAAAATCCAGTTGTTCTTCTAACATGAAATGTGAGTATAATCAGGTTAAAAAATTAACACATTGCCCAGACCATAGAATAATGTTGGCTTTGTGGGCTTCTTTTTTTAATGTTTTATTTGTTCTTTTGAAGATTACAGATAAAAAGGATCGATCTGTATTTTATATTCTCTGATTTCACAGTGTTAATGTGATGCTTGTTGATCACATCAACAAGGAATTCCTGGCTGTAGTTCCCAGGTGTTTGTAGGGAGTTTTAGATCATTTTAATGGTATTTGAGGATTTATATTTAACATAGGGGGAGGAAAAACAGAGTTGAAATGCTCCTCAGATGCTGCCACAAATCCAGGTCATGCAATTCCCTGCTCTTCAGTGAAATTTGAGGGTGAATGGGATACAGTCCTGGAGCATCATTTAACTCTTGAGGGAACAGGTAAATCTGGGAATGGTTTATTCAAGAATGAAGTGCCTTTCCATGGGTGCAATGGTTCCTCCATCCCCCTGTCCTTCAGGGAAACTTTGGTGCAAAAGATGAATCCAGGAGCATAATTTAACCCTTGTGGGAACAGATAAATCTGGGAATGATGTGGTTTTCCACGGATGGAATGTTTCATCCCCCTGTCCAGTGAAATTTGGGGGTCCATGGGATGCAATCCAGGAGAATCCTTTAGTCCTGTGGGAACAGGTAAATCTGGGAATGATGTGGTTTTCCATGGATGGAGTGATTTATCCATCCCACTATCCTTCAGGGAAACTTTGGTGCAAGGGCTGCAATCCTGGAGCACAATTTAACTGTTGTGGGAACAGGTAAATCTGAGAATGAAGTGGTTTTCCATGGATGGAATGGTTCATCCTCCTGTCCTTCACGGGGTTGTAGAGGATGAAATCAGGAGTATCGAGTCCTTGTGGGAGCAGCTAAATCTGGGAATGTTTTGTTCAGGTATGAAATGCCTTTCCATGGATGGAATGGTTCCCCCCCCTGCCCAGTGAAATTTGAGGGTCCATGGGATACAATCCAGGAGCATCCTTTAGTCCTGTGGGAACAGATAAATCTGGGAATGATGTGGTTTTCCACGGATGGAATGGTTCATCCCCCTGTCCTTCAGAATCAGGAGCATCATTGAGTCCTTGTGGGAGCAGCTCAATCTGGGAATGTTTCATTCAGGGATGAAGTGCCTTTCCATGGATGGAATGGTTCATCCTCCTGTCCTTCACAGGGTTGTAGAGGATGAAATCAGGAGTATTGAGTCCTTGTGGGAGCAGCTCACTCTGGGAATGTTTCATTCAGGGATGAAGTGCCTTTCCATGGATGGAATGGTTCCTCACCCCGCAGGCAACAGCCAGAGCTCTGCTCCAGATGGGGAATGTCAAACACCTCACACGGTAATTAATCTCTCCCAAACTCCCATCTAATTTAATGAGTTGTAGTTCACAGAGCACTGTTAGCAAGGACCAAAACATTGGCTGAGGTCTGTGGGGAGCCTTAAATCAGGGAAGAGCACCACTCATGACTCCTGGAAGTCAATCCAAAGGCTTCTCTGAATTTTGGATTATCAGGACAGCTCCTAGTCCCTCCTCATTTCTCAAAATAACAATTTCACTCCTTGGCCCTGAGGGTGAGCAAAGGCTCACCTGGGCCAGGGATGGGCAGGAGCTGGATCCTTCTGCCAGTGACATTCCCAATTTCCAGCCAACAGAAATGCAGGATCTTTCCTCTCATTCCCAAGAAATTCCACTTCACTCTTTCAGCGCTCTTTAATCTCGTTGCTGCTGTTTCAGTGAAGTGTAAATTCTTAAATTTGGTGGATTTGATGCTACTAAAATCCTGTAACTGGTAATTAGAGTCCAGCCTGGATGTTTACGACCCCTGGCTCCGTCTTTTCAGCCAGTTCTTTCCCTCTGAATTCCATGGGGGTCTTGGTGCAGTAACAGGAGCATGTTTCCTAATAATGGCTGAATGAGACTTTCATTTTTGCCTTTCTTACAACCAGGGAAGCGAAAATATTTGTGTGTTTTGCTCATAGCCTTTAATTTTTACAAGAACCCTTAATAACCAGTGCTTAGCCACCAGGAGGCTGCATTTATTTAAATCAATATCTAATTAGCTTCCTTAATATATTACCTTTCATTCCAAAATTTTAAGGAATTTAAGCAATTAAGTTTGGGCAATGATATCCTCCTGCTTGCTTTTGTTTCTGCTTGACTAAATTTTGCCTGTAATTGATCATTTCTAGACCCCCAAATCACATTGATTTCTTTAGATTTTTAGTTTTCTTGTGTATTTTTAAGGATTTTTTAAAGGATTTTGGGGTGCAAGAATCTTTCCTCTTAACTTTAATTTTTTTCCAGCCAGTGGAAAATGAAGCTAAAGGATAAGAAGAGTGATTTTTATGGATTCACAACATAATGCAAAAGTGAGATTTCCTCTTACTTCTGCCCTGAAATTGCTTTGATTAAAAGATAAAAATTACTTCTGTGCAAAATGTAGATATTCCTATTCCTAGGCAAAGCAGAATATTTGAGGAACTTTTTAGGGTGCTGGGAACAAAGAAATCCCTTTGAGGAACTTTTGGTGGTGGGGACAGGGAAATCCATCCTATGATATTTCATGCATTTGATACAATTAATTTTTAAACCATTTAATAAATTAAATTGGTTTTTTTTTACAAGCAGGACCTGAAAAGTAAGAATGAGGAAAAATATTTTTAATAAATATTATATATATGGAAAACCTGACCTGGGACAAAATATTTCTCCTGTGTTCTTTGTAAAGCACCTGAAAGGCCTCACAATAGGAAGGAGGATTCACTGCATGGGGATTTATGGGAATCACAACTTTCCAGGAAAAATGGAAGTGCTGGTTTGATTTTTTTTTTCTAAATCCATGAAAAAATGAGCAACTCTTTTGGGTGGACCAAAGCTGATACACTCCTGCCAATCTTGTTTCTTTATAGGAGTGGTTTATTTCTATATGGAGATTTATGTAAATCCTTGACACCGAAAACACCCTGTAAGTTAGGGAATTTACAGAAAATCAAAGAATTCCTGGAGCTGCCAAAGAAACTGCAGAACCAGAGATCCTCACTGCAGGAACCCCCTGGTTTGGAGTTTTGGGATTGTTTTAAGAGTTTTCAGCTCCTGATGCCAAAAGTTGAGGTTAATGGTTGGACTTGATGACCTTAGAGGGTTTTTCCAACCTGATTGATTTTGTGATTTTGGGGTGGCATATATGGAATATTTAGCACAAAAATGTCTGAGCAGATTTATTTTCTGCCAGATTCCAGGATCCTTTCCTAAGTAAACTCACCATGAAAATGGTGCATTATGGATGGATATCTCTGGATTTAATCTGCACCTTTAACAGGAAAAGTGGCTGCCTGTTGTATTCCATGACAGAGAAAGGTTCAGAGCAAACATCCCAGAAGGAATTTCTTGTTATTACAGCACTATCAACCTGAAATTGGACTTTCTGGGACTTGGAAATCCCATTCACATAGAGATATAAATTGTAACAAATAATCTCTTGGCTCACTTTATTCCTATTCACCTTATTCAGCCTTATTGAATTAAGGAAATATAAAAATAACCCACTCGCTGAACGTTTCTGGGTTCGTATTTGTCATTCATGTCAGTACAAAAATAGCTCAAATTTTCTGGTGTGACTTTTATTTTTCTTCCCCAAAAACTTGAGAACAGATTTTTTTGAGCTGCCTGGAAAAAAAAAAAAAGTTGCCTCAGAGATGACATTTCAAAGATCCAACCCATGGATTGCCGTTTCTCTGCATTTCCAAGCTCGTTGTCGGAAACAACAGCCTGATAATTGTGGCTGCTCATGCCATTAATGAAGCAAAGCCATCTGAGGCTGGGATTTTGCAATCTTTTCTGCATATGAATAGTCTGGAGTTCAATGTGATCTGATGATCAAGACCCACTCGAAGCGTTTGGTTCTGCAAGATGTTGTTTTGCGCCGCGGCTTTCGGCTGCCCTTGACTCCCAATTTCCTGGAACGTTGTGAATCACGAGTGGGGGAGCAGCTAAATGGGGAGAGAGAAGCAAAGAGATAAAATAGGAAAGAGAGTTGGATTCGCTCTCCTCTATCCCAACCCTGGGCACACAATGTTGACTTGAGGAACGCGAGGGGAAAGTTGAGGTTTCCAACAACCCGCTGATATTTTAAACGTGAATTTGCAGGATAACTCAGATTGCCCAAATGCTGCTGCCGTGGGTTTTGGATGCTCCATGCTCAGGGTTTTTGGGGTGTTTGGTGCAGAGTCTGACCCCAGCATCTGCATCCACAGATTCACCCTCTGGCCGCATCCCGAATTTTGTGGCTCATCCAAGTCAATGTCAATCTGTGCAGAGCGAGGTGAGGTGACCTTGAAGAGCATGAGGAGCACACACAAGTCCCTGCTTGGTGCTGATGTTAAAAAAAAAGTGAAAAATCTCCTCCTGATCAATGCCACACCCCACAATGTCATATTTTTTCCTCTTTTCTGTCCAGACACAGAGGTTTGGAAGTGTGGTTCGATGGGAGCCTGCAACAGAAACTGATCCTGGGAAAATATTTTTAATAAGGGCATGCAAGAATGAGCCAAATCAAATGTAAACAACTTTTTTTTAGCCTTATCTGCCTCAAGAGAAATGTCAGATTCACCTCCAGTGCTAATGAGTGAATCCATCCCTACCTCACTTGATTTTCTAACAACCTCCTGCAGGAAAAATACACAGAATATCCTATATACAAATATATGGAAGTGGAACTTGATAATCCCATGTGTCCATTCCAACTTCAGGTATTCTGTGATTTATGAAACAAAGGCTGCAGGTAAAAAATGAATTTTAAAAACTATCCTGCCACTAAATTAAAGCAACACTGCAGGTGTTTTCTGTCTTGTTTGGGACTAGAACCAATTGGATCCGTGGTTTATCAGTTCTTGGTGGCTTTTAATGGTTCCTGGTTTTCAGATGTATTTATCCACACCACACACACCTTCCATGCCTCATTCAGAAATTGCTGGTGGGGACATGAAGCTGAGTCTCAGGTTGTTCTTCTTTAATATAAAAAGTGTTTAAATATCCCATTTGATTGAAAAAATCCATTATTCCTAGTCAGTCTCTTTCTTGAATATGTATTTTCCCAAAATACTTCTGAAGTGCTCCTTTCATTAGGATTTTGAGGTGAAAATAAATATTAAAGCTTCGGAGCTGGCCAACAAGCTGGAAAATCTATTTCTGAACCAGTTTTGTGTACAAGATGCTCAAAATAAGAGAGAAAGCAGGGTGGAGATTTCATTCCTACCTGTTCCAGAGCCGTGAAAAATATAATTATCAAAAACCACTAATGAGACATCTCAGGTAGCACAATAAACTCACTGTATCTTATCTCTGTGCTTAGCAGAGATTTTTTTTTTTTTTTCCTGGAAAGAATTGTTAAAAATAATGTTAAGATGGGGAAAAAGGAAATATTTGCTGCACAAATTCTCTGCTTTCAGCTTTATTTTCATTTACAGCTGTGCAAGCTGGGTATAAAACGCAGCTATTTTGATTTTGTAGTATTTTATGTCTCGTTTGAACGGTTTTAAAAATTGATTGAAGGCAGCCAAGAATTGGACCTTTTCCCTTTTCTCTTGTTCCGTGGTGCTTGGTTTTATGTGGCACCTTTTCCACTAAAAAGGCACAGAGGAGGCTAAACAGCAAAATAAAAGCCTGCCATGCTCTACTAAATCTTATTACCCAAACCAGAATCATTTGAATGTTTTAAAAGTTTTATCTGTTGGGCCCCTGTGGGAGGGGAATGTTGGGTTGGTGGTGGATTTATTTTCCCTAAATTTCTGAATTTCAATCAGGTTTGCTCTAATAGCTGTCAGCTGACCTGATTAAAGCCTACCTCTCCTCGAGTTGATTTAAATCAACTTGGCTGCCACACAGCAAGCTGAAATCCATGCTGGCCATCTGCTACACGAAATTAATTTATTTTGGATAACTTTAATTCAATTACCAGGCCCATATTCCATGGCAGGTGTAGGAGACAAATCCATATTTCAGGTTCCTGTGTGGGATCTGGTGTAGGCAACTGAGGAGTGAGAGGAGGGCTTGGGTAACATAAAGGGAGTGAGGCAGGATTTCCCTGAAAGCTTTAATTACAGTTTTAAAGCAGAAGATTTAAACAGGCTTTGGAATCAGGAATATTTAAAATAATCTTATTGTGACCTCGCAAATTGCTGCTGGTGTTGCACACAATGCTACAGCTCGAAATTATAAATGCTGTGACTCGGTTAACATTTCAAATCTCTGACTCACAAATTACCATGAAAATGGGGGAATATTTTGGGACCAAATGAGGCCTTTTCCCATTTCTTGGATGGAGTTGTAGATCTGGAAGGCCAAAGCAGCAGAGTAGCTCTGTGTGGCTTTTGTGTGGTGTTGGGAGCCCTCTTGTCACATCTGTCAGCTGCTGGGAGGAGCTGGCACGCAGGGTGTGAATGCTCTCATCCAACGGGAAATCCTGGGACTGGGGTTTAAAAGTTCAGACCAGCTCCTGGAAAATGTGAAATTAGGGGTTAAAAGTTCAGATCAGCTCCTGGAAAATATGAAATTGGGGTTTAAAAGCTCAGACCAGCTCCTGGAAAATACGAAATTGGGGTTTAAAGGTCCAAACCAGCTCCAGGGCTGTTCCTGGAAAATATGGGAATGAGGTTTGAAAGTTCAAACCTGCTCCTGGAAAATGTGAAATTAGGGGTTAAAAGTTCAAACCTGCTCCTGGAAAATGTGGAATTGGGGTTTAAAAGTTCAAAGCAGCTCCTGGAAAACATGAAATTGGGGTTTAAAAGCTCAGACCAGCTCCTGGAAAATGCGGAATTGGGGGTTAAAGGTCCAAACCAGCTCCAGGGCTGTTCCTGGAAAACATGGGATTGGGGTTTGAAAGTTCAAACCTGCTCCTGGAAAATG
The DNA here is from genome assembly GCA_025584955.1 of Alethe diademata. Lineage (NCBI taxonomy): Eukaryota > Metazoa > Chordata > Aves > Passeriformes > Muscicapidae > Alethe > Alethe diademata. The sequence goes on along the minus strand of JANRMJ010000002.1, from coordinate 22,813,791 downwards.
TGGAACTGGGGTTTAAAAGTTCAGACCTGCTCCTGGACTGTTCCTAGAAAATATGAAATTGGGGTTTAAAAGCTCAGACCAGCTCCAGGGATGCTTCTGGAAAATGTGGAATTAGGGTTTAAAAGTCCAGATCTGCTCCTGGGCTGTTCCTGAAAAATGTGGAATTAGGGTTTAAAAGTCCAAATCTGCTCCAGTGCTGCTTCTAGAAAACGTGGAATTTGGGTTAAATAGCTCAAACCTGCTCCTGGAAAATGTGAAATTGGGACTTAGAAGCTCAAAACAGCTCCTGGGCTGTTCCTGGAAACTGTGGAATTGGGGTTTAAAAGCTCAGACCAGCTCCAGGGATGCTTCTGGAAAATGTGGAATTTGGGTTTAAAAGTCCAAATCTGCTCCAGGGCTGCTTCTAGAAAACGTGGAATTGGGGTTTAAAAGCTCAAAACAGCTCCTGGGCTGTTCCTGGAAAATGTGGAATTGGGGTTTTAAAGTTCAGACCAGCTCCTGTAAAATGTGGAATTGGGGTTTAAATGTTCAGACCTGCTCCTGGTCTCACCATAACAGTTGTGCCTCCTCCTTATTTATCAATAACAGGAGGGAAAAAAGTAGCCTTGGTCTTATTAATTCCAGGGAGGGTCAGGTTGGAATCAGCAGGAATTTCCTCATGGAAAGGGTCAGGGCTCCCAGAGGGGTTTGGAGCCCCCATCCCTGGAGGTGTCCAAGGAATTCCTGGATGAGTCTCAGTGCTCTTGGCTGGGATTTGGCACTGGTTGGACTCCAAGACCTTTTCCAGCCTCAGTTATCTTGGGATTCTTTTCATGTGTCTGAAAGGAAAACTTTTCGTTCTTCAAACTTTAGTTTTTCCTTCAGACAGCTCAACACTGACTCTGTTTTGAAAGGAAAGGAAGAAAATATTTTGCCAAACTGCTGTAAATCTGTTTATTGATAATCATTTTATGAGAAATGAAGAGATTTTTACTTTTAATCCTAATTTGGGTGGAAAAATATCCCAAATATCACTACAATAAACCCATTTCTTGCCCAGCTCTACTCAACATGCAGATTCATTTCACTGCAAATTCAGTTACCTTCTCCTGAAAGGTCAGATAAAAATGGTCTTTTATTACTGGCCTGACATTTTATTAAAATCCTGTCTGTTTAATTGTGTATGGAAAAAGAAGTGGTGATGTGGGAATGCACAAGAGTGGACAGGGGAGTTCTGCCAGGTTCCAACCACTGGATCTGCATCTCTGAGTGAGCCTCATCACCACAGTAAATGATTTTCTCTGTTTCTGACAATAAATTGTTCTTAATTTTCCATAGGGTTGGTGAGTTTTTTGGTTTGGTTTTGTTTTGTTTTGCTTTTTATTTTGATTTTTTGTTTGTTTGATTTTTTGAGGTTTTTTTTGTGGGAGTTTTTTGTGGTTTTTTTTTTTTTCCGGTTTTGTTTTTTTAGTAATTTTTAGTCCTCCTGTTAATCTGGTTTTTCATAAATATCCATCAATTGTGCTCCCACATCCCCCTCCTGCCACCAGCATGACCTGGGGAGTCCCTTAGGGGCAACCAGCTCTGGAAAGCAGCAGAAATGGGGAATTCCTGCTCTGAAAAATGGCAGAAATGGGAAATTCCTGCCCTGAGAAGCATCAGAAATGGGGAATTACTCCCTGAAAAGCAGCAGAGTGAGGAGTTACTACTCTGAGTAGCAGCAGGAGTGGGGAGTTCCTACAACCACCCTGAGCATGAGCAGCCTGCACTGTGGTGACTGTTCTCAGCCACCTCTGCTTCATTAAGGCAATTCCATCAGAATTAAAGGAAGAGTTAGTGCCTGCTTTGAGGGCCTATAATCAAAATTAATGGGTTTCATCTCTCAGAACCATGAGGTTGTTAATCAGGACATGGGTAGTTCAATAAAGGGGGTTGAGGAAGATTTATGGTGTTACCAAAATGGAAAAGAAGAGAGACTAATAAAATTTAAAAAAATATTGGTGGGTTTTGATGTTTGCCACTCCTTTAGGGAAAAAAAAAAAAAACCAAAAAAACCAAAAAAACCAAAAAACCAAAAACCATTAAAAAACCCATCCCTGCCCTACAGGCAGAGCAGGATCTGTTTCACCTGGTTTCATGTTTCTGATGAGCTCGTGTGAGAGTCCGCCTGAAAGACTCTCGTTTGTTTTGCCTAACGACCCTCGCCTGAGACCTACGAAGAC
>JANRMJ010000002.1:22798163-22810332 GCA_025584955.1 Alethe diademata | reverse complement strand
AGAAGAGAAGAGAAGAGAAGAGAAGAGAAGAGAAGAGAAGAGAGAAGAGAAAGAAAAGTCTGAACTCTGGGTTTTACTTTATTCAGCTAAAGAATCTCATCCCATATTAATAATACTGATTTAACTGAATAAAACCAACACCAGCCATTAACAGTTCAAGCCTTGATGCTGTAACAGTTCCTTGATGCTCAGGAAACTTCTGCTGAAGGCACCTCTGGAGAACATCTGGCCAAACCTTCTGCTCAAGCCAGGACTGAAACAAAGTCAGATTTTGACTTCAAAGTTGGGCCAGGCTGCTCAGAGTTTTGGTCACACAAGTTTGGAATATTTTCCAAGCAAATAAAACACTCAACACATCTCTGTTCCATCCTGAGCTCTGCAGGGACTTTTCTCTCACTTTTCTCTCTGCTGCCCAAAGAGCTGGAAATCCTGTCCTGGGCTGAATTTTCCACCTTTCCCTTCTTCCCCATTGAAAATAGAATTGTCATACACCATTTTAAATAGTGATAAAAATAACTCTATTGTCATCACAGTGACTGTTCTAATTATGGCTTAATTAGAAAAAAATCAAGGGGGATACTTTGAAAGACACTTTTCCTCAGAGACAGGAATTTCACTTGCTTGATTTTTCCTTTGTCCTCAATTCCTCCTTCTGTTGTTTGAAGCTGCAAAAAATATTTTAGGGGAAAGAAATATATTAAAGTGCATTTTGGCATTTATTTCTGACCACTGAAAGGTTATTTTTATCAAGGTGGATTTTTTCAGTGGGATCCATTAGTGGAACTGGGTATAATTAATGGTTCACCAAATATCCCACAGCCTGGGCTTTCCCATGGTCTTTTTTGTTCAGGTTCCCTTTTGTTTGAAAAGTAAGGAATCTCCTGGCTTTAAAAATATCTGGTAAAATTCCCTCCTACAGATTCCAGCCTTGCAGAGTGATCTTTGCTTCCTGCAAAGAGAACTGTCCTGCTCCATTGCTGCTCCTGGTGGCCTCATCCAGCACTCAGCATTTTGGGGCTGTTTGCTTTTACAATTCAAAAATTTAGTTTGGGTTTGGAAAGAACTTTAAGTTCACCCAGTTCCAACTCCCCTGCAAGGGCAAGGACACTTCCACCAGACCAGGCTGCTCCACTTTGATGATTCCAAAGTTTTTCTCTTTTCCAACATCCAGAATATTCCCCGAGCACGATTCACTCCCCTTGTCCAAACAAAGACGCTCATTGGAGCACCCAGATTTCAAATTTCCAAATTCTGCTGAGCTCTCCTTGGGTGTGCTGTCCCCAAAATCCACATGTGGCCACCGGTTCTTCTGCAGATTTTACTTTAATGGCCTGCTCAAAGCCCGTTGTGTGAAGCAGGAGAAGTAATGGCCCATGAGACACTCGAGGTGATTAGGAAAAATAAAGTTCCTTGGAAGGCTGAGATGCTGACTGACTGGAAGTTATTCCTTAAATTCCAGCAGCTCAGGTGGGCAGGACACAGCAAAAAAATTTAAAGTGGAGTGGTGAAGCTGCTACTCAGCCTGTTGAGTTGGCAAATTAAGAACAGGACAAATGCACGAACAAAAAACTTCTCCAGATTATGTTTGATTAAAAAAAAAAAAGAGCAAGCGAAAACCAAATGAAAAAGGTGCAGAGTGAATTTTTCACTACTTCAAATAGAGATAATTACTGGAAAACTGGAGTAGGGAATGTGTGTTTGATGGTGTTTTTGACCTGGGATTTTTCACACAGGATCTCAGCAGCTTGGAAATATCCTGGCAGCCAAGAAGTCAAATTTTAAAAATGGTTCTCGAAGGGGGGAAATTAAAATGGTGATCACATTAAATCAAAATTGACTTTCATTCTGGCCAGAGTACAGCTACATGGTGGTACATTAATGTTTCATAGAGAAATTTGCTTAAAAGCACATGAACATATGAAGGGTAAGTGGAGCATCTGAGGCTGAAGAGGCTGTAAAAATATTGCAATAAAAAAATCTCTTTGAGTAAATTATTAAAAGTATGTAGAAATTATGGAACAATGCAGTGTTTTAATAACCATGCTGAGCCTCAAACCTCTTCAGATCTAGGCTGGAATTTGTGTCCAAAGAGGATTTAAAAGGATCCCACATTTGCCCAAGGCACCCACACTGCTCTGGGAAGTTCCTCCCCAGGGATTAATTAAACACAGATGATTTGTTCTTTCTTTTGAGAGTTCTTGATCTATCCTACAATAAAATCTAATAGTACATTTTCATTTAAAATGACAGATAGTCATGATCCTGTCAGAGCTTTCCATTGGGAAACCTAATTTTTAGTTTTGAAATAGCGAAATAATGCTAGAGACAAGTCTTAGAAGAATGAATTTGCCCATCAACATCCTCGTATCTGCCAGCCTCTAACTTTTGGGGAACTTTGGGTCAGGCTTTGGATTGAAAAGTGGGTTTTATTTGAGCAAAAGTATTGTGTGATATAAACCAGAAATCTTCCAGCCTAGTCTTTTAAATTCTGGAGGGTTCATGTTTAAAGAAATGCTTTGCTGTCAGCAGACAAATACTGAAATAATTGTTCTCTGGGGGATGACAAACACCCGTTAAAATGCAGACACACATCCAGTTCTTCATTTTTAGAGCACACTAAAAGTTTGATACACTGGGGACTGGCAGATTGATCAGGGAATCTGGAGGCTGGACAACAAACAATTGCTCATTTCTGTCTACAGCAGCTGAACCCAAGCTTTGAGGCAAGAGTGATTCAATGGCACAAAAATTCTGATTCACCCTGGTTTTGAAACATCTCCCCATGCTGAAAAGATTCTGATGGAGGAAAAGGGGTACATTACCAAAAGCATGTTGGTAATATTTTATATTACCAAATATAAATAATATTCTTTCTACAATATAAATATATTCTTTATATAACTATAAAATATATTACCAAATATAAATAATAAATAATATAGTATCCACCATTTGGTGCAATACCAAAAGTGTTGGTGCATGAGAGGCTCCTCTAGCACTGGGGAGCTTCCCAAAAATGCAATAGGAATTTGGGAATTGTGCCAACCTGCAGGAAAAGAGGTGAGGTCAATCAGGGGCTGTTGGGATAACCCAGTCCTGGTGTGGCTGGGAGGGCCAGAGGGAAGGATCCAGGCCCAGCTGGGTTTAGGTTTAGCCTTAGATTTAAAAGGGATGAGGAGTGGTTTGGTTTTTTCTTTCACAGAATCATTCAGGCTGGAAAAGACCTCTAAAATATTCCAGTCCAAGAATCCTCCTGGTGCTGCTGAGCCCTCCACTCAACCATGTCCCCAAGTGCCACATCTCCTGGAAAAGGTAGGGAAGGTGTGTTCTTGATTGACATATTTATTATGATTAAAATAATACTTTTTATGGCTTTTTTTCCTTTTTTTTTTGTATTTGTGTTAATGGGCATTTGTCCCCTTTTGTGCCACAGAGATTCTGGGTAGAAGCCTCAGCTTTGGCAATGCTTTAGGTGTCCTTCAAGGTGTTAAAAACAAGCAGAATTTATGTTTCCAACAGCATTTTGGCCCAAATCTTTTCAATGGAGCTGTTTATTAGGTACTCTGGCTAATGAAACCTCCTTTGATAATTAATTTGTTGGATTCAATTTATTGTTTCTTAGAAAAAAATATTAAATGTCTGGCTTTGGTAAAATTCAGGGTGAGTAGGTTCAGATAAAGCAGCTAAAAATAGCAAAAATTAGTGTTGGGGGTTTAGCTGGAACCTGGTGGATTAATGAATTTTGGGACTGGTGGATTTATGAATTTTGGCACTGGATTGTGTGATGCAGGAGGTGGTTGGGTTGTAAATATTTGTGATATGTGAGTATGAGACTCAATTTTCTTTGGGTGAACCTGTTTGGGGGTAATTCCACCCCAGGGCTTGACCTCCCTGCCTGAACAATAATTAGTGTTTTTTTTTTCTATGGAGAAAAGATGGGATTTGAATTCTTTGGTCTCAAATCTCTTGGAAAATCAGGGAAATAATTTCTAGCATGGGAGGGGTTTGCTCAGCAAGGACTTGGATTTTTGTGCCCAGGTATCACTAAAAGGGAAAGAAAAAGAAATATCAGGCAGCAAAGCAGAAGCTGAGGGTTTCTGGAGCAATCTTGCTGCAAAAATAATCACAACCAGGGAATGCTGATATTTTTAAGGAAAAATAATTCCAAATTATAGCCACTGCAATGGAGTTGTGACAGCTTGAAGTCAACTGAAACTTGTTCCCTGTGCTCCCTGTTTTCAGGAATGTTAATTAGGAGTTAACTGGAGTGGAAAGTTGGATTTTTCTGGGATTTTTGGTGATTCTCTCTGGAGATGAGGGTTTTAATAAGCCTCTGCCTGGGTGTTGGTTACTATGACACCATTAATAAGGACAGGCTGTTTCTATGGTAGACATGCAGAATGTTTTAGGTGTAAAGATGGCTCCAAGACAAAAAAAACCCAACCTTATTTTCTCTTGATAACAACATAAATGAAAGCTGTCATTAAAAGGTTATTAATGCTTTATGGCTTTAATAAATTATGGTCCTTTTGCTCTTTGGGGTTGGAGATGTTTGGGTCCACGTGGTTGAAGGAATGTTGCCTGGAAATTCAGTTTGGTTTAGAGTTCCCCCTCAGACTCATCCGGGATGTTATTCCAAGTCATATGAAAGTGCTAATCCTTGTTTATAAATGAGAATAAAACAGAGTTCAGACTGAAGATTAACCTGGGCTGCTGAAAGGGTTTTTTTGAAATGGGTTGTGATCATGTTTGTTCCCATTGGAATACTGAAGTTTTCAGGGGGAAAAAAAAAAAAAAAAAAAGTGCTGGCTACTTTGCATGGTTCCAGGGAATTGTCAATCCTGAGGGAATTAAAATACATTTGTGCATGTGTTCACATAGTTTTTAAATCCTCTGGGAGTTTTGTTTTCCTGCTTACTCCATTTCTCACCCCTCCTCAGGATTGTCACCCCTGGCTGTGGCACCTTGTGAGTAAAGGACAAAACCTGTGCTGTGCCTCTTAAACTCCCAGAAAATTAAATTCCTAGAAAAACCACTGCCATGGCTCAGTTTTGCTTTGCTGCTTTATTCTCTGCATGCATTTATGCCTTTGCCATCCATTTTTACCAACCCCAGCGCTTTGCCTGGAGCTCATCCTTGGGGAGCCGCTTTTATTTATGGGGTCAGGATGTGAGACAGCGACCAAATATTGTCCTGGATGCTTCAGTGCTGCCTTTGCACTGTGTGAGGAGAGGGAATCGGAGCTGGAAGAGGAGGATTCCAGCGGGATGGGCTCTCCCAGCTCGCATCCATCACTAGGTGGCACGCTGAGAGTGGGAATGCAGCAGGGCTGAGTTAATTCGTGCAGGGCTGAGTTAATTCGTGCAGGGCTGAGTTAATTCGAGCAGACACTCAGGACCCGAGCGGTGACAGGCTGTTCACTCGCTCAGAGCCCCGGTGAGAGGAACAAAAGCTGAGCACAGACAATGAACTGGCAGCAGACGTGTGTGGCACAGGCTGGTGACAGCTCCTGGCTGGCTGGGTGACACTGCTGCCAGGGACTGTTTGCTCTTAAAACATGAAAGGAGCCTCTTTAATTATTATTTTTATAATCCTTGTATTTAACGTGGGTGCTACTGGCACCTAACAGCTCTCAAACACCAGCGAAATCCAATTTTTTGTTCGCTATCACAAATGCCTTCCTTGAGCCACAACAAAGAGCATAAGTGGCACCTTATTTATATTAATTTATATCATTATAAATTATACAGTATATATATAACTACATACATATATAATATATATTTATATGCTGACCTTATGTTATTTATATTGTGCAATTCTAAGGATTCCACTTAGCAGCAGACACAAAATGAGCTCTTGGAGAGTTTGGAATGGCAGCAGCCAAGCTCCTGCTCTTCATTGGTCTCGCTTTAATTTGGGTTTTTTCTGTCATTGTGCATCCCCATGTCCATACATTGGAATATTTTCTCTCTGCCAGTGATCTTCCCCACTGGATCATCCTTAGATCATTAAGGAAATCCTGTCTTTTAATTAAATGCTTAATTCTAACCAGGGATCAAGATCTATTCATATCCAATAAGGTTTTTTAATATTAAAAGTAACCCCGTGTGTGTTGGCACAGCAGCTCCTCTCTTGCTGTTCCTGCTCCACGAGTGCTGACCTGCAGAGCCAGGAGAATATTCCTTAAATGAGGAATTCATGACACCCCTGGCAATCCCAAATTCCTGCTCAGCTGGGTGTACTGGAAAGCTTCAGCTGCCATCCATCACTTTATTGCTTTAACCTTCCACAGCTGGTTTTTAAATGTTAACATTTAATGTGGTAGTGGAGTTGTTGCTTCCCCTGGCTGTGAAACCTCCAGAGTGGGGTCAGGTGTGTTTGTTTAATCCTGGATTTTATAGCCAGGCATGGGTGGGGCAGTGGGAGTCTGGCTGCTGGGATAACTGGTGATTTTTGTTTGGAATTCACCTTCTGCTGTGCTCAAATCTGCCCTTAATTTCTTATTTTCAAGTTCATAACCCTCACTGGGAGAATGTGGGGACAAGGAAATACTGAAAAAGGATATTAACTAAATTTTTAGTTTGTTGGGAAACACACAGGCTTTCCCCCCCAATATATTCAGTGGGAGCAGTGCATGGCACCATAACAGTGGTGCTGTTATTGGTCATTACACATAAAAACTGGAATAAAACCAGTTTAATTCCATGTCTTTCATATTCCCAACCTTTCTCCACGAGTTGTGCATCCCAACAGGAAGGATCCTGAGTGCACCCATCACAATACACTGAATATACCTTGGCTTTTCTTCTGCAGCACTGCTGAAAAATAAGAGTTGACTTTTTAAAAAACATTTCTCTGTCCTACATTGGTGAAATGTTGGGAAAAACCCATGTGGGTACTTTATTCTGACCATAATTTATTTCATGTATATCCCATGACACATTTGGATATCAGTACAGAAATAGTTTGCTAGGTTTGATGCTAGGTGATCTTGGACAAAGCATAAATGTGATACTGGTGAAAAAAATACAGAAATACAACTTTTTCTGTAATGGCCTCTTCTGGAGGGATGCATATTCCAAAGTCAGGAAGTTCATCCCTGGAGCCCTCATCATTCCTTGGTTTCAAAGCCTGAGAAGTTATCCCCACAAAGTGGGATATCTGCAACTGGCAAATATTTCAGACCACATTTTGGTACAAATATCTTTAAGTGGAATTTAAGATGGTAGATCAGGCAGTGATTTTGTTTTGGATCTGCAATTCAGACTTTTTTTTTTTTTCCCTGAAAAATGACTATATTAAAAAAAGAAGACTAAAAGGAAGAAATAAGTGATTATTTCAACTTGGAGTTTAACACATAATTTATATCCTCATTTGAAGCTGTATCTTCTCCTGTATAATTCCTATGAGCAGCTCTTTTATTGAGAAGTATTGCTGCTATCAGTGCCACTTTTATGTTAGAATCTTTTTATACAATGCAAAGCTGGGAAGAAAAATGCATTCTTTCCTTCAGTCACTCATCCCTGTAAACCCCAAAGACAAACAGCTGAAATTCCTGGGGGTGAGGCAGAATCATTTATCACTCCAAATTCTGGAACATAGAGCCTGGGAGATCAGGCTGGTTTCTGAATGCTGAGAGACAACTGACATTCCACTGCAGGAAAAAAAAAAAGGAGAGGAAGGGTGGAATTTACTCCAGAGCTTTCACAGTGGAGAAAAACAAAACAAAACAAAAAAACAACAGGGTGGAAAGCATCATGTTACAGAAGTAGAGGAGAGATGAGATTCATCTGGGATTACTTCTTTTAAAATCCTAGGTGAGCTGAAATAATTCCTGAGGAGTGGGTGAGGGCCTGTTAAGTTTTATTTAATAACCCTCAGTACAATATCCAGCTCAGATCCAGCAGCTCATATGGAGGCACCTCAAGGCAATGATATTTCCTCACCCCTCTGTGATAGATAAGAGAATTAAGGGGAGGAAAGGTGAAGCTGGGTGGCAGCAGGAGTCAGAAAAGGAGCCCTGAGGGTTTTTCAGTGCAGCTTCCCTGATCTTATGTAATGAGGAGAGGTCACTTTATTGTGTAAGTAATAATTTAGTTCACTCTGGAGTAATTGTTTGGAGTGCAGAGTGGTGAAAGCTGATCCTTGCACCGATGTTTTCCCAGTCCTGTGCTGGCTGGGGGGGAATAAATGGCCAGTGATCAAACCTGCCAAGTATTGGGAACTGTGACTGCTGGGAATTAAATTATTTAATTCTAGTTGATCTTTGACATATGTATGTACATCTCTGGGAGAAACAGCACCTGTTCAGACAGGTTTTGACCAGATATTTTTTGGGATGGTTTCAGTTCTTGAGCTGACATGGACACTCTTGGATTTTTCCTCTCCACTCAAAGTGCCTGGCTGCAGAGCCACGAGATCTCCCAAACTCCTGTGTATTAACCCCAGACAGTGCTGAAATCTTTTGTTCTGTCTCCTCTTGGAGTTAATCACAAGCTCTCCCAGCTGATCCTTTAATGTTCAAGCTGTTTTTTACACTTCCTGAGATGCAGGTGTTGCATTTGGGGAGGGTTTTAGGAGCTGCTTTGGTTTCCTAATGCAGGCTGTGAATTTTTAAGTGCTCTGCCCTTCCTGCACCAGTGGCCCTTGCTTTGATCTGACGAAACTCCTGAGAGGGGAGCCCTGGGGCTTTCCTCACTGTGGGAAGGAAATGTGGATTATTCCTTGAGGCGGGAAAAAAAACCAAAAACCAAACCTTTGTCTTTGAAATGTGTTCAGTGAGGAAAGCGTGCAAGGTTAGTGCAGCCCTGGGGCGACAGCAATGTCTGCTCCACATCTACACGAGTTTGGCATTGTGGGGATTTTGAACAAAGACCTGCTGCCAGCACAGCCCTGCACAGCTCTTCCCAAAATCTCTGGGATGCTGGGAGCTGCAGGAATTGATGCAGCCAAATTAACACCTCGCCAAGGATTGGGCGGGGCTCTCTTGGAGGAGAGGAGGATTTGATTTTCGGCTGAGAAAGGGCTGAGAGTTTTGAGGTGGTGGAGTTGGTGGGTTGGACTCTGAAGGTTTGGGGTGGGTTCTGCTCATTTCTGGTGGGGTTGAGTTTGGTTTTGATGTGCTCCAGTGGAGTGACCCTCTCATCCTGTTTGATTTTCCTCTATGGGATCAGTGCCAAAAAAACCTGCCAAACAACTCTCTATTCCCATAGGATCATAGAATGCCAGGATGGGATGGAAGGGACTGATTTGTTCTTATTTTTCCAACCATAATTACACTTGTAATAGAATTATTGATATCTCAGGGAAACACTCCATATCAATAATTTTACACCTTTACTTTAAACTTTCAGCTTCACATGCCCCAGTGTTAGATGAGGTATACTCAATACCTATTCCTAAAAATCCAATATATTTTAGTGACTTAAAGGTTGATATTTTGTCCTTCAATTGTATTTCAGTAATGTCTGTGACTTTTAAATATCTCAGGCCAATATCTGAATTATGGTACAAGATATCTGCCCTTAACTTGCTGTTGTGTGAATTTTTTTGAGCATGTGACAGCCGTGGCTGTGACAAAATCACAATCTTGGGGTTTTCTGGATCAGTCCATATCTTTCCAGGAAAGGTATGGTGCTATAAATTCCACACTATTAAAGAGATTCTAAGTCCCTTGGCTGGCAGGGATCACCAGGAATCCTTTGGAGAGCAAATGTGGATGTGCAGGCAGTTGTGGAGCCATTTCTTGTTGATAAATTAAATGTCAGATCTTTAATCATCATCTTTAATCCCATGTCCAGCTTCGGGTTAATTATTCAGAGCTCTTGGAATCAATTTTGGAATGATGCACACACTCAGGAAAACACTTCAGTCAAACCCAGGACTATACATGTATGCTTAAACAATTTATTAAGTGCTTTTTTTTGCAGAAGTATTGTGTATTCTTGAAGTCAGGTGCTTAATTGAAGGGAGAGGTTGTTAGGAGAGAAACAAGAGGAAAATTTAGGGCATTCCTACAGAGAGAATCTCCTTTCCTTGACCAGCAGTAGTGGGACTAGACAAAACTTGGCCAAAAGTTCCAGTTAAAAGTGTTAAATTTATGTATTTTAGGTACTGTTGAAAGAATTCTGTGGTGATGGGGGTAAGTGGTTTGGTTTTTGGGTTTATTTGTGTGGGTTTGCAGTTTTGCTTTTGGTGGTTTTGGGTTTTAGGGGGAATTTTTTCCCATATTTAAATAAATGGTTGGGTTTTTTAGGATCAATGGGTTTTGAGTCATTTGTAAGAGTCACCTGCCATGCACAGACCTTTTTTCCCCACAGCCAATGGTAAATGGGAACTCTTCTCCAGAAATGTGATTTAAAGCTCCTGACATTGAGTGATTTCCCCCACGAATGACCTGGAAAGTGAACAACTAAAACCCCACTCCAGGTGTTGAAATGCACCTTCCATAGCCATGAAAACCCAAAACTATTTGGAAAAATAAGTCCATTTAAGCCTGATTATTTGAAGTGGTGTGTCCTAGAGGCACATGGATGTGTGTGGGTTTGTTCCATATATTTTTAATCCCCTAAATATCCAGAGCACTTCATGAAGCATTGGGATTCCATCACAGGACTGTGAATGTGGTTGTACATTTAAAAAAATTAAGTCTTTAATTCTCTAGAAGAGGGGTGATTTTTTTTTAATAGATTTGAATTTGATATTTTTTCTTCAGATTTATCTCCTTTTATTTGTTACCTTTGTGGCAAAATCCTGAGAGAATTCATTAAACTGAGTTAGGAGAGGAATGTCATCCTTTGCAGGATATGTTTTGTTGTATTGTCCCAAACCCAGGGTTATTTTGACAGAGGAATAATGTAGATAGCCATGATTTAAAGAACAGGAGGAATTCCTGACAGGAATGGGGATCTGTCCTTGTTGGGAGCCAGCCTGGGGTGCTTGATCATGGGTATTGATTCAGCCCATCAAAGTTTGTTGTAGGAAATGTAATTTATGCTGCGACCTTCAGACAGCTCTCAGCTCAAGTGGAAAAACACGGGCCAGATCCTTACAGATGGGTCTGCTTATCACTGGCTCCAAGGAAATGCAGGATGGATGGAGGGATTCAAGCAGCCCTGCAGCCTGGAAGGACTTTTCAGTGGAAAAAACATATGGAAATATCTGTTCTGTAGGCGCTGCTACGCATAAAATTTTGTCATAAAACTCCTTTGATAAAAGAATTACATCTCCCAGAAAGTAAAAACTCCTCCTTCCTCCATTATTTTCATTATAGATGCGGGGTATTGTTAATTTTGTGTTGGTTTAGGCCAGTTGCAGGTCTGGGAATGGTGCACAGGAGCAGGATTTGAAGGGTTGTTCCTACTGTAAGGGTTAAAGATGTATTTAAAGGAAGAGAGTGATGAGAAATGACTGGGAATGGGATAAACATCACTGTAAAGGCAAGGAGAGGAGCAGGGATTCTTATTCCCAGTTAGTTTCAGGGAAGTAACCTGGTGGGGAACCTTTTAGCCAGAGGAGGGATATCAGGATGATTAGGGAATTTGGGAACTTGGCACATGAATAAAGATTTAAGGAGTTGGCTCAAGAAGTTTATCCTTTGTACCAACAGTGTTACTGAGGGGGAAATGAAGTTTGTTCCTTGGTAAGGGCTTGAATCAGAGGCACCAGGTACAGCCTTGTGAAAAACACGGTTTACTGTCGTGGGAGAATTAAAAGGTTTAATAAAAAGACAATAGGAGACAAACATAGAGCAGAGTTAAAATGGCCGGGTGCTTGGCATGCTGCCAAGAGCACACCCTGCTTTGGGAACACCCCTTTATATACATTTTACAATTTATTACTTTGTCACATATTCATAGACCTTTATGCATAGTCAACTGTTTTTGGGAATTGTTTAGCACAGCCACTTCTTGGGTTTGCTTTTTTTAGAGCATGCGTGTTTTTTGGCTTGTGGTTTTAATTTTTTCTTATTTTTTTTTAATTTGGGTACTGGTTCTAGCTGGTGAGTGTTAATAATTGTTGTGTCAGCTGTAGGGGTTTTCATTACATGTTCACGGGCTGTTATTTTGACTAGGCAGACAGTTTAAGCATACTATTTCTAAAAAACTTAAATCTAACTTTTACTATTAACAAAGACTATATCCATATAGAAATGCTATTTTAACAT
>JANRMJ010000002.1:22761069-22773803 GCA_025584955.1 Alethe diademata | reverse complement strand
ACTTTTCAGAGCTGCTTTCTGTGCTAAACAAAGCTTTTTTTTTTTTTTTTCTTTTAGCAGAAAGTTTGGTTTTGAGTTTTTCACCAGCTGCTGTGGAATATTTGGGTTTTTACATTATTTTGCCATTCTGGCTGGAAGAGGAAGTTGTCTTTCCTTTTCTCAATGTATAATTGCACATTCTGTTTTAAAAATTGTAAAGGAAAGCCCCACCTTGTACTGATAGAAGTATTTTTCTTTTCTGTATGAGAAAATGCAGAATTCCACACTTTGATGCTACATTTCATTCCATGTAATTAATTCATTAATTGCATTTCATGAGTCCTCTATTAGGCTGTATCAGAAGGAAAAGAAGGGCGTTGAGAAAAATTAGTGATTTTTTTTCTTAGGGTAGAGCAGGTGGAGCATGGTCTAGCCATGATGCAGGTAAATCATGCAGATAAATTATAATTCCCCTGTCCATCAATTAATGAGGCATTTTCCCTCCATTTCAAGCTTTGATTGGGTAGCTAAGACTCAGAAATCAAAACTAGTTTCTACCACTGTCAATTATGATAATAGACCTTTGTCTTTTGCCTCTCTACAGATCAGTAGCAATTTATCCTGCACTTAATTGCATTCACAAAAATTGTGTTCAGCCTTGAGTTAACCAGGAAAGCAGATCCTTCCCTTTGATCCTGAGGATATGACTGCAGTGGGGAATTTTCCCTGCCTCAAAGGCAGACCTCACCTCATGACTCACTTGCTTGAAATGAGCACTGCTTAAACAAAAGAGAAATTAAGGCAGGAGGCCCGTGTGAGGATGATTCACAATTCATATTAAAAATTGCCTCATCATTTAGTGATGTCAAACCAACACTCATCCAGATCTTTTTGGATTCCCTAACACTTCCCTGGTGAATAATTGCATCCTTGCATCCTTGTACTTCTTTTACTCTGCAATTCCCAGGGCAGCTGTCCCTGGAGGAAAAGCTGCTGTGAGCTCCCTGCTCTGGGGTTTTGCTGATTAAAGGTTAGAAAATGCTGGCTGGAAAGCTCAGGAGAAGAGAAAAAAAGCTTTTCTGGGAAGAGGGAGAGGGGTGTGAGGGCTGGGATGGGATTCTTTAGGGATGGTGAGGCCAGATCCCAGTCTGAGGTCACATCTGGAAGCTGAGGACCTTTGGAGAGTGTTGTATCCATGGATGCAAGCACAGCACCCTGGGGCATCCAACTCCACCTCCCCAGCTCCCTCAGAGGTGCTCAGTGCAAACATTTTCTCCTTGCACTGTTCCTACACGTCTGAACTTGTTGTGTGCTCACTGCAGGAGAAATTATAGATATGTCAATGCAAGCATTCCTGAAAATTCCCTTTGTCCTTTCCAAGTGTCCCTGCTGTGCTTGGTGCCCCTGGTACAGACTCTCTTTATATTTTACAGAATCCTGGTACCATTTTCTGTATGAGACTGGAAACTCGGATTTTCTGAGGAGATCAAACCCTCTGTGGAAGGGAAACTTTTCCCATTTAGCTCAAGCTGGAGCTGCAAAAAGTGCTGGGAAACTTTTCTCATTTAGCTCAAGCTGGAAGTGCAAGGAGTGGCCAAATGCCAGCTCATAAACACCAGAGGTACTGAGTGAATAAAAACCCACCTTGAGGCAGAGAGGATGTGGAATTACAGAGCCAGGTGGGGATCCAGGAGCTCTGGGGCTGCAGGGAAGATGGACAGGAGCTCAGTGCCTCCCCCAGGGCCCACAGCACTGAATTTTACAGTAAATTGTGCAGTGCAAGGGAATTTCTTCCCATCAGGCTGATCTGGAATGTAAACCAGGGAATGGCTCCTTGGAGAATGGGAAGGGAGATGCAAAGAGCATTGATGTGAACAGTTTGAAGTCAGCCCATTGACCTGCCAACATACTGATTCTATAGCTGATGTTAAAGGAAATAAATACGATAAAAATTGGATCTTCTACACTAATCTAATTTTGAGTTGGTTTGTTCTGTAGCAAACCACAGGCAGGGCTCACTTCTGCCTCTAGGTCAACAAAGGCCTTCAGCTCCTATTAACCAAAAAAAAATGAGCTTTATTAATTTAGCTGGTTGTTATGTGTTAGAGAATGTCCAGGGCAGGGAAAGGAGTTGGGGAAGGGTTTGGAGCACAAGAAGAGACTGAAGGAAAGGGGAAGAGGCTGGGAAAGGGTTTGGAGAATCCCTGAAGAGCTGGAAAGGGGCTCAGCTGGAGAAAAGGGGGATCGGGGGGAATTTGTGACGGTGCAAAACTCCCTGACAGGAGGGGACAGCCAGGGAGGATTTGGGATCTTATCCCAGGGAACAGGGACAGGAGGAGAGGGAACAGCCTCAGGCTGGGCCAGGGGAGGCTCAGGGTGGACATCAGCAGGAATTTCCCCATGGAAAGGGCTGGAAGGGAGATATGGTGTCCCCATCCCCAAAGGTGTGCAAGGAATTCATGCACAGGGCACTCAGTGCTCTACTGGGGGTCAGTCACAGCTCAGACTCAGCCTGGGAAATCTTTTCCAAGTTGAATATTTCTCTGTGCTCCCTGGGGATGAGGCTGGCCAGACACACCCTGGGCTTTGTTGCCTCAGCCTGGCTGGCTTCAAACCCTGTTCAAAGTGAGCATTTCCTTTAGGAGCAGCCCCTGTGCCCTGTCCCCTCCCAGCCATGGAAACCCTGCCTCTAGCTGATGAAATATGAACGCTCCCATCTCTTATTCATGGCTGCTGGAAGTTGCTCAGCAGCAGTCTTCAAACACACCCCTGCAGGAGCCTCACTGTACAACTTATGTGACAAGGAATGACGTGCAAACATCTTTGAAAGTCGAGTATTTCTGTTAATTATTGAAGAGAGACATTCCAAGTGACAGGCTGGATGAATGCTCTCCGGAAAGCCTCCAGTCTTGTGCTGAGGAAAGGGAAACTTTGGGAAATATTTCACTCTGGAAGTTGTAGTCATTTCAACCCCCCTGCTGTGGCCAGGGACTGTTTCCATTATCCCAGGTTGTTCCAAACCTTGTCCAACCCAGCCTTGGACATTTCCCGGGATCGAGGAGCAGCCACAGCTTCTCTGGGAATTCCATCCCTCACAGGGAAGAATTCCTTCCTAATATCCAACCTAAATCCTCATTCAGTTTAAAAATGTTCCTCTTTCCTGTCTCTATCTGCTCATGGAAAAGTCCCTCCCTCTTTTTTTACGAGCCCTGTTCAGGTACTGGAGACCTCACCAAGGGCTCCTTGGATTTCTCTCTTTTCCTGGACAAGCCCAGCTCTCCCAGCCTGTGTCCAGCCCAAAGGTGCTCCAGGCCTAAAAAAATCACCCCACTGAAGTCACTCCTGTCAGTCCATGGGGTCTGGGCTGTATTTATAAATATTGCAGTTTGGGCTCTCCTTCCAGTTGGTCTGAGGGTGTTTATCTCACATTTCTGTGAGACTCCTCGTGGAGACACAGCAGTGAACAAATCTCCCCAATCCTCCTTTCCAAATCTGTGTAACAGTAAAGGAAGAAGCTTTTGGTTCAAAGGTCTTACCAGCTGCTATTAAAACTCTTTACAAATAATTCTATCTCCTACTGCTCTGTTTAAGTTTCACACCTTTTTTTATTCCAGCATGCTCCAGTATTCCCAGAAATAATAAAAAAAACATCAGAGCAGGGAGATCTCATATGGCAAAATTTCCAACTCTTACACCTCATTTTTATTGAATTCATTTGAAAACCTCCCCTCTCACACCACAACAGCTCCTCCCTGACAGAATCTGTGGCATCTTTCCTGTCATCCTGCTCTGTGTCTTCCAGGGAAGAAAACATCCCCTGGACATGAGAAGTCTTTCAGGCTTTTGTAGGAATACAAAAATCTCAGGAACAGGGGAAGATGCCATGGGGAATGTGATTTTCAAACTGATTTTTTTCCTGCTTCAGTGCTTTTATTCCCCTAATTTGATTTGTTATGTGCTTGTCGTAGCTTGCAGCTTGATTTCTCAACAACTGGAGAAATATTAAGGCCATGTCAAGTAATTTTCTGCTTTAATTTCAAAATAGAACTTTTTTCATCTGCTGGTGTTTAGTGATAAACATCAATATTGTCATCAAGACCATTCACAAGATAGTGGTGAGTGTGATAATAATTTCAATTCTGTAGGATTTACATGGAAAATTGATTGAGGGATGACACTGCACAAAATTAGCCTGAATATTTATTTTGTGTTTTCTAATTAAGTGGTTTTCATTGCTGAATGAAAGCAATGAAAAGACTCCTCTACACAAATTTTTATCAAGATTCACTGTCAGTTTTTCTTCCTGAATCTTCTTCTTGAATATCAGAACAAAATCAGTGTTTTTGATTGTCCGAGGAGGTATAAATACATTTTTATATAAGCCCACTAATGGAAGTGCCAGAATTTATGTGGTTGTTCTCTCTAAAACCAACCTGATAATTTGATTTATTTAGAGTTTTTCAAGGAATTGAAATCTCTTCATTCTTCATTCTTGAAAATGTTTGTGTTTTTACATCCCTAAATAGAATTTCTATATGTTTATGACTCTAATGCACTTTTTAGTCACTGACTCTTTAAAAAAGGGAACAAACCCAGTTGTTTGGTCTCCTGGGCATCCATTGTTGTTATTCTATTGTACTTGTAGAGGCAATAAAAATGTTTATAAAAAATGCATTTGCAGCTTCCCACACTGGTAATTTTTGGGGAAGTGTAAGGCAATGTTATCTTTTCTGATAGTGATATTGATTTATAGATATCCAGAAAAAAACCAAACAAACATGTTAGTGCAGGATTTGGAGACATTTAGATATTAGGACCTATTTATTCTGAAGTGGTGGAATGTACCCTGGTTCCTGTTTTCCAGAGGAATTTTAGCAGATGTGAGATTTATCATGGCCCAGAAATCCTGTGGGTTTCAAGGTGATGCTTTTTATTTATTTCAATAAAAATACAGTTTCCCAAAGGATTCAGGCTGACCCAGGAGAATGAAATGCTGGATTTTCTCAGCCACGAGCTCAGATTGTGCCAGGAAAACCTTTCTCCACACCACTTTTTCCATGGGTTGGATGCTGCTGTGTGCACTTGGACTCTGTCAGGAATTTTAGCTCCTGGGGAAGTCTCTGAGTGTTTGGAATGTCATTCATGGAAGGGACTCCATATTTTTTTTGATGTCCCCAAATTGTCCACATTTGTCACTCCTAAAACTTTTCAAATTCCTGGGCATTCTGTGAATGCCAGCTTTTCGTGGAGTGTCCCATGGGACATTCCCATCTGTGGCTGCCTCAGGACACCCCTAAATCCCCAAATTTGATTTTGTACTGAATACAGTGGGAGATGAGAAGATTCCCTGGATTCCCAAGGCTGATTCTTTGGGTTTAGGAGCTCCAGTATTAAACAGTTCAACTCCACCTACCTGAATTTACCTTTTGTGTCTTTAGCATTCATTAATATTATTGATTTTAAATTATGCCTTCCTTTTGTGACTGGGTAATAACTGAAAATCCTGGAAAATGGAAAGGTTTGGGTTGGAAGGGACCTTAAAGATCCAACCCCCTCCATGGCCAGGGAACTTTCCACTAGACCAGGCTGCTCCAAGCCCCATCCAGCCCAATTTTCATTACAATCAGTATCAATCTCAATTATTGCATATCCAAGGAATTACTGGAATCCCAACAAAAGGATCAATCTTTACTGACTTTTCTTCCTTTTCCATTGTACAAAAGCTCCTCAGTGCTGGCTTTCAATAAGGAATGAAGCTCCAATTGTCTGTGAGTAGCTGATATATCAATTAAATATATTTGGCCATTAATTAAGTCCCCTTCTTTTTGCATGCAAATGGATTTCTCTCCAGGGAATTAATTACAGAACAAATTTCAAGCTAATCTATCTTTGCAGTCCAATGCAATGTTGTGCTATAAAACCCACTCTCAAAATGAAGCTGCTCCCATTTAATGAATTACTATCAAATTTTTCTAAACAATTTGGCACAATCCAGTTAAACAAAACCAGGAATCAGCCTAAAACTGAGTTCTGAACCTCCCAGTGCAGTGGCTCTGGTTGATAGGATTGCACGGGGATTTGGCAGAAGAGCTGATGGATTCAGAGATGGTTGCATGTTATTTTTAAATGGCATATTGAAATTTGGATTTAATTTGGATTTTTTATATTATTGATTGTAATAGTAATTTTTCCATGGAAACAGATTAAATCCCATGCTCATATTTTTTTTTTTTTTTAAATTCTATCATATCCATAATTTAAAACCAAAATCTTCCAATAATCCTTCGATTCAAACTGATAGTAATTATTTTTCTCAGGGCATGAATATCCTTTCTATAGGAATTCCTCAACTCTTGGAATGAAGACTAATTTTTTCTGCATCCTTGATCCTGCAAAACCTTATCCATGTCCTTATATTTAGTAATGTCAAGAATAGTTAGGCTGGGTGAGACTTCACTTTCTGACTCATCCAACTTTCGTTGAACACAGGGAAAACTGTTTGGGTGCCCCAGATTGACACCAACCTCCCCATTCTTGGCAAGAATCTTATGCTCTGGAAGGTCATTAGGATGAGTGTGTATTTTTTATTTCTTTTGAAATATGATGATGTTGTCTAATAGTGATTATGGGTGTGAGGAGCTCAGTGGTGCAGTGCTGGTGCAAAACCCTCCCCAGCCCCAGGAATGTCACAGCCATTCCCATTCTCCACCTCCCAAGGCCAAAGGACAAGGAAATCTCAGAGCTGCTGTTCTGGAGGGATGACAGGATGAACACCCAGTGTCACTGCAGTCCCTTCTGTCACAGCCTGGATGTATCTGAGCTCCTTGGAAAACCTTTTTTTTCCCCCATCTGATTTATTTTGGCTCTGAGCATTGACCTTTAGGCAACTTTATTAAGTGGAATCACTTTCCATGTGCTGCTGCTTTTGAACAGCTTTCTGTTTCACTTGTGCTTTCCTCCCTGGCAAAGGTTAAGTGGAGGTGACCTCAATCACATTTCCCTCATTCTCACCTCACTCTGTCCTGGCACCTCTCTCCTCCAAGGCAGGATTTATCATTGCTGATCTCATTTAGTTCGGGTAATAACACAGGCTCTGCTCTTCCATTTCCTCCTCTATCACTTTCCCAACTCCAAACCCGTGTCCTCTGTCATTCTATTATCACTTCTAGAACAACTAAAAGTGAGTGGCTGAAAGATTTGTTTGTAAATGGGTGCTTAAGGCTGTTCTGTAGCACAGCTCGTGGCAATTCAGCACTCACAAGTTTTTTTTGTGGAGCTTCTTTTACGTGGGAGTTTGTGGAGTTACTTCTGCTGGCCACCTTCACTGTTTATTTGTATTTTTTTTATCTGCCTGGGGGAGGTTGTGTGGAGCTTCCAGAGCAGCCTTGCAGTGTCTGAAGGGGCTTAGAGGGACTGGCTGTTCATCAGAAACTGTTGTTATGGGAAAAGGGGAATGGATTTAAACTGAAAGAGGGAATTTTAAGTTGGAGATGTGGATGAAATTGTTCCCTGTGAGGGTGGGGAAGCCCTGGGATGGAATTCCCAGTGCAGCTGGGGCTGCCCCTGGATCCCTGGAATGTCCAAGGCCATTGGGACATTGGGATTGGAGCAGCCTGGGATGGTGGGAAGTGTCCCTGCCATGGCAGGGGGTGGGAATAGATGATGTTTAACCATTCTGGGATTCTATGATTAAAATAAACAAGTTAATAACACCTCATAGCAATGCTCAGTTTGTTCAGCTGTGTTGTCTGACCCTTGTTCCAACAGCTAAAAACTTTCAGATTCATTTCTTCCACCATGAGGGTAGTTTACTGTTTCTTATCAGTACAAAAGTAAAGTGAAATCCTGCACTTATTTCTACTGTGGGGGAAAACTACCTTGAGCTTTCATGGAAAACACTGAAATGTCCAGGATATGCTCTGCACTCACCTTGGGGCAATATACTTTAAGCACCTTCAGATAGAAGTGATACCTAAAAGAACAAAAATAAAAAATCTACATCTGTTTTGGCCTTGAAGACAGACAGGCTCATAGAACATCAGGAGCTGGAGAGCTGTAATAAAACTGGGAGTTTTAGTAGCTACCAGGAGAAGTGAAAAGTTGAAAGGACAGAGCAGGAGATGGTGCCCTGGTGAGAGAAAAATTGCTTTTCTCCAGGACATGTTTAGTGTGTTGTGACCCCAGGAAACTGTGGAAAAGCAACTAAAATTCAGCTTAGCAGCGTGGTTGTGATGTAAAACAGAAAATAATGCTATTAAAATATGGATCTGTGTGAATAAATGCATATATACAGACAAATCCATGTATATGCACATATTTATTTGCCTGAAGGGGGTACGAATGGAGATGAAACTGCTCAGATGCTGCTCACCAAATATAAACAGAGTGAAAAGGAGGTTTGGGGCTTTGCAGGCAAAGGAGGAATTTGCAACTGCAGCTCAGCCTCTGTGAGGTAATGTGCTGGTTTGATTTTTTTCAGCTCTTGGGCTGCTTTGACGATGTTATAGCTGTGGCCTCTAAAAATGTATGAAAAGGTATTTTTGCAAAGCTGGAAGGTAAAAAATGAAAATGGTGAGGGGATGAAATGAGATGGACAACAATCAGCAAACAGATTTTCAACTTTTTCCCATTGGAGGAACTTCAACCATGAATGATAAATCAGGATGTTGAAAAGTTGTGTTATCATTTTTAGATTTGAAGGATAATGGATGTTTCAAGAAACAATACCAAAAGTTACTTGAAAGGCAGAATTAAAAATAAATAAAAGAGAAGAGATGAGAGAGAGACAACCTCCCCTGTGGATTTATGTCCTTTTGTTTTATCTGGAAGAAAAGCTGAGTTCTTGTGACAGGAGGGGAGAAGGGCTTTAAGTGCCTCCTGTTAACCTTAGGATATTCTGAATTTTCAGTGGTGAAAATGGGATGGGATAGAACATAAGAACTTGTTAGGTGATAAAAATCTGCTTTTTCTTTTACCAGCTGCTGGTCTTCTCTGTCTTCTTTCTCTTTGTGGTTTTCATCAATAAGTGCAAGATGGAATTTCTCCTGGAATGAGGTCATCCTGTAATGAGTTGGGGTTTGAAGGATATTTGCCCAATGAGTGAGGCATTTGTAGGCTTTACCTGTGCACTTTAGGGACACAGCTGCTACAAAGGAACATCCTAAATTTACAGGTGATGAACAGCATCCGTAAACACCCTCACAGCTGACCCATTCCAAGCTATTTCCTCCTGGGAGGATTTTCTTGCTTTACAACTTAAAATTTCCCGTTTGCCCTCCTAGGGGATGAAATTTGGTGCTGCCTTTTTGGCTCTGCATTCCTCCCCTTTGGGTGGCTCGTTCAGGGCAGAGGAGCATTCCCTGTGGGATATTCCCTGGATGCAAAGCCCATTCCTGCCCTCCCTTGTTCCCTTTTGGTGCCAGGGATCCCGGCCGTGTCCGGCTGTCGGCTCACCCCGAGGATCCCCCACCTCTCTGCCCTTTTCCAGAGCTCCTCAAAAAGACTCATTTGATTCTAATAAGGCAGATGACATTTCCAGCAACCCTTTCCAAGCAGATTCCCTGCAGGGAACTTCAGGAGATTTGATCTAGGCCTTGTCAGTCTTTGCTCTCTTTTGCATCTTCTCTGACCACTCGCGCCTAATTTGGTTGGCCCCCAGTGGTGTCCTGAACCAAGGAAGGGTTTTTTTGTGACAGCTGTGCTGCTGCCGTCCCTTGGCTCCTTGTCCAGACACTTGGCTTCAGTGGAAGCCCTAAATGAACTAATTTGCATCTCACATCAATTATATTATTTGGAATAATGAAATGTCGGAGTGCTTTCATTCTGAAATCAAACCGTGCTCCTCCAGGTGAGAGGGATTGTGCTGCACGTTAGAAATGTTGGCTGTGCCCCACTCCTGAGTTCTGGCATTTGGGAAATCAAACCTGAGAGCCCTCAAGTTTCCAACAGAGACTCACTGATGCTTTTGACTGCCTCTCCCATCGTGTCAGCCTTGCCAAACTTCAGACTTGCTAATCAGGGCGAAGGATTTTCTTTTCTTTGATTGAATTTTATTTACTGTCCTGACATGTAAAATTCATCTCTTGGCCTGATGCACTTCTAGTTTTACATAAAGACTCCAGAAGCCAACATTTCTGCCATTTCTGCCATTTCTGCCATTTCTGCCATTTCAGCCATTTCATTGTCTGTGTAATTTTTGGTGAGAACCCAAGCAGAGTATTGCTCGTTAACCATCACCCTCATCAATAATTACAGTATTTTAGTCCCCATGCTGATGCTACTGATTAGATTTGAAGAACTTTAGGACTGAATCCAGAATCTCAAAGTATCAGAGAACTACTTTAATATTCTTTGCTAGTTTTGATTTGTTGTTTGAACTTGTCTTCCCTTACCCCATCCATATGTTAGATGCTCCCTGTTTCCTTCCAACCATTCAAATTATTCAGGCATAAGAATTGAATACCATTATGGCTCAGCTACAAGAGTTTTACATTAGCCAAAATATGAAAAGCAGATTTATAGTAGTTCCTATAAAGCCAGAGATGGTAAATTGTATTGACGTGTTGTGTTTAGGGAAATCTTTCTTTACCACTGTCCATTTGTGCAATGTAAACTGATTCTTTTGCTCCCCTCTCATGAGAGCATGTTCCATTCAGGGAAATACATTAAAGTTTAAATTATTCAGCGTGCTTGTTCTGAAATCAAATTCAAATCTAGCAAATAAATCCCTCCTTATGTATTAACAATGGAATAAATACGAGTGTTTTGCCAACAGAAATTATTCTTCATCTGGATTTTTCTGTTTGTTCGTTTTTGACTTATCAGAGGAAAGTGGAACTCTGAGTTTTCACTGCATCCCATCTTCTGTTTGGGTGTGACTCTATCCTGGCCTGGGGAAGATTTTGTGCCAGGATGTTCTTCCTCCTCTCATTTCTTAACAATGTGTGTTGTTGTGAAGGACTTGTTGATGAAAGAGAATAATACACAAGATTTGTGACATGAACTTTTTAGTGGACTCAACAACACTCTTCAAAGTAATGGGAAAAATTCTGAAGGCAGCTTTGCCTGAAGATAACTTTTGTTGTCTGAATAAGTGTCCAGAAAAATGAGTGTATGTGACACTCATGTTAGAGTTTAGTGGGTATGATGGTCAAAGGTTGGACTTCGTCATATCAGAGTTTTTTTCCAAACCTTCATGATTCTTTAAGGAGTTTCTTCTCTAAAGGCCTCAAATATTACAGAAATTACAGGAACCATCCCCAGAACTCCTCATAGCACCACATCAGGGATGGATTTCTCAATAAAATTGATTGGTTTTATAGGAGAAGGTGCTACAGAACAGAAGGCAGGGCTGAAATCTCCTGAGCTGCTGGACCAGTCTGAGATGGCCCCACTGTGGTTTGGACCTCAGACAAACTTAGAGACTTAGACTTAGAGATTTCATGGGCAATTCTGAATTTTATGGAAATAGCTCAAGTTCGGACTAGATTAAGAGCTAGGGAAGGTTTTTTGGGAATCCTTGCTGACTTGTGACCAGGAGATATTTGACTTTTAGTCCCTTTGTTAACAAAGCCTTGACAGAGAGCTGTGGCCTGGCAATGGGGGTGATTTATGTCCTGCTAAATTTAATGAAGAATTTTTGGGGTTTTCACTGCAGATGTGTTTATTCCATGGACAGAAATCCTGGGATTCCTGCGATGAGGCTGGTGGAGTTGGGAGTGCTCTGCATGTCACAGAATTCACTGTAATGACTCCCAACTGCTTTGATGCCTTCTTTTCCTCCTTTCCCTGTTTTCCATCTGAACAAAATTTGCTGCCCTTGAGTCTCAAAAATTGGTATTTTCCTGTGTAGAATGAATTTCCACTGCAGAGAAGAGGTGACACCTCTGCCTCATGTGGTGTTAAACAGATTGTTTGATGTATTTACCCTCACTTACTCGAGCCTCTTACTGTCAGCTTTTATCCTTCTCTGACCTTCTGGCAGTTTATGCAGAGTTTCAAAGCTAATAATATCTGCTAAACCAGGCATCTGCTAGAAATCATATGCTGTGCTTCAAATCACTCCAGAACAGGTTGGAATTCAGCTGGAAAATTGAGGAGGCTTTGTTAACTTTATGCAACCTCTTACTGTCTACCCAAAAGAGTGAAATATCTGTTGGTTTTATAGGAAATCTTTGTACAACATTTCACGTCCCTTCTAGGATCAGAGTAAGAACTTGTTCTGCCTTGTAATTCCATAATAATCCATGGATTTTCAGTCAGTTAAATCCAAGTTGTGGGAAGGTCTGACGGTGCCTCAACAATGTGGGAGTCATCGGAAGAAAATGAATGGAAGGAATGTTGGGGTGGGATTGGAGGGTTTGAGGTTTGGTGTTGGAGCAACCCTGGGCAGGGTGTGAGACCCTTTGTCTGCAGGAAAAATGAGTGTTTTGGTTTGGTTCCAGGTGTCTATTTAGTATGGAATGGATTTTATTCCCTTTGCCACTGATGGTAAACCTGCTGGATATTCAGGATATGATTCTGCACTGCTTTCCATTGCCATGCAGAGTCTCCCTGCAAGGGTGGAGGAAACGGAGCCTTGCAATCTCTCTCCTCATAAATGTCCCTTTAATACAATAATAATAAAATCCCAGAATGGTTTGGATTGGAAGGACCTCAAATCCCATCCAGTGCCATCCCTACCATGGACAGGGACACCTTCCACTGTCCCAGGCTGCTCCAACTTGGCCTTGGACATTCCAGGGATCCAGGGGCAG
>JANRMJ010000002.1:22743892-22755810 GCA_025584955.1 Alethe diademata | reverse complement strand
GCAGCCTGGGACAGTGGAAGGTGTCCCTGCCATGGCAGGGGTGGCACTGGATGGGATTTGAGGTCCTTCCAACCCAAGCCATTCCATGATTTCTACGATCCAGCTTTCATCCTTTTGGACTGGACATTGACCATCCATCCCAAATGTACAACAATTCAGCCAGTTCTGCTTGGTTTGGGCAGCTGTGGGACTGCAAATCTCCCCAAACGGTAACAAAGTTTGTTCCTCTTGGTATCAATTACTTCACCAGTGTGATTAACGCTTTCCTTCCTCTGAGTTATCCCCCCTCAATCTTCTCATTAATTTACACTTCATGGTTCCCAAAAATGACGATGGCACATGGCACACTTGGCTTCTGAGCAGATTCCAAACCGTGGGAATGGTTTGTAGGTCCGTGGGATTTAATTAAACCGCGTTTAAGCGCCTCAGAAAGTGACGATGAAAATGATCGAAATGAAACGGTCACAAATGGGCACATAAATCTGGTTTGGAGCTGGGCTCTTTGCAGTGCTGGGCTGCAAAGGCAGCTTCCAGCACAGCCTGCCTCTGGTAATTGCATTTTGCCTTGATAAACACAAATGGGATGGATGCTTACTTTTAATTATGTTAATGCTTCCTTTTTTTGATGCATCTCACTATGGTGTGCATAGAGGGACGCTTGGCTTTTATATTCAGTGGAGAAGTGAAACATCTCCATGTTCAGAATTAGGGATGGTTTAAAGAAGGAGCAAATTTTTGTCTTTTTTGTGTAAAATTTGGGGCACCCTTCAAACCCCTTTTATCCTCACGGGATTTCTCCAAGGGAATGGAATTTATTGGTTTGCATTTAATCAGCAGTTTTCACTCAAGTTTTTGTTCATATGAGATGTGTTGCTGTTGTGTGTGGAAATATGGGAATTATGGGATATCAGGGACACAGGGAATGGTTTTCCACTGCCAGAGGGAGAGATGGGAATTTGGGAAGGAATTCCCCCCTGGGAGGACACTGGAGCTTGGAGCACCCTGAGATGCTGGAAGGTGTTCCTGGGACAGGAACTGGATGAGCTTTAAGGTCCCTTCCAAGCTGTTCTGTGATTCCATGATTATAAAGGCCTGAATCTAAAAAAAAAAAAAAAATCTCTGTTTTCCATCTCCGTTTTTCCTTGTCTGACACATTTTTAAAGCCAAGGGAGTTAAGGTTAGACACACTTCTAGTAATGGGCTTTTTGACAGTTTTTAAAATGCTTTCTTAATAAAAAAAAGAAAAACCAAACCCAGTAGAGCAGGATAATGCCAAGGATTTATCAATGTAAATTGACTTTCTGGGTTCAAATTAACTTCTCAGAAATGTCACAAGACAGTCACAAGCGAAAAGCAGCTCTGTCCCAATTAGACAGAATTTGCTCTTGGTTGTGATATTTCAGGGGAAAAAAAAAAGAAAAAAAAGACATTTAAATTCCTTATTTTAAGACACAAATGGAGTGAGGAAAATCAACCTTTCAAAATCATTCATAACCCTTTCCACCCAAAGAAAACAAAAAGGAGCACAAACTTCCTCCTGGAGAGTTTAGACGTATCACTTTTGACTTGATTTGTGATAATGGAAAACTCTATTGAGCAGTTCAAGCTGAGGGCTTGGAAGGAATGCTGGGATCTCCATCCTGGCCTATTTTTATCCCCTGCTAAGTTTATTTTTAGCTGAAGTTGAACTTTGCTGCTGTGTCTCTGTTGCCTTTTATTGTTATTATTTCAGGTGTGAAAATCTGTAAACTGTAGGACAGTGAGATGTAGAACAAAAAGAGGAAATGCAGCGATTTCCAGTGATTTCCAAATGATTTTCCAGTGCAACAGAGTAATATTTGGGACGAGTAGGAAGTTACTCATGGGTGCATCTGATGAGTTTTTGCTCTTAACACGTGGTGCTCTTTGTATTCTTTTGGGATTTGTGGGTATTAACTGAGAAGTTGAGTGGTAGGATAAAATATCTCTTCTCTATCTGTTGTAAAAAAATCCTTGAAAAATATGTCAGAGGAATTTCTGCAATTCCATAAAACTCCAGGGAATTCATTGTTGCTGCGCCAGAGAGTGCAAAACTGGGGCGCTTAAAAATTGGGTTAAAATGTTTTGTTAAACAGTCATGAATACTCTGTTTGTTATGTGTGTTATTAAATAATTTAAAAAATACATTCACAGGGGACAAGCAGTGGTTAATAATGGTGCCATTCCCAAGTTTTGATGGGATTCCTTGGGGCACATCAGTGCAGAGTGGTTTATCTCATTATCTCATTGGACCTGGGCTTAAATCAGCAGCAATTGTGAATCAAGAGACCTGGCTTCAGCAAATGCTGAATTTAAAAAGTCACCTTGACTGGCTTGGGTAAAAATTAATTTCAATTAAGAACAGGGTTTTTCTCTCACCCCATAGATTAGGAAGGGGTGTGTTGGAAGCTGGGAAGGACCCCAGGTCATTTTTGGGGCAGCAGTGCCCGGTAGAATTCAGCAAATGCCTGAGCATCTTTTAGATTTACCCCATGTGAGTGGGGAAAAGGGAAATACTGCCTGCTGCCAGTGCTTGTCACTCTCCTGCCATGTCCTTGTCTTGCTTCCAGCTGATCCCTTCTGCCCTCATCCCTCCCCTCTGGATGAGCCCCTGTGATCCCACCCATGCTGGGAGCAGAGGTTAAGTGGGAATCCTTTGGCTGCCTGACAAAAGCACATTTCCTTCCCGAGGCAGCTCTCAAATGCACCTTGGGAAGGAGCTGTTGCTCATCTCTGGTGGCTGATGATGGGCAGTGCTTAATACAGCTGCTGGAACGTGTTTGGGGTTGGTTTTTTTTTCCTTACACAGAGGGGAATTTTCGTCTTTCCACAGCTGAGAGCTCTGTGGCAGCACAGGGTGAACTCACACAACCTCCTCTCCCTGTCTGCTGGCATTTCACTGCTGACAAAAACTCCAACGTGCCAACACCGGGAGTGAACACAACATAAAAAATGTGTTTACCCTTTTAGTGTGTTTTATCAGCTCCATTGATTTCTTGATAGAACGTCCTCAAGATCTCTGTTACAGAGCAGAGCAGCTCTGTAAAAAAAAGCTCACGTGTTCCAGAGGCTTTTCCCATGTGCCCCACTGGGAAAAAATCCCAGAGCCTGGGAGGGCTAAATCCTGATTTCAGGCACTCTGTGGGGAAGGTGCTGTGTGTCCACAGGGAAAACACTTGGAAATGTGATTATTCCTGCCCCTTCCATGGGCTTGGAGCAACCTGGGATGGTGAAAAATGTCCCTGCCATGGCAGGGATTGGGAAAAGATGAACTGAAGTGTCCCTTCCAACCCAAACCATTCCCTCGTATTGTGTGCATTGCTTGTTCACCACTAATTATATATAAAATGGTGATACTTATGTTGTTTAAATATTGAACTATAAAAGATTATATAAAGCTAAAAAGCTTCACCAAATAACCAGTTAGATTGATCAGCTATGGATGTTGTAATACTATTTTTAGTTTTTATGACCCAAGTTTTCCTCCCCAGGAACTCACACTGCGTGCAGCCCAATTTGTCAAATATCTCTTACAGGAATTCAAGGGTATCAGGAGTATTGTAAAATCTCTATGAATTATCAAATTATGATTATCATCAAAAGCATCTTCCTTGGAGGTAGAAAAAAACCAGCTGGACAGACATCATTTTGGAGGGGAAAAAAAGCAGATGTTTTGTCTCATGACAGGAAACTCAGGGGAGCTCAGACTTCTATTAATAAATATTTCTGAGCCCTGAGTCCTGGTAATGAAGCTGAGAACTTCACTTTTGAGCTAAAGATTGCATTTAATCCACATTTCTTTAAACATGCTCCTTTATTACAAATATCTACTCTTGGCCCCTGTGACCATGAAAAAAAAGAAAAAGCTTAAAATTTTCTGCTGTAGCTTTATGTTGCTCTCTTTTTCTTTATTGCTTACGATTTGCAGGAGCAAAATACTGAAATCCAACTTCCATAAACATAAGGATTGGAGGAATTTTTTTGCAAAGGTCTTTTTAGGCTTCTGCTTTTGGTGCAGCAAAAAAACCAAACCAACTTTTAAAATCCTGGAGAAATTTGCTGATTTTCAACATCCAGGCCCAGGCAACTTGTAGGGTTTGTGATTTTGGTGGCAGCATTTATAAATTAGCAACCTCTGTGGCAAAAAAAGGCACCACTACATTAAATATATTTAACATTTTAAATTGCAAAAGGTTAAATATATTTAAAATCCAGAGATTTTGATTCTTTTGAATTTCTGTCTACAATGGATCTCTTAAGGGACTGTTATCATAACTGTTGGGAACTCTCATTTCACAAGTAGGAGTCTGATATTTCCTTTTTATGCAACTCCTTTTTTTTAATTTTTTTTTTTTTTTTTTGCTTTGGTGGCTCAGGATCAGGCTCTGAGATGGGAGATAGAAACCCTGTGATAGAGGGTTATTTTTGTCAATAGCAATCCTGGGTAATGAGATGTATCTCTTGGTTTCATTTGAATTTTAGAAGACGTTTCAAGTTATTTTTAAAAACTTTATCACGACTGTCTGAAAGGAAAGATAAGCCAGAAAGGATGTGGAAACTTTTAGAAACTCTGCTTTGGAGATGGATGAGATAAAGGGTCTGAGTGTAAGTGAGAGAATGATGCCAGTGTCATGGCAGGAACTGATTTAATAAATATATATGCAGGTAATTAGAGCATTCATGATTTCAGCAATTCTTGCTGCAATATGAGAAAAATATATATATATCTTTCACACCCCATTTCAGTTCTGCCAGCTCACAGCTCCCCTGGAACAAGAACAGGGAGAGGAGGGATCACTCACTGCTTGCTCCCACTGGGGAGATGTGCTTTGGTGTCAGATGGTTCTGCTGGCATCCTCCTGGCCTTTGGAAAAGGACAGAAAATTCACATTTTCCCTGTAAATCCTCAGCTGGGAACGCTCCCTGAGCACTTTTAACCGGATTTTTGTCACTGTTTTAAGGATGACAGATAAACCATTTCCATTAGTGCGAGAACAATGGGTATCACAGGGAGTTCTCTTCAATTTTCACTTAAATTTCTGCTAAAAATAAATTTTGTGTGCTCCAGTGGGGCCACTGGAGCTGCTGGTGGCTGCTGGCCAGTGGGACACTTTTATGCAGCAGCTGTGGAGAACGTGGAGAGAGTGTTAATCCCTGATTTTGTTGAGAAGTGACAGAGTTTGTACAGGAGAGGGGATGCAAAGTTTGCCAGCACTGTGGTCTGTGCACAAATAAATAAAAATCCAGGAGGTGGTACAGGACCTCTGGGCTGGGCCGTGGTGGAAATGTCTGATTATCAGGGGAGGTTTGGATATCAGGGAAAGGTTCTTGATCCACAGGGTGCTGGGCACTGCCCAGGCTCCCCAGGGAATGTCCTAGAGCTCCAGGAGATTGGGACAACCCTCCCAGGGATGCCCAGGGTGAGATTTTTGGGATCTGTGCAGGGCCAGGAGCTGGGATGATCCCTGTGTGTCCCTTTCCCTTCAGGATACCCCATGACTTTTACAGACAACAGCAAAACTGATTTATTCACAGATTAAACTGCAGCAGAAGTCAGTTTAATTAAAGCATGAGACTAAAGAATGATTTTCCTACCCCAGCCTTGCCCTGGGCTCCCTCCTGGCCAGGTCTGGACCCTTCTCCATGTGCCAGTTTATGGAAGGAAGGATCCAGCAGCTTATTAATAACCCCAGACCTGTCAGACATTAAGCCTACACTCAGTAATGAGCAAACCCTCCTGGCAGACTCTCTTGCACAAGGAAAAGAAAAAACCCCAAACCCCTCCATATATTAAATATACACTTGAGAAACACGACCTAGCTTTGCTCCAGTTGCAGGCATATGCTGCTGAGAATATGCAGCAATTTCAGACTCAATCATATGTTCTCCAAGGAAACCCACTGGTACCTAATTACAGAAAAGATTACAAATGATAATGACAACATAATGAATTACAGAACCTTCATGACTTATTAGCTCAGCTTCCTGCAGTGCATCAAGACACTTGGATGGGGTGGAAGGAGAGCTTGGAGTGGCATTTCCTCATGGCTTCCATGGGAGGCCACAGGGAATTACAAACTCTTCTGGTTTTATGAGATGGGAAAAGTTCTTGTTCCTGCTGTGGTTTTTATAAAGTTAGAGCCAAAAAAAATCCTTATTATGGTATTTCCTAAGTCTTTGCCATCTCTGTTGGTACCATGGTGTCTGCTATTCCAGTTATTGCGTTTCCATGATCCCACATTTTCCTTTTAGCCCTAATTTATTCAGTTGTCTTTCCTGCCATAACCTACAGGTTAAGAACACACAAACAAAATTGCAAAGGAAAGGAATTCTGGAGTTTGATAAAGCCAAGACTACACTTCCTATCAGTGCTCTTCCTTCCCTTTACCATTCATTGGGTTTCAGACATGGACAAGACCATGATGTAATAATTGTAGATAAAAACCTCAGTGTCCTGTCTTCAGTCACAAAAGTACTGCTGATTTTAATTAAATCATATTTAGCCCCTGATATGCCCCCAATTGCCGTGGGAGTGACTCAGGCAGAACTCTGCAATTTTATAATTATCTCCAACAGTCCTAAATTCACTGCTGACTGGAAAAGTTGGGTTTCAGTTTTAACAGCTCAGCCAGGATTTCCTTAAGTCTTGCTAAGCTTTATTCAATTCTTGTATAACACAGCAAAATCTCGGCAGAATTAGATACTCTGGTTTTCAAAACTGGAATTTGTTTCAAACAGAAAATGACACAGGTGAGGTTTGAAAGAGAAGAAGCCCTTGCCTAAAAGACAAAACAGTGTGCAATGAATTTATAAATAATTTTCATTCCAATGGTGTGTTTTGACTAAGCAGACAAGAAATGTAATGAACACACAGTAAATTAAAAGAAATCTTGTATTTGTTTTCCTCATTCAAAGTCAATTTAAACCCAATGTTTTACCCACAGGAGGAGAAAAAGTTGTTTGTCACTGGTGTCAAATGCAAGACTTCGGGTCATTTTAAGAGAGGTGAAACAACAAAAAAAATCATGGAACCAGTACATTGAGCAGAAGCAAAATATCCAATATCTCTGTGTGGATCTGTAGGGTTGTTGGCAATGCTCTGGATTTTGCTCTCTATGGAAACGAACATTTTTTATTTTTTTTTTGTAAAAATTGAACCCTGAAGTCTCCTTTTCGATGAAATGTCACTCTCCTCTTGTGGAAAACAAACCTTTGCAGGAAAACAATGTCCTGTGAGCCCTCCCTCTCCCTGATTTCTCTTAGGAGTGGGAGAAAAAGCTTTTACCCAATCCTGTTTTTAAATTTAGTTTTTTCACTGGATTCCTGGGAAGTACTTGGCAGGTACTTCATTATCATTATTCTTCCCTGACAGCTGGGAGCTTCACCTGGGTTGGAGGGCTTGCCCTCATCTTCCTAAATCCAGAGTGACTTGTACAATTCCCATGTCTGAGAACGCTGTGTTTTGTAATAATTATTAATTCCTACTCAAATTCTATTATGGGTAAGTGGGAATTAAGGAGCTGGCCCAGGATCTGGAATGGAGGGTGGGGTTGGCATCAAAGAGAGCAATGAGAGATCTGATTTGGGTCAAGGGATTGTCACAGGCTTATTCTGGGGACATTAAAAATAAATCTTCAGAATTCTGTTCTAGATTCTTAACCACACTTAAACTCCTGGTCAAAAATCTGTGCGGTCCTCCAGAGTTTCTTGGAGCCCTTGGTGGGTAATTTCTGTCACTTGTGACTTTTAAAAATATCTTTGGCTTTTCTTTTTTAAAAAAAAAATAAATCTAGCTCAGAGAATGGTGTTTCCAATATCTTTTGTGTAGATTTTACATCAAGTGCTTCAGATAAAAAATAATTTTACAGGTTTTAAATCAGTTTGTCATTGTGGGATGGTTAGAACCCTGCATCCAAGTGTTGGGCTGTGCATATAAAACCAGGGAAGAAATGAAACCATTTCCTTCATGGCCTGTGAGCTGAAATATTTTGTTCTGAGCAATTCTTTTTGCAGTTAAAATGTTAGAACTATAATTGTTAAAGTTTGTGTCTTCCCTTATCCACCAGCCTTAAAAGTCCTGTGGCCTTTGAGATAGGGAGAAGGTTGGTTTGGTTTTATAGAAAATCTTCTGCAGAACCTGCAGAACCATGTCAAAAAGTCCTCTTATCCTTTGGGCTTTAGAAATGATGCTTTTAATTTTTAATTTTTAAATTTTGGGCCATTTTCTGTGGGGAAGAGTCATCCTGAATTGATAAGAAAATGATAATTGGATTTTTTTTCTCTTTAAGGTGGGGGATGTGCGGTGTGAATTCTGTAGAAGACAATAATTATGATTTTGGTTAGAGTGAACTATGAAATTGTGTAAGCTTCAAAGCACCCAAACCCATCAAATTTCCTTTTGAGCCAGAGTGCCACAAATTCACAGAGGAGCAGATTTGATATCTTTCCTAATGTACATAAGTTATAAAAAAAAAATAAGATATCGTATTCTACTTGCTGGATTAGAAAATAGCAATAACTGGAAGAGTGCTCTGATATTTCAGGCACACAAAACCCAAGAATTGAATGTAAGACATTGATTTTTCCTTCCAGTAACTGTTCCTAAGAAAATGAGTTTATTCCAGAAAAGAGAAATGAATGGATGAATGTCTGCACGTCAACCAAACTCTTGCTGAAATATGTGATGGTTTATATTGATAAATAGATGGGCAGAGAAAGTCGGGAAACTCGAAGCCAGAATCAGTAATTTACTTACGAAATAATGATTAGATTTCCCAAAAGCACTCCCATAAAAGGGTTTCACTGCAGTGGAGTGAGAAGTTCAGGCTGGAAGTGTGCAGAGCTGGAAGTCTGGGATACCTGCAGCCAGTAAAAAAGCAGGACCAAACCTCCAGGTGTTTGTTCAGCACGTTTTTAATTCCATTTTTACATCTGTTCTGCAACCTTTCAGGCTGTTCCCGGAGTTAAGGCAACAATTCCAAATGGCTGGAGTGGAAAACATTATCTCTGATTCCGAGCTGGAAAATTGAACCAGCGGGTGAGCACAGGTAGGCAACTGCTTTATGGGAAGAGCAAATGGTTCTGTGATTGCTGAGGTAAAAGTGCTTCTGGAAACCTGAAGTATGTAAGAAAATATATAAGAAACCAATCATGAGCCTTAGCAACTCCAGGCTCACAGTGCCTTTATATTGGAAAGAAGTAATTTTTAGGTGTGCTGGAAGATTTGCTGAGGTTCAATTTCCAGTTTTTATTTAGTCCATTCGCTCAGTCTATTGTGTAAAAAAAAAAAAAAAAATCCATCTGGCGTGAATTGAGTGGTTTCTCCTTTCAGTTCTGTTTGTTAATCATTTCATTAAACACCCCAAATATTTAGAGCCTGAAAGGACACTTTATTTCTGAGTGTGCAGCTGGGTGGGATCCAGGGCAAGTTAAGATGATGCTTGACAGATCTTCCTGAGTGAGGTTATTTTCCTGGCAGAGCTGCAGTGAGGGATGGAATTCAGTCCCATTTCGCAGGTTTTCTGATGCAACATTTCACACCTATTGCTGGGAAAAGAAAGAATTATTCAGTTTATGCTTACTGGAGCTGATGTATATCCTAAAATCAATTTCAACACGTCTCTTGATTGAGGAACTAGAAAGGCTTTACGTGCATCTCAATGTTTTATTACTGCTGCAATTTGCAAGGTTAATTTGAAAAACATGCCCTCAGCCTAATAATTGAGACTTTTTTTTATTTACAAGGGTTCTTCAGTGATTTGTTTATTAATCCAATTGCAAACAGATGGTGATAAGTTGGGAGATTTTTTTTTTTAAATTTTTTTTTCCTGGCTGTGTTTCTCTCCCATCTGACCTCATTGAGAGGTTTCCCAGTCAGCTGAAAATATGGGTTAGACTTGAGGTTCAATACAAATCCTTGAAAGAAGGTGGTTCATGTGCAAAGATGGCACAGGAAGATAATGATTAACAAAATAACACCTGAGAGTTTCTTGTAGGCACAGAATGGTTCACATCTGCTGGGGAAAGGCTTTGTCAGAGTGAAGCTAAAAAACTAAAAACTAAAAAGTGACCAAAAACATTTCATTATTTCATTTCCTTGCCACGTAATTCTGGTGTGTTTTGTGCTGTGACAAGAAATCCAGTGGCAGCAGATGTATCTCCCTCCAAATATTTTGCTAATTAAACAAACTCTGATCTTAAAATATTTAAGAGGAACTTATGCTGTATGAGGTGAAGTTGCTCCTGCAATGATTTTGTTTGCTGGGTTTTTTTTGGCATTACATGAAGACAGATTGGATTAGAGAAGTCCAATCAATCTGGTACCTGAGCAATTTTACTTTATAAATTAATAGTAAAGAATTGCTGAAATTCATCAATTTTTTTTCCCTCATTAATAATAGAGGAAAAAAACCCAGTCATCTTTGAAAAAAGTTCAATAATATTTTATCTAATGAAGAATGCTCATGCCTCATTTATTTCTGGAAAATTCCTTCCTTTTAAATAGCAGGTAATTTTTAATTTTGAGAACCATGCCTTTCCAACATTCATTCTTGTGATATTATTATTAGTATTATTAATAATATTAGTATTTTAATAACCAGGCCTTTCCATCATTCCTCCAAGCTGGTTTTTGCAAGGACACAGAGGTGACAACCAGAATTGCTGAAAGGTGTTTTGGGAAAGGTTTTTCTGGATATTTTTACAGGAAACCCCTCTGAGCTGGGGATTTGGGTTGGTGTTGAAAGTTTCTGCTCTGAGATGCAGTGGCTTTGTTTGATTTTTTTCTGTCTTTTGAATGTTGCAGTGACTGTGGGATGTTTTATCTTCCCATAAATTTAAATTACTGCTTTCCCTAAGCACCTACGGGAGATTTCCAAGAAGAAAACTGCTGTGACCTCGGTGGGTTTGCTCAGAGTATTTCACCAGCCATTAGGGGTGGTTTATGATTTAATCCATTTTCAACCCTTCCTGTAAGTACTTATATTTTCCACTTAATTGTATCCATTTGATCCTCAGCAGTCCTTCAGGAGACAAAGTTATTGGACCATTATCTAGTCATGAGGCATTGATTTGTGCTATATAAAGAATGTATGGATCTTGCTCTTTTAAAATGGGAACACCTCTTTGTACTTGATCTTGTAAATGGGAGAAGACTCTTCCCTCTGTGAACTTCAGGCTGAAATCTGTCCAGATTACAATTTTAATTTTTTTTTAAACCATATGCTGCTTATAACACCCTTAGAAATGGGATTTGGATTTTCCTTGTGACCTCTGAATGATGATATTTATAGTCTAACTGTGCCTAAAACAAGAGGAGAATGGCTCTTTATGGGATGGAATTGGATTTTGTTCAAGAAAACATTGTGATAAAGAGGAGTTGCCGATGGATGTGACCAAGGGGATTGGCAAAACTGGGTAAGCATTTCCAGAGGTTGGTGTCTCCTCAGCACCATCAGTCAGAAGGGTGAGCTACAGTTAAAATAAGAGCCCTGAAAGTATCAGAAATTCTGATGTACTCCAGCTGCAGTAATTCATCTCAAAGATAAATCCATGCTGGGATGCACTCAGTGCACACACCACCTCCCCCAGGGCACTCCAATTGCCAGCAGTGACAATTAAAAGGTGTTTTCCCACAAATGTGGGATATTATTTCTATTCCATGTGAGGGTGAGGCTGTGGCAGGGCTCTCATATTTTAAGCTCATCAGCTGATGGCATGGGTACGCTGAGAATTTATCTTAGAGGTCCACTTGAGTCAGAAAAGGGTGCTGGTGACTCCCCACCCTCCTAGGGAAAAATTCCTCCCCAGAATCCCATCCATCCCTGCCCTCTGGCAGTGGAACTCGTTCCCTGTGTCTTGTCTCTCCATCCCTTGTCCCCAGTCCCTCTCCAGCTCTCCTG
>JANRMJ010000002.1:22726320-22738249 GCA_025584955.1 Alethe diademata | reverse complement strand
GGGCAGTGCCAGGGATCCAGATGTGGCCACAGCTGCTCTGGGAATCCCATCCCAACCCTCCCCACCCTCCCCGGGAACAATTCCTTCCCAAACCTGCCCCCTGTGAGTTTGAAGCAATTGTCCCTTTCCCTAGTCCATCTTTTGAGAAAGCTGTTGGCTAAAAGGACTCATTTTGGGAGGTCTTGGCTTTACCCTGCCTGGCTCTGTTTGCTTTCTCAAGTGCCGGATGTGTTTCAGTGGGAAATGGTCTCTGAAGAGCATTTTGCTAAATACTCCTGCAGCGTGTACTGAGCAGAAATTAGATTTCCTTTGGCTGCAGCTTTACTCATGGAGTGTGCTTTGGATGGTGGTGGTATTCCAGGAATAGCCATAGAGGCACCAGAAAAGATGGGAATGTCTCCACAGGGAGGATTGTGCCAGACAGCTGATTACACACTATAAATAGAGATTTAAATTTGGTTTAAGCAGTCTGTGGAAGGCATCATTTAAATCAGTCACAGACACACGCAGTACAAGCATAATAACATATTTTACCTCTGACAGTGACTGGAGTTAATTCTAAGGTTGGATTTTTTGACATCTGGCTCTTTACAACACATCCCAAAAAAATCCTAACAAAGCAAGAACTCTGATCTTGTTCAACAAATCGAGCTGAAGAGCAAATAAAGCCTTTGTGGCAGGAGTTGTACATCATTAGCTGTGATCTCCTGGGGGCAGGCCACTGTTTAATGGCATTGCTAAAAGGAGAGCAGGACAAAAACCCAGCCCAAATCTAATCAGGTTAAAGGTAGCAGTGTTCTCATATCCTCAAAAAAACAGAGCAGGGGCATTAGAGAATATGATTATTTTGAAAGTGCAATTGATGCTTTTAAGATGCACTCAGGAATTCTCTTGGTTTTCTTGTTTTGCTGTGTCCTTAATATAAAATATCATAGAAAGCAAAAAATGGATCAGAGGTGTCATTCCCAGAAATTCTCCTCACACAATAAGCAGAAAAACAGAGCGATTTTTTGCCCTTTAGCTGCAGTAGGAGCAATTCTGCTTCCCTTGAAGTCAATGAGACTTTTCCCATTATCCTTCTGTGGGGCCCAGATCTCACCTTGAAATGGCTGAGGCAGGGTTTAATAGAAAACCTATTGGAGCCAATGGAATTTCTCCTGATTTTAGTGGGTTTTGCCTCAGGCCCAGAATGGACAGGATGTTAATATTGCATCAGTGGTGACTCAAAATGCTGAGCCTTCCTTTTGTTGCTCCTAAACAATAAAATACAGTTTGTTAGCAACAAGGAGACAGATTTTTTTTCTGGGCTCTTGTGAACCCTCTGTCTTCAGAGGAATCTGAGCATGCTCTGTATTTAAATTTAACCCCAGAAACTCATTGATAGTCACACAATAAACACAAAGAACTTGCATTTCAGCCATGCCAATTAGACACAAGAAAACCAGAAAAACATTTTTTTTCCAAATTAAAAGCACTAACTCTTAATAGAGGAAAAAAAAAAAAAAAAGAAGTGTCGGGCACAAACATCTTGAATTAAAACAACTGTTTTTGGATGGGTGAAACAGAGCATGGAGTAAATCTCCTCAAATAAAATACCAGCACTCTGGAGGATTAGTGGCATGCTCTATTTCCCTCTCACAAATGTGCTGTGGAGGGCTGGGCACTCACCCTTGCTCTGCTGGAGTCAAGGTGTGTTATCTCCCTGATGCAGATCCAGCCATCCTTGTGCACCTGTTGAACTCAGGGGCTTTCAAATTCCAGTTTATTAGAGGTGACAAAGTGATCACGCTGCTGGAAGATAATGATATTTTTCCTACAAGCAAGTGCAGCCATGTGCTAGAGCAAAATGTGATGTGTTAATTAATTTGGAGCCCCTCTTTTAAACTGGCTGTGACTGAGGGGCTCTGAGTTAATTAATAAATTAACACATCACACTTTGCCCTTGTGCATGGCTGCATTTACTTGTGTAAAAAATATTATTAAACAAACCCAAACTTGCTTTGTTTTGTCTCCTGGTTGGGAATTTGGATGCTTTGGGAGCTGAATGTCACTCCAGTCCCCAAGAAAGGAGCTTTGTCACCCTGCAGGGATGAGCAGGTTATTTCTCACTCCTTACCTGCTCTGATGTACTGAGGTGAAAACATCTGCCAAAGTAATGTGGAAAACAAGAATCTGCCATGAAATTCTGATGTCTTACACAGAAGTTGACCTTTCCACGAAACTAAATCAGGAAAAGCCAGTGAGAACAAGGCACAGAGCATCATTTGTCACTCCCTGGACCCTGGCTGTGCCCAGAGCTGTCTCCATCCCTGCCCCTGGGAAGGGCACAGGAATCACAGGAGTCACCAAGGAAGGTGAGAGGAGTGATGGAGGCTTGGAGAGGTGTGGGAGGGATGTGATGCTTTGCTTTTCTTTGCAGTGGATTTCAACAGAATTTCCACAGATTGCATTTTTTTAAAATTTTATTATTTCTCTGTGTACAGATTTTTAAACACGTTTTCTTTCTGTATTTTCCTATTTTGCACGTTATCTTTATGAACTGTACAGGTAATTTTTCTCTCTAAAGCAAACCTGCATGCCTAGAGGCTGGGGTTGGGAGTGGTTAAATTAAATGCTCTTTTCATGGTGAAATAAGGGCAGTGGAGAAGAGTGCTTAAAGAAAAGAACTGTAAAGCCATCAGGACATTATCTGCCTCCCAGGTTTGACCTCACAGCAGGGCAGCTAAATCCATCCAGCAACTAAATGACTTTACTCTATAAAAGTCTTTGGAAATAGATTTTATCGTTTTTCTTTTTGATTCTTTTTCTTTTCCTCGGCAACATATCAGAGCAGAGGATTGATTTTTGGAAAGAAAATAAGCTCCATAGTGTAAATTATGTTAATTACTGAGTAAAATGCCAATATTAGAAGTATTTAGGCCAACTTATGTGGAGATGCTCTGCTAAAACTCCTGCCCTCTTGTAGTTAAATATACATTGAACACAGATTTAAGCAGAAGTTTAATGAGGGATTTTTTTTCCCCAGAAAATGGGATTGGATTTTAGAAGAAATGGTCGCATAAGGAGGGTTAGATTAATTATTTGACCCAATTAACCCACCCTATGTTCTTCTAGATATTTTCTTTCAACCTCATCCTGTTTTCTTCAGACAAGGAATATTCATGGAGAATTCCCACAGGGTCTGGGAGGAAAAGCAGGATGGGGTGGGTTTGGTCAGTGCTTCTTCCTGGAAACAGAGAGGGGAAAA
Source organism: Alethe diademata (assembly GCA_025584955.1). NCBI lineage: Eukaryota > Metazoa > Chordata > Aves > Passeriformes > Muscicapidae > Alethe > Alethe diademata. The sequence continues at coordinate 22,735,002 of JANRMJ010000002.1, read as the reverse complement.
TTGAGAAAACAGCAGAGAGGGCAAAAACAGCATCAAATGAACCAGTCTGATTTGCAAACAGAAACTTGGGCAAATGATTCAGGGCACGAGCTGGAGCAGCTCTTAGGGGTTATAACTTGTGTAACTCGGATTTATGTAACTTGTAATTCAAGCTGACACCGACTTTGCCACCACGGGAGGGTCATTTTGTGCTGTTCTTGAGCAATCTCAGCACTGAACAAACCATCCCTCATGCCATGGATTTCATGTTCACAGCTGACACTCTGCTGAAAAAATAGCTTTAATTTGGGGAGGAATCAAAAAAAATAATAATTTAACAAAAGAGTTCTTTGTTGGTTGTCAAAGTCATCTGTGTGTCTCTCGGTGCTTTTTGGGGGCGGTGTCTGAGTTGCAGAGTTTTGTTCCAAATTCCTGTTTGCATTTTGGATCTCGTTTGAGAAGCCAGAGCCAGGGCCCAACTGCTGGTGTTTAGTGCTGTCCTGCACCACTGGTTTTTGTCATTTGGGGATTGCAAAGGATTTTCTCCTGGTTTTTGGCATCTGTACACGTGGCACGCACTGCCTGAATCGAGGGCTGTGAGTGTGTGTAGTAAAATTAACAGAACTCAGTCCAAGCTAGAATATGAGAAAAAAAAAAATCAAATATTGATGGAAGGAGCTCCTAATTTTCCCAGAAAGTTTCTCTGGAGCACTGCCATGCTGCTTTAATCCTCATGCCCAGAGCCCAGACAAAGTGAGAGCTGGGATGGAAATGGTTTTTCTGCTGAAACCTCCCCCCAGTCTCCGGCACTGTGCCCCAAAAACTCTTTTTCAGCTCCTCATGTCTGCTGACCAAAGGGACATTTGTTTTTTTTTTTTTTTTAATTGATAATTCCTTTTGATTTCTCCATGTGCAGTTTAGTTTATCTACAATAAAATTTTCTATTTATTTCTAGTGGAGTTTGCTGCTTCTGCTGCTGGCTGAGAGGAAAAAGTGCCATGTCAAGGAATGGGGACTGAACCATTGGTAGTGATTTCATGGAAACATTTTAAAATTTAAGAGTTGAATTCCTTTTTCCTTTTCAGGTCTGCTTCAGTTTGATTCTAGGCTTTTTGAAGGTGAGGAATTTGTTGTATGCAACAAACAAAAAGTGTTTGCTCGGGTCTGGGGATTGCAGTGATTTTGGGTTTCTCATCCTCTGAATGCCAGGTTTGGAAAGGACCTTAAATCCCATCCCATTCCTCCCCTGCCATGGGGACACCTTTCTGTGTCCCAGCTGCTCCAATCCCAATGTCCAACCTGGCCTTGGACACTGCCAGGGATCCAGGGGCAGCCACAGCTGCTCTGGGAATTCCATCCCAGCCAGGAATTCCTTCCCAACATCCCACCCGTCCCTGCCCTCTGCCATTTTGAAGCCATTCCCTCTTGTCCTGGCCCTACAAACTCCTGTAAATTGTTTATGTTTTAGAGGCAGGGATGAATGTCTACTCTGTGTCCAGCAAAAGGGAAAAGCGCTTCATGGGAAAACTATTCCTTAATAGGAAAAGAAAAGCATAAAAATGTTTTCTTTTTACCCTTTTTTAATGACACCCTTTCATATTGTGGGTTGTTGCCATTACAGGGTGCTGAGGACAAAGGACCTAGAAAAATGCAGAATGTGTGAAATGACACCAAGCTTCCCATAAGTTATTTCACCTCAAAATTCAAGAATGTCTCCATCTCCCAGGTCCAGGCTGGGCTTTGCTTATTGGATTTTGGCTGGCTTAGATGGGAGTCCAGAAACTTTGATCGATGTCAGAGCTGCTGCTGCATCTTTAGGACTGAAGATCAAGGGAATAGAGAAACCACAGCTTTGGCAGGATGCAGGAGTGTGGGACAGGGAGCTAAATTAATGTGAAATATGTTCACACCTTAACTGCTGTTCCAGCAATGGCTCTGAGCAGGGCACAAACAGCAAAAAGCAGTTCCCAATTATTTATCGTGGCTGGGAATGCTCATCATTGCTGAAATGTGAGCCTTCACCTGCTAGACTTTGGCTGAAGAATTTATCAACACTGACACTTCCCTATTTAGGCCAGTCCCAACAGCATCTCTTTGCCTTTCAGAAATCATTTAATAATCAATCTGGGAGCTCTGTTAAACACAAGCTGGGAGTTCATTGTCATCTGGCAAAATCCCAGCCTGCACATTTGGATTTGGCTGTGCTGGAGAGGAAGAATCATCCTTTCATCCACCAGAGAAGCTCAGAACAGGACAAGTTGCCAATTTTCATATCCAGCCAGAAATAGAAGTAAAAATACTCAATATCATGCATGAGATGGTTAAAAAATCCACATTTTTTTAATGTGAATTGGAAGTCTAGACTGTTCATTTGAAATCTTGCAGCTACCACATCAATAAGAGATAAGAGAAATCTCAGTCCTTGCCTCCAAATTAATCAATTGCACATTGATCTGAACCCAGAAAATAATTTTGTAAAAATAATGTGTCTTTTCCATCTTCTCCTTATCACAAAGTGATCAGTATTTACACCAAATTCATGTGTTTCCTTATCTTATTTGCAGCTAAGAATGTTTTTTTTTAAATGTTAAATACTTTCAGACTTTTAAAAATTGGCAGAATGGATAAATGAGCATATTTTTTTTCTCTAGTGGGAGACTTGAGCTCCTGTGTGGAGCAGGGAGCAGGGAGAGTGTGGGGATGAACAGAACTGGAATGGGAATTGAACTGGAAGGGGAGGAAGGAAAGATTGAAGGAATGTGCCAGGACCATGCTGGTGGCTCCAGCAATGCAGGGATGCAAGTGCTGCTCAGAGGATTTAGGCTGAGCTTAGAGCCAGCCTAATAGCTGATTTTTTTCCATGAAGATTTGGAATTGATTTCAGATTAGTGAAATCTCCTTTGGAAAAGGAAACTGGCCAAAGCCTGTCGTGGCCAAGGGTACCCCATGGGGTTTAAAGGTTTTTTCAAACTCTCTTTCCCAGTGATTTTCCTTCTTCCCTTCTCCACCCCAGCCCTCTCTGTGTCCCTCTGGCTCTGCTCCTTTTGAGCCTGCTCTTTCCTCCTTTCCAGAACCCCTGCTTTAAATCTGGGCAGTTTAAATTGGAAGAGTTGTGTTCCCAGTGCTGGTCCATGTGAATCTTGGACTGAATTTTCTCTCCTGCAGCTCCTGGTGTTGTTAATTCTCACCACACCTCACCAAGGGGTGGCCTCAGATGAGTGGAAATCGATTTCTGGTGCTCCAGAAAGGAGCTGCACCAAACCTGGAATGTGAAATACAGCCAGAAGCTTCCAAACCACCAAACCCAGCTGAAGAGCTGCTGAGATGAGGTGTTGGCTCCAGACTCTGTCCCCTCTCTGCCTTGGCACGAAGAAAGCACCAAATTCCCTTCAAACCATTTCAGGTATTCAGCAGAATGACATAATTTGGGCTCTCAAAAATATCTGATCCTAACTGGTTAGAAATCAATTTTAGTATCTGATTTTTTTTTAAAATTAATATTGTAACTTTAAATGCCCTTATGATCTGTTAAAAAATACAGGTTTTTTTTAAACAGCTGGTAAAGTTCTCAGCCTCTCTGATATCCTTGTGGTGAGGATTCCAGGTGTTTAATTCAGTCTTGTATGGAAGAAATCCCCTTGCCCATTTCAATTCCTCACACTGTCCCTGAATTTTTACATCAGGAGACTGAAGAACAGGATTCCACCATCCCTTTGCTGATGTAAGTATAGGTTTTTATTTATTTCTTATTTCCCTTGTGTCCAAGTAAAAACAGTGCTGCATTAGGAAGTTTTCCAGGTCAATAATGATTGTTATTGCCTCTTTCCAAAAGCCATCAGTCCCATGGGATGCTCCTGAGCATGAGGTTTCAGGAGAGAATCAGGGATTTATTTAATGTATTCTAATGTTCTCTGTATTATTTTTCATCCTACTTTAATATCCTAGAGTTTCAGCTGCTTTTCCAGCAAAAAGAGATCTGGAAATGCTTCCCATCATTTTCCTTTGCTTTGCTACAGTTCACATTGCAGCTCAGACTCTTCTGCCCTGTATCCATCACTTCATCTTCTTAGCACTCAGTTCCTTTTTCCCTCTTCCTGAATATTAATTTAGGCTGGATCTGAGGGAAGCTCAGGAATGCAAACCTGACAGCATCTGAATTTTGGTGATGGTGTTTCATTTCCATGTTGGATGGGGCTCCCTTGTTGTGTTTTCCTGCCTCTATCCCACAGCTTATCCCAAATGTTCACTTTAAGTAATTTTACCAGGCTGGAAGGACATTTCAAATTTATTTTTTAAACGTTTCTGCCAGCAGAGTGTAATTTGTGAGGGGCAGACAATTTTCTAAATCAAAGTGGCATTCCTTTCCAGGTACAGATTATATTTCCTGTGATACCTGGAGAGCACATGGACTTATATTTTATTACAGCTGAGCACCAAAGGGAAGTAAAACACTTTGAAACATATATAAATGGGGTGTATTTTATGTCAAGCATCATGAAAGAAGATTTCAAGCTTTAGTTACTGGGGTTATTACAATACCTTTAATTTATAGGTATTTTTAGCTGTTCTCCAATTAGATTTTTGAAAATTCTATTTTGAAGCACGGCTGGACTTGATGATTTTGAAGGTTGGGAGGGATCTTAAAGCTCTTGTTCCATCTCCTACCATGGGCAGGGACTTTTTCCACTGTCCCAGGTTGCTCCAAGTCCCATCCCAACCTGGCCTTGGACACTTCCAGGGATGGAGCAGCCACAGCTTTTCTGGAGAACCTGTGCCAGGAGCTCCCCACCCTCCAGGGAAGAATTCCTTCCCAATATTTAAATGACTTCCCAATATTTAATTGACATTCCCTGGGACTTTCCAGGGCACTCTGTTAATTCTCCACGGTGCTGAATGTTGAGAGTTCCACTGAGAGATCTGTGCTGTGTCTCAGGGGTTTATGTTTATGAAACATAAAGGACATGTTAAAAGATAAGGGACATGCTAAAATTAATCCTAAAACAGCTGGGATGGAAAATCTTACACCCAGCCACTGGGACAGGGAGAAGAAGGTCACCCTCTGTCACTCTCAGCTCCCAGCTGGGTGACATCCAGGTCCCACAGCTGGAAAAATCTCCTGAGAAAGACACAGCCTGAACAACATCATGAATGATGAATTATTAATCACCACCTGCTTTATTCCAGGTGTATTTCAGGCTTGCAGTGAGTGTCAAAACACCAATCCTGAACGCTGCCAGGAGAACTGGTTAATATTGGGATTTTACAGTGCCTGGATGTGCACAAGGAGCAGGGGAGAGCTGAGTCTGTGCTGCTAAAGAGAAGCAGAACTCAGAACAGCTCTGCAGTAAATACAGAATATAAAACCCAGCTCTGTGGCTTGTTAGTGCTGTGCTTTCCTTTTCTCCTGCCCCACAAGTTCCTTGTGCCTTCTCAAAAGTTTAGGAAATGTTTCCTCAGGGAACTTTCCCGAAGTGTTTCATTAAAATCGTGCTCCTCCTGACACATTGATGAAGTTCTTCTCTGGTGGAAGCTCCAATGATTTTAATTTCATCAGGAAAACACATGAAAATCAAGCAAGAGGAAAACCATCAAACCCTAATAAATCTTTTAAAACAAATTAAAGTGATGGCTGAGCTGACATATTCAATTTTCAATAAAAAAAAAGGAATTTCAGCAAGCCACAGACATTACTCAAAGACTTAAAACTGCAAAAACCAGGATTCTGCTTGTTTGTTTGCACTTTTGAGTGCATTAAATCAACTGGGTGGCTGATCTGTGAAACTGCCCACACTGTGGTTCCCAATGCTGGATGTTGCTCATAAATAACAGATAAAGACAGAAAAAAAAAGACTTTTCAATGAACTTTCTGTGCACAAATGCTGTGAAGTTGCATGTTTGGGTCATCTGCCAGTCAGATAATTAAGGGTAAGCTGTGGGATTTGTGTAGTCATAGTTAAAGGATTTGTTCCTACACATTTCTACTGAGTAGTGTTGGATGTATCCTAAGTGACTTTGCTTTGTTTCCTGCTCAGTTGAACATATAAACACTAGGGGGAAAAAAAAAATCCCAATCCTAACTGGAAAATTTCCTTTTTCCAAGTGTCCTATTTAAGGATAAAACAGAACAGAAGTAATATTAATCATTAAATTACAAAGCAGGGCATTGGTGCAAGTGTTTCAGGGTACAGCGGGGAGAAAATCCCTGTGGGGTTCTCTGTGAGTCTGGAGGGAAATGTATGGGTGAAAATGATGATTTAGGGCCTGCATTGTTGGTTCGTGTGTCTGCCTTGCCTGGAGTCCCCAGAGCCTCCTCACTTCTCCCCTCTCAGATTCTCCAGCCTCAGGGCTCATTCCCATTCCAGCTAACACCCCAAATCCATCCTGCTTCCACTTTTTTCTTCCTTCATTTCTCTTGTCCTGCTTCACCTTTTTCACGTGGTGAGCAAAGGGCTGATCCCTGATGGCTGAGAAAACTCCAGAAAACAATGCACTGTTTTCATAACAACAACCACAATTACTCTGACTTTACTCACAGCCTTTGCTTGATGTGTTCCTCATTAATTAGGCAGCATTTTTTCAAACATGAAGCAGTTTTAAAACACCCCTTCAGGTCTAACAAGTGGTGCATGCTGGATGCCACAGTTTTTACAGTTGAGTTTATTCAGTTTTTGATGATTTGTGCATCCTGCCCCACAGTCCACCTTTGGATCTCTACCTCATTGCCTTCAAAGCTTGGGCTGCTCTTTTTATAATGAAATAATTAATATTGGTGACAGAAAAACACGAGGCGTGAATGCAGCAGGAAGAGGGTTATGGCCTCTAATTAAAATGAGTACAGGAGTACAAAAGAAATCCCTCTTTTATAATTATCATCTATATTATACTTTTAATGAGTGGAACATCAGGAGGTGGGATGTTATTGATTGCTCCAGAGCTGTGCTCCTTGAGGCACTTCAGCTTTTTCCAGGTAAACTTTATTCAGCTTCTGCTGTGTAGGACATAAATCTTTATTGGGGATGGTGTGTCAGTACCAGCATCATAAAACTGACTGTTGAATATTCCTGGTAATTTGTGGTGCTCTGCAAAGGTCAGCCCCGGGCTGTGGGAGAGGGGGAGCAGCTCTCAGCACGGGCACCAATTTATTTGGGAATTTCTGCCTGGTTAAATGGCTGTCAGGCATGACAGCTGCATTTATTGCAAGAGTTAATGCTCCAGAATCTGTCAGGTCTCTCTGACTCTCTCGACCTCATCTTTAATTCAGTCCCAGATTTCCATTTTGGTGGGCACAGAATGAATGTATCACACGGATGGAATGATCCTTGTTTTTCACATTAATGCTTTGTACCCTCGTGGTGCTGATTTTGTTGTTGTTGATGTCCATCCTATTAACCAGTCCTGTAATGAAGGCATTCATTTAAAGCCCTTTAATACAGGGAAATATAAATTTCCTCAAGGATTACTGTGGAGCTATAAGGTTTAGGCAAATGTTCAATCTCTGCATGTCCAAAATCCACCCCATAATTAAAAGGAAGAAAAAACACCCCCAATTAGTATCAGTTCCCCAAAACAGACTTTTCATTTCAACACACAGCATTCCTGCTTTGAGATTTGTTGGCATTTAAGATTATTTCAAAAGTACACCAGTTCCTTTATGAATATGCTGATCGTCTATTGGAAATCCTTCTTCCTCCAGGTTAAGAGAATTTGTTATGTATCAGGAATTCTGTATGAATTCTCATTTGTTACTGGCTCAGAGCTTTTCCTTTCTTTAGAAGGACACACTTTGTCGGCAAGGAAATATTTTCTGGCAATAATTTAATTGGGAGGGAAAAAGGCTCTTTCTTCTCTTTTTTGCTCCAACAAAAAGGCTGCCCATGATTTTGTTTTGTGAACCATGGCACAGCTATGGACTCAATTCCATTTTATCCCATCTCCAAAGGCACTGCAGCTTTGAGTTCCATCTCAGAGCTCCCTGTCCCAGCTCCCCACTTATTATTTTGTTGTTGGAGTTAAATTGGAGTTTGATGGTTCAGTGTTTTAAAATCAGCAGCAAACCTGGAGCTGGAAGAGCATCCCTCCCCAAACTGATCCCAAACTTGAAAGTGCTGAGAGCTGTCTCTTGTTGCTTTTAATTATCTCCAACCCTGCTGAATGCCGAGCTCACATTTCAGTGTCTGTGTTGTGGAAATTGTCTGTATTTCATTTACATAGCTGCAGGTGAGGTGAAAATATAAAGAACTTAAAAATAAGCTGAGCATTAACAGCTTGAAACAAGTTGAGTGCTAATTGTGCTACTAATGCCACCTTCATCTTCTTTCTGATAAGACAGAAAATTTTAAAAGCCCACACTTGTAGATCTGTTGTGTGAATTTTCAGAGCCACAGCAAAGTTCTACACAGAGAAATTTCTTTGCATTAAAAAAAAAACCTGGAGAGGCCACTTTATATACAACTGATAAACTGCCAATTGATTTAGGTTCAGTCTGATTGCTACTTTAAGACTTTTTAAAATTTAGTTTGGAGTTTATAGGAAAATTTCCTCTGGCTGTAAAGGGAGTTTTGATAGATCCTGGGGGGAAAAAATGAGTGCGTGTGTGTATATATATTTATGTATATATATGAGAGATAAGATGGAAAAAACATTGTTTAATTTGCACATTGAGGGTTAATCTCCCAATTACAGCTCCAGGTAATGAAGTCATTC
>JANRMJ010000002.1:22688280-22726168 GCA_025584955.1 Alethe diademata | reverse complement strand
AAGAACTGCAGGGTTACAAATAGATGGAAATATAAAAACTAAAATCCTAAGGCATGAGGTGCTAAGTGCCATGAAATTTGGCATCTTTAAACCAAGGTCTCAGCTTGGCTCTGCCCAAAAAAATGAGACAAATCTTCAAGAGGGAACAGCAGAGAAACCTTTGGGCATAGAAAAACCAATCTGAACCAAAGGGCGCCCACCTCCTGCTCACCAGAGTAATTCTGCCATTAATTATGGTTCTGCCATGCCAAAATGATGTGTTTTGACTGCTATGATGATTCTGGAATCATTATTTATTGGTATTTTTAACCTTTCCCTGTGGTATGCCAGTAAAGCTTGCAGGAGGTGAAGCATTTTTGGAAGTGCCACTGTCACATCCTAGCTTGGTGACAATAGATCTGCTACAGATGTGGTTGTGTTATTTTATTTATGGGTAACGCAAATAAATCCATTATGGGCTAAAAATAGATCAGGCAGACTAGTCCAAACAGGTGTACATCCCTCCAAAAAAAGCAAAATGATTGATTATTTAACATTAATCTTCTCTAAAACAAATTAGGAAGCTATTAATTATCAAAATCTGCATTTATTCTGCTGTAAAAATTATCTATTGCCATTTACAAGATGTTGCACTTGTTCCTACAACTTCTGAACTAAGCTTAGCATTTAAAATCTCTTCCTAATGCTAAAGATGTTCTACATATTTGCAAATTTTGTATTATGGCACCATAAAATCCATAAAGCACTTTAAGCATTTAAACTGTACAAAAAAGCAACTGCAACTCATTACTGTGCCTCAAGTGTGATGGTTTTTCGTGTCTCCAAAATGAAGAGCAGGAGAGGGAATTCCAGGTATTTATTCTTAGTCTCAATTGGGCCTTTTTCATCTGTACAATGGGTTAGTTAATGGTATTTGAACTTTTATTCAGGGGAAGAATTTAGTGTTCTGCCTCAGTAAGGATTTTTTTCTTTGCCCACATGCTCCAGCGTGACACAGGCAAAAATAATAATATCAAACCATTGCCTTTTTGAAGGAGTCATTATCTTTTTATTAATCATCTGATGAGGGGAATGCATTCATCTCACAGCAGCAATTTCTCATGCTCTGCTCCTGGTGAATGGAGCTTTTGTGAGGCAGCAATTTTACCTTGACCTGAACCTCTCTCTCTATAAGGAATTGTTCCAATTCCTTCTCTTCAGCATTCTGCATTTTACTGAGGGCCAGGAGCTTCAGAATTCAAAGAATTCTTGCCTGTGTCCAAACCTAATTCCATCGGTATGAAAAAAAAATCATGATTTATTTTCCATGACATATTCCTCGAATTTTATGCATCTGGATGTGCAGCATTAGCAGAAGGTGAAAAGTAGTTTTACAACTGATGCTGAGAGTTTAAAACTCTCAGCAACTCTGGGGGATGGCTGGAGATGTTTCCCAGAGCAGCTGGAGATCCCTGGAAGTGTCCAAGGCCAGGCTGGGCACTGGGGCTGGGAGCAGCCTGGGACAGTGAAAGGGCTCCCTTCCAATCCACACCATTCCATGATTTTGTGAGTGGCTGTGAAGATTTAAATTCCTCTTTCACTGGGAGCTCTGCATTGGAATGTGCAGCACTTTATGGTCCATATGTTGTGTTTGTGAACTCTTGCAATGGAAAACCAGCTAATGCTACAAGAATCCCAACATTAGTGGAGTGCACATCCCTGCTGTTTACTCTTGAACTTCATGGACTTTTTACTTTTTTTTTTTTTTTTTTGCACGGTTGTTTAGGTATTAATTAATTTAGGTATTAAATTGTAGTGGATTTAATAATGAGCAGAATGGAAACGGTAAATTAAATTATTTGCTCTGCAGTAAAGAACCCACAAACACATCCCTTCCATCTAGGTTTGATACAACCCAATTAAAAACAGGATAGAGCTCATCCCTTTGTCTTAATAAGCATGTTAAATTAGCTATTTCCTCCTCAGAGGAAAACATGCTTAGAAACAAACTCCAGAATGTTTAGGAATGGGAAAAAGAGTTGATTTCTTGTCCCCTGCTATTTGTAATCTGTGATTAAGTGGTGTGAAATGGGGCTAAGCCTTCCTGGCGCTGCCTTAGAGCGCTTCCTCCTCCCCTGTGCACTCCAAATGTGTCTGGAACAAAAGCAGAGCAAGGCAGGACTAATCTCCATTTTCTCCACAGCCTTAGAAAATCTTTCCTAGTGATGCAAACTCCAAGCAAAGGCTGTCATATGTTTAATCCCACAAATCTGGAACTTAGGGAGGAGGGATATAAAAAAAAGAAAAAAAAAGGCAGTGTATGGAGCTCCTATACTCTGTGGTAAATGGAATTGGAAAATGTGTTTCTGTCTCAAGTATATGTGTTTCTGTTTCAAGTGTAAAGTTAATTTCTTGGGTCCTTTTTTTTCATTTGATTGTATTTTTGAAATTGGAAATCCCAGTGAACAGACAGAGGTTGGTCTGCAAAATGTTTGAGTGGTTACTCAGATGTATCATCAAATATGCTTTTAGTGATGCTAAAAATGAAGTTATTCAGCTGCTTTGCTGTTGTATTTACACCTGCAACCACATCCTGGGGAAAACACATCCCACAAATTCCCATCTCCTGTGGGAATGCTGAGGGATCATGCCCTGCCATTGGTGCTGCAGGAATAAAAGCATTACTATGAATAAAACCTTAATTTGGAAGTCCTCTAAGTCTGATTGCACTGATGTGATCATGACTTCAACCTGTTTGCCACTTTGATTTGGAAATGGTCACACTGCACCTCTTTTCCTTTTACTTTCCTGTTGTGCAGCCTTTTTTTTTTTTTTATTTGATTTACTCTAATTTTTACTTGCCTCAGAATAAAGGGAGACACGCTGCTATCATACCAAGTAAACTTCTTTCCCCTGTGGAATTGTGGATTCCTGTGGTTCAGTGTGCTGTAATAAATACAGCTTTGCTGAAGCAAGGATATAAAACAGATTATTATTTTCTTAAGAGTGATAAAGACACACAGGAGTCACCATAGAGGCACCCAAGCAATAAAAAGAGGAAAATCCAGGATCTTAAGGCAGCTGGAAGTAGAGGTGTAAATGGAACAGGGAGAACCCACTTATATGAAAGGTCATTTCTGTATAATATATAGTGAACTTTAGGGCTATAAATTGCTGAAGAGACCTGATGGTGAGGCAGAGAACAAAAGAAATTGGAAGCAGAATATTGTAAGAAACAGGAACCAGTAAAATAACTGAGGGTCACCAAATATTTGGGGAGACTGATAGAATGAGAGGAATAGGAGCTCAGCTGTGGTGCAGAACTCAGGCAAGCCCAGGTTTTAAACCTGGTTTGGAGGTGATTTGGCCATGGGAGCAGATCCTCGGGCAGGGAATGTTGGAGCCAATCTTTGGGGGTTTATGGAGAGCTGTTCATGGTGAGAACCCCCACTGAACCTGTTCATTTTCTTATATGAATGCAGAGGTAGAACAAGTCTTTCCTGAGCTGATGTTTTTTCTACCAGAAGCTGCATTCCTTGGGTTTAGCCAGGTTCACATGGTGGGGATGTGGGATCTCCTCCTCCCTCCGAGGGAAAATATCTGCAAAATATCAGCTCTGTGCCCAGGGCAGGGAGAATTCTGTCTCCACTGCCCTCCACAGCCTCGCCTTGGAAAGCAGCAGCTTTGATTAAAAAAGGCCAAACCAGCAGGAGACATTTCCATGGTTTGGAAAAATTTATTCTCCTTGACTGCGATCCTGGAATTTGGTCCAGAGGAGTTTGTTGTGGTGCAGCACTGAAATACTGCAGCATTCTCTTGCTGCTTTCATTTGCAGAAGATATGAAGGTTCTAATACAAAATTAAATTCTTCAGTGAGTGGCAGCAGTTTATTGATCTACAGAAATGTGTTGCAGTTAATAATTCTTTTGTGAAAAGTATCTGGTTTATTTTTAAATATTATTGAAGTTTCTTGATTCATTCATCTTCTCTTTTCCAGTTTGCTGCCATTATGGCACACCACAAGGGCCTAGAGTGACTGGACAAGAGGAAATCGATTTAAAAACATTTTGGAATTCTATGATTCAAATAATGTAAGTTTATATATTTTATTTACCTGAACCACTTTTAGGGATCTGGACTTTCCCAATACTCTCTTGTAGAACCCTTTAATCACCTACTCCTCTATTCCAGTGACACGTGTTGTTCCTGAATCTTGTTTTTCAGTGGAATGAAAGCATTTAAAATTGAAATTTGTAACTACCATGATCACTCTGTGAAGGTAAATTCAGTTATTTCAGTGTTTCAGTAACGAATTTGGCTCTGTGGCTCCTCAACATCCAGTGGATGTTCACAATAGAGTTGTTCTACAGCAGGTACTGACTAATAATGGAAGCACTTCCTTTTGATTAGGTAATTGTGCCTGTTAATTAAACTCCATTTAATCACAGTGCCTTCTATCTAAACCTTGTTGTGGGAAATATTTCTTAATGTACACATGGCTTATTTGGGTGAATAATTCCACTGATTTTTGTTTATTAATAATTCAGAGCTGAGGTGTTGCTGTAATTTCCCCAGTAAGATCCTTGGTGGGTTCTACTCATTCAGGGCATTTACATCTTAAACAAGAAAATGAGATTTTCCTTTTAAAGAGGCTCCACTGCTGTAATTGGCTTCAGTGGAGCCTCAGTGATTCTCACCAGCATTTATCTATATCATTAAAGGCATTTAAAAATCTGATCTTGTGAAGAACAAACAATGTGATGTTAAAACAAAGTCAAGCTCATTGCTTCATGAAATTCCCTTTGAAAATTCAACTTTTCCTGGCTTTTCCTCTCTCTTCTGCCATGAAAAAAGTTGGAGGCTTGGTGACTCCAAGTGCCCACATGCTGTTGTCATCCTTGGGCAGTCCTGCCCTCCTCCTGGTGCCTTCCCAAATCCACTGAATCCACCTGGGAATGTTCTTTTTGCAGCAGCAAGTTTGCTTCAAAACAATGAGTGCAGAATTTTGGTATATCTAAATTGTTATCCTTTTTAAGAGCAAATTTAAAGTAGGAAGCAAAACCGCTTTTCTATTGAAAATGTTGTTTTCTTGTATTTATCCTTTCTTTTAGTTCCTCACCAATCAGGCTGGACCTTTGACTTTCTGAAGTTTTCTTATTTACAGGCACCTCTGAAATGGCTTACTTAAGCTGTAGAAAATGGAATTGCAGCGCTTTAATTTTTAATTGTTTTGTAGGATGTGTTAAAAAAAGAAAATGTGACTGCAGTATATTCAACATGTGAATCACTCTTAGGTTTAAGCTAGGTTTGAACTTCCAAAAAATGGGCAAATTTGTGGTGCTGTAGTTGAAAGAGAAAAATGGTTGCTAAAAAGTGTGAAAATCCAACCTCTCGTGTTTTAGCCCAATCAGAATTGTCCTGGAGCAGAGTTCCTTTGCTCTGCCAGTTCCTCCCTTTCACCTGAAATAAATGTCAGAACCTCAGAGGAATCACAGCTCAGCCCCAGGAGGTGGGAATGACCCAGAGTGGCACAAATATGAGAAGAGAGTAAATAAATACCCTCAGCATTGCAGTACTGGGACAGGAACGATGACCAGATCCATAACGTCCAGAGGCACTCCTCGAAGAGCAAAAGTGGTTTTGCTGCTTAAAATTGCATAAAAAAGGTAAATTGCCTTGCCTGGGCATCGTGCTTGTCTGATTTAGGAGCTGCTTAACTCCCTGTCTGAAAGGCCAGCTCCAATTCTTGCCCATGTGATTCATCCAGAGTGCAGGGAGCTGGGAGAGATAAAAAGCTTGTAGAGCTGTTAACACTATTTTATGTTGGAATTGATGCACCAGGCTGCCAAGTAGCACAGATGCTTAATACACTCAATTTGTAAAGGAGATTTTAATCTTCACAAGTACATCTCTTTTCACTTTCAGTCCCCGGCTCTCCTCGGTGAGAAGGAGAAATATTCAGCCAGGCTGAGGACACTAAACCAGCTTAAAGAAACCTCCAGGCCCTGAGATGGCCACTAATGGATCTTGAAGTTTGCCTGTGAAAGCCCCTGATATTCACTGTATAAATTCCAGTTTATTTCAGTAAATCACGACAGGATGTGAGGCAAAAAGCTGGACAAGGCTTCAAAATATTCTAGAAAAAAGGGGTTATTTGGAATGGCCAGGAGTGAAAATCAGCTTCCAAGAGGAGTCAGGGTTTGTCCTGTGGCTGGGGAAGCTGGAGTGAAAAGGTGAGGAATATTTTGCTTTTATCACCCTCCTTTGGTATTTTTGTGTCAATAATTAAGGAGGAACACAGTCTGTAAGCACTAGGTCAAAATTTTAATTAATTTGGGGTGTTGTTTTTAAGTATTGGTGAATTCAGCTATGATGTGGTAAAGGTTTTTTTCTTGGCTATAACAAATGTATTTTTCTTTGGGACATTGCTAAAATAACATCACTAGGTCTGTTCTCCAGCATCATTCCCTCATGGCTGCACTCCCACCCTCTGATAGTGTGGTGTCTGTATTTATGAGTTAGTTCAGGATATTTCACACCCTTTTCAGATTTAACATTTGGTTCGTGGTTAGAGCTTTAAATCTGGCTTCTGCATCATGAAAAGCTGGGGAGTGGGATTTGTGGCCTTTGCAAACTCCACACAAGGAAGGAATCTGTGATAAAAAAATATCTGTAAGGGTCAAGAGCCCAAGGGGAGAGTGGGCACCATTAAATTATTGGAAGGCAAGGAACAAAGTCCAGGCCCAGCAATTCCATGTGGGGCTTTGCATTTGGAGCTTGCAGTTACTCAAGGGTGTTTGATTCTGGGGTTCAAACTCCTAAAGGGAATTGGTACTCAGGAAAACTTATGGGGTTGTTTGTCAGGGGAAGAATTGCTGCAGCTTTTGGTCAAAAATCCCAAAATCCAGTCAGGTCAATGGAGTGACTGTCATTAATCTGATGATGATGTCATCGTCGTTATCATCATCATCATCATCATCATCATCATTGTCACTACTGACCAGCTCATCCAAAGTCCAGGCAGGCCAATGGACTCATTGTCAGTGACTTCATCAGGATTTGTATCAAGCCCATGGTGAAAATTTAACTTTCATTGAACAAAATTCTGGTACAAAATGCAAATACATTTTCACCCTTATGCAAATATGCCATGTTTGGGTTGGTTGAGAGCTGGTGAAAGCTGTATTTCGGTATTTTATCCCTGTCCCCCTGATTTAGGAAGGGGCACTTAGCCATTTCCCATATAACATTTTCCTTTGTTTTGTCTGTCAGGGCCAGGAGTTGGACTCGATGATCCTTGAGCATCCCTTCCAACTCAGCTTTTTTCTGTGATTTATCATGGCTACAATGATGAATCTACCTCAGTCTCCCCATTTTCCCTCCTCTCAGGCTAAATGACACCATTTGTTTGGCTCTGTACTGTCTCTGGTGGGAGCATTGCTCAGATTGTGACTGATTTAATGAACATCACATCATTAAACCCCAAAACCCTCCTGAGAAAGCACTGCAAGCTATGGATGGAAATCCTAGAAACACAAGTGGTGAGTACTCAATCCCATTATATTGGATTAGCTCCTCTAGAGTGGGTGTGTTCAGTCAGAGCTCCCTTAATCATAATTTTTTGGCTGATTTCTGGTCTGGATCACAGATCTAGACTGGCATCATTCTGAGGCACTCAAAACTCTACTGGAGTGCTTGCCAAAGCAGGATTGCTGTGCCTGATGCCTGTGAACAGCAAAGGAGCTGCTTTCAGGTGTTTCACCCATTGTGCAAGCTCTGGGGATGAAGCCTATTTAAACAGCCCCAGCTTAGGCAGCGCTTTGCATTCCTGGTTCCTGGAGCATGGCAGGGAATCTCACCCGCCACCCAAGGGCAAATAAACACAATCAGCACTCCTAGCATCGTGGATTTTCCGCTTTGCTTGCCCAGCCCTCAGCTCTGTGCCATGCTCAGACTCCAGTGATGCTGTTACACATGTGAGAAGTGGCTCTTAGGGTGCAGAGTGCATTCATTTGTAATTTTGCTGTTTTAGCTGCTCTAACGGTGCTGCATCACTGTTGGTTTTTTGGTTGTTGTTTTTTTTTTTTTTTTTAAGGAACAAGTTGTTGTGGCTGCTGTTACACACATAACTCCAAAAAGCTTTGTGGTAATAACACAGATAAGCCAATGCTGCTCATAGAAAATATCCAATGTTTATAATAGCTGGAGAACATTCCCATTTGTATTTCAAATTTCCCTTGTGCACGGCGGCTGGAATTGATTTCACGCCGGCCCCGGTGCTTGGGCTGAGCCCTCTTTGCTCTTGCAGGGAGAAGAGGCGTTTGAATGAAGCAGATCCTGTCTCTCCTACATGGATTTGTCACATTTGCTCCTGTCTGAAATGAAAAGGAAGCAGAATAGGAAGGAAATTTCTCCCTCTGCCTTTGAACTGTGGGTGAATCCCCTGCGAGCAGCAGTGGTGGTTCTGGGGGTGACGGTGGCTCCTGGCTTGTGACAGGGTGGGGATGGCCATGGGGACAGCCGGGGTGGGATTTGGGGGCTCTTCTCCATGGCTGCTGCCAAGATGGACCTCTGGAATGGGAGGGAGCCGAGGGAAGGGGCTGCTGCAGGGAGGTGGAACCACAGGATGGCTTAAATTGGAAAAGATCCATGAGATCATCGAGTCCAACCATTCCCCAAGGCCACCACTGCCCCATGCCCCCAGGTGCCACATCCACAGAGCTTTAAATCCCCCCAAGGATGGCGACTCCAGGGCTGGACAGCCCTTTCAGTGAAGACATTTCTTAAAATACAAAAAACCTTCCCTGGTGCAACTTGAAGCCATTTGCTCTTGTTCTGTTGCTCGTTGCCTGGGAGAAGAGACCAACCCCACCTGGCTCCAACCTCCCTTCAGGGAATTTCAGAGTGAGAATCCCCAAATTGCTGAGGTTGGAAAAGCCCTCCAAGACCATAGAGTCCATCCCCACCTCCACCATCGCATCTCCTCACCCCAGCAGGAGAGAGGAGACTCCCCCTGGGAGGAAAAGGGGATGGGCAGTGAGGGCTGGCTCTCTCTGGGCAGTGAGAATTCCCAAGAATCCCAACAAAATCCAAATAATCCAGTTGCAGCTGCAGCTCCTGGTGCAGAACATCCCTGGCAATGGAAAAAGGAGCAAACGTGTCTGAGTCGGGAAATGTCCATCATGACCTAGGGATGATTAAAAATACAGAATAAAAACTTACCTGGAGGGGCTTGTGGGCACATCAAGGGTCGTTGTGCCAAATGATTTTATAATGGCTGAGGAAGAAATTACTTATTAGTTCATCAAACATAAAGGGATAGTTAATGAGAGCATTCATTATGATCTTTGTTGTGGCACATAATTAGCAAGCTCTGCTTCTGTCTCAGTGCTGTTGCTGAGCACGACTGGGAGAGTAAAATGTGTGATTTATAATAATGTTACAAGCCACAATATTTCCCCCCAAAATTAATGAATCCTAGCAGAGAGAAAAGGGAACGCTTTTAGCAAGATTTGAGTCTGGTTCTAAAATAGCAAATTGTGAACCAGCAGATGTTGTCTTGCAAGTCTTGCACTTTTTGTCAAAACTTGGGACTTTTCAGCTTGGTGGAAGTCACATTTCTAGCAATGATCATCATTATTGGAGAGTTTGGGTTGTTCATAACATATAAAACATTTCTGTTCAACTTCCTTATCAGCAGCTTCCACTTTTAGTCCATCCTTCATTTCTAGAAATGAAGAGGACAGGGAAACTTTTGATTTTATGAGGCATTAGATGTCCAACCCCAAAGTTCTGGGCCTTAAAAGGAAACCTCTCTGATATGTGCTGCCCAAATTAATGGAATCACCATGTTCTGTGGTATTCCTGCAATCACTGCTTTATCTTAATTATAAGTAATTTGCAAAAGGTATTGGAGTGGAAAAACAAACAAAGTAATAAGAAAAATTTCAGCTAAATGCAGTGCCAGAAAGATATAATTGTATTATTGATTTCATTATCAAGCATTAACTAATTAGGGTTTTAAATCAGCTTTTCAGCCAAAGTATTGCTCTGAGAGTATGGAGTAATTCTAATGTTTTGTTTCCCATTTTTTATTAGATTTTCCTCTGGAAGGAATTTTTGCATTACAAAGGTTTATAAAAATAATCTGAAATTATGCTTTAAGACTTTGAAAGTTTGAGTTTTAATTGTTCTGAAAGACAGGAACCAGAAAGGGAAAGACCAACTTGGCCCAGAGGAGCTGTGGGATTGATATGCAAGTAAAATTTCTGTATGAAACCATAAAAAAATATAAACGCTGGAAAAAAAAAAATCCTAAAGAAAATCAGGAAGAGATCCATTTGCAGAAGACATTAATTTCAGCATAAAATCCAGCAAGTGGGAGTAAAAATCATATTATATAAGGGGTACCTGAGGCTGTTTGACTCAGGGACCCAAATGCAATCTGTGTTGTGGTTTGGAATTTTCAATCAAGGCTCGCTGGAAATGCCTCTCTCTCCTGGTGCTGCTTTTTGTCCTTGGCTGGTTTGTTTTTTCTCTCTGTAGAAAACAAGAGACACCAGAGGGGAAAGAAGGAGGACAAATCTTCCCCAGGCCCTGTGGACACAGATATCTGTGGGTTATGAAGATGAAGGATCTATAACACATTTATTTGTTAAAACCACTGGTTTTTTATGAGTTTAGTGGGACAGAGGTATTTTTATGGTGCTCTGACCTGACCCAAGCACTTGGCATTGTCAGAGGTGTTTGCTGATTGTGCTGCTGCACCTCTCTCCTTTCAGCTCTCTGCTGAGAGTGTTTCTGACATGCTATAAATCTCCTACAAATGTATTTTCAAACACGGCTTTCTGTCCTTTTTGCAGACCATAAACAAGAAAGAAACTGGCCTGCCCAAATGCAAGTGTTCCTTGGCTTTGCAGGATGGAGATCCATAACCTTTCCTGAGGGATTAATGATAATCCAGGATGCAGGCAGGCCATCAAGGTGAGCAAATCTACCTGATTTAGAAATCTGGAGGTGATTAAATTTGCACAGAACTGTTTGGAAAATCCTGTGGTACATTTTGTGCTCAGTTTGTTCTCCTGAGCACAGGGTCTGGGTTGGTGCTGGGGAAGGCAGCAGAGCCTTGTGGATCCAACTCCTTGGGGCTGAGCAGGACCTGAACAACCAAAACCCTTTCTGGTGCTTTGGGCTGGGTGTGAGCACCCAAAAACTGGGGATAAACCAGAACTGCAGGTGAATTTATCAGCAGGTACCTGCAAGTCTGGGGGAAGTTTTAGCCTGGCTGACACCGTGAGATGGGCTCTGGGTGATTTATCTCGGCCTCCTCTTTCCAGGTGAGTTAATAAAAGCTCATTTCAGTTAATCTGCATCCACTGGGTATTGTCTGTGTGTCTTTGTGGCTGGAATGAGGCTGCAGCCATGCCTTGGCAAGGGGAGCAGGGCTTAAAGCTTCAGATGTCCATGAATTAAATGAATCAATCTCTTCCAACACACTTTAAATTGATCTTTGATAGGACCACATGGCCCTTGGATAAGGCACCCTGGTATTAGTCAATTTGACTTGGAAAGATGATGATACAAATTCAAATGGAAAGATGATCTATACTGAGCAGCTGTGGTTCTGCAGAGTGATACTTTTTTCTTTTTTTTATTAGTATGCTGCTCTGTTTGTGAAGTCCTTTTTGTGAATACTGATGTCTGAGCCTAGGGCTGTGTCCAGAATTGCAAACTTGAGCATTTGCATTAACGATCTGTGGCCTGTATTATTGCTTTAATCCTGCCTTCAAATTGCTCAGAATCTATAACACAAAATGCTCCTGTATCCTCTGCTTAAAAGAACCTATTTATGTCTAACACAGTTACTCAGAGCTGCCTGCTGGTTTGAAGGGTCTATCTTCAAGTAGTTTGAAATTCATATTGAAATTCATGTGAAGGTCTTGAGAATGTACAATTGAGATTAAAGTCCTGCATTCCCAAGGGGAGGGGCTGGATTCAGGTACCTGGACTGCAAGGGAGGCTCCTTGTGGGTGGTTTTATGTGCCCAGTGGAGAGTGGGCCACTGGAGTAAATCTTTTCCTTGATTTCAGCAGGATTTGTGTGACCTTTGCACGAGTGACAATGTAAAAATGAGGTGTGGAATGATTTCCAGCTGATTTATTTTTGATTAACCATAAAGCAAATGCCAGTAATTTTTATGGGTGTAGAGAAGGTGAAACCTCGCCTGACCTATCTCAGATGTTCTTTAAATGAGGATTATCCTCACAAAGAAGTGTTTATTTTAAAATCCAATAATTACCTGATTTATTAACGAGCTAAACCAATGCCTCCTCAATGTCAAGCACCTGCTGCTTCCACCCTCTCTCACACGCAACTCCACCACCAAACCTCATTTCTAACCCCAGCTGATTTCAGCCCATAATTAAAATTTCATGGCTAAATTATAAATAACCCTTTCCCCTTATCCCCTGCCAAAGAAGATTTGTAATGGGACAACTGACAAGGCAGGGCACTTCTGAATTTGGATCTGGAGGCTCCATTGTGTCAGCTCCTTTGGAGCCCTGTGATGCGATTGCCTTGTCAGCTGCATCAATAGCAGAGGGCCAGGATCAATCTGTAATGAAGGGAGATGAGGGTGTTTATCCAACTGTAGGACTGGGATTCTTCCCCAGGAACTGGAAGCTGGAATTGTCCTGGATGTTGCTCTTCACATGCCCCTAGGTTGGACTAGCCAGGAGTAAATAAAATTAAACCTCCAGAGCAACGTGTTGCTCCTAAAGATTTGGCACAAAGCCATATTTCAGGTTTTGGAATATAGTTTGTATCTCTAAAGCACAGAACACAGCCTTTTGTCTCTGTTTTGTTGTTTCTAAGCTTTGTGTTGTGTTTTTTTCACGAGTTTAGCTGGAGAGCTATGGGTGAAAGGGGGAGAAGTGAGAGCCTAGGGTGGTTAACTGCACAAAAAGGCTGCTTGGGCTCTGCTCTGCTGGGGACCTGCAGGTCATGGAGGGGATCATCCACGTGGAGGAGCCCAAAGGAATCCTCTGAAGCCAAAAATTGACACCTGAACATGCCCTGATGCTTCCTGCTGCTTTTCCCATCTGAGGCATGACTTGACTGTTCCACATCCCTGCAGTGTGTCCCAAAGGCTGCATGCTGGGTCCTTGTGAAGGGATCACAGTTTTTAAAAGGTTCAGGATGCTCAGGATCTGTTCCCCTGCAGGAACTTTCCTACCAGCCCCTCTTAGGGTTTCATGCTCCATCTGCCTTTGGCAACGTGGCTCCAAGTGCCCATCCCAGCAGGGTCACTCCACCTCCCAGCATTACAAGCAGGCTGTTTTCCAGGTAGTATCTTGAAGTTTGATGTTTGGGAAAGGTGCTGAGCTGCTGGAATGCAGCAAACCACTGACAAGTGCAGCAGGGCTGTGTCTGTGCCAGCTGAGGGCTGAACTTGCTTTCTACAAAAATTATCCAGAGCTGTGGTTGCAGCCTTTGCAGCAGCAAAGATGTGTTAGAAGTTGTGGTCTCTGCTTCTAATCCTTCTTTAAAATCAGTGGTCTGGAGGTAGGCAAGAGGTTAATGATTGAAAATTAATAATTTTGCAGTGATAGAGGAGGGAAGTAAGGATGTGCTTGTCACCTGTGTCCCTGCAGATGCTGTCACAAGCTTTTGAGGCAACATCCATCCTCCAGAAACCCCCCCTTGCTGATTGTGTGGCTGTCACCAGCCAGGATTGGGTAAAGCCAGCACTGAGAGGCCAGCCAGGGATGCCAGAGGAGATGGGAAGAGCTCTGGCTGCCAGCAGTGGCAGCTCTGTCCCTGTGCAGGGCTGTGGGCAGCCAAGCTGAGCTGGGATTAAGCTGCTGATCTCCCCAGGATCCAGCAGGGTATCAGTGTCAGCCCTGCTGTGCATCAGCAGGGCCAGGGGGATTAGGGAAAAAACCTCTTCAGCCACACGGGTTCCCTCCAAGCAAAGTGGATTGTGGATGGTTTTTCTTCAATTTTTTCTGCACTGTGACTCCAAAAATTGCCCCCTTTCAGGCGTGCCTTTGCATGGGGCTGATGGTAAAGGAAGAATGAGACCCACAGAACTTGGCATATTTGTTGAGGATGTGTTGGAAATTGAGCCTGGGTGAAATGTGATGCAATATTTTTATTTCCACCTACTCATTGCCATGTATTGGAGTAGTTTTGTTAATTCACGTTGCTTTTAATTGAGAAAGAATTTTGTAGTTCTTGCTATGGATGTGCCATTCCTGCAGATTTGTCCCTCACTGTTCAGCTGACTCCTCACAAGAATTTCTTCTTTACTGAGTGACTCAGATTAAGCTACCATTAATTTAATAAAATTAATAGTCTAATTTAATATAACTAACAGTTACTTAGTAGCTGTTTACCACTGCTAATGCAGGAAACTCGTTCCAATGAACACAGGTTTAAAGTGACAGAAAAAATAAGAGTTGCTCTAGAGAAAAATCTGATGGCATCTTTAGAAAATAAACCTAATACGTAGCACAGTTCATAATTATTTGTGTACTTTTAGACTGGAGGAGTCTGAACATTCTGGTGTGGTGTCAAAGAATTAAAACCTGAATTAAATTAGTAACAAAATAACAAATCAGATAATTCTGATAGTGACTGTGTCCCTGGCAATGTGTTGTCCCACCACTGTCTGGGTTTTAACTGAAAAGAAGCTCTTGGCACTGAAAGACCCTCCAGAGCTGGAAGGGTTCGTAATGAGGAACCAAATTAAATCAGAACTCAGCTTTTTCCAAATGTAATATCTTTCTAAAGTTAATTGGGATTAGTTTATCCACCCATTTGTTTAACTTGTGATTCTTGTTGGAATAGAATCATCACGGAAGGGTTTGGGTTGGAAGGGACCTCAAAGCTCATCCCATTCCGCCCCTGCCATGGCAGGGACATTTTCCTCCATCCCAGGATGCTCCAAGCCCTGTCCAGCCTGGACTTGGACACTTCCAGGGATCCAGGGGCAGCCACAGCTTTTCCTGGTAATCTCTGGCCGGGCCTCATCACTGTCTTGGTAAAGAATTTCTTCATCAGTATCTTCAATTAACTAAAAACTGCTCTGAGTGCAAGGATAGGGTGGCGGTCATCAATCAACTTTGCATTAAATAAGACTTTTCTGAATTTTTCCACCTGAAAAACTACTTCTTGTAAAAAAATAAAAATAAAAAATATATCTATATATATATGATTGACAACATTTTTAGAGGTAAATCTGGAATTTTCAGTGCCTCCTTTAAAATCCTCCTCTCCTCAGAAAACATCCCTCCTCCTGCAGATTGCCGCAAGAATTCGAAGCGTTAAAAACAACCCAAAATGCGTGTCAGAAAACTCCCTTTTTGACCTCACTGGAAGGAGCCCTCCTGCTTGCTGTGACATTCCAGAGAAAACCGATATGAAACCCAGCCCTGATAAGGGAGGAGAGGAAAATGTGTCAGAGCCGTGGCTCAGGGGGGGAATAAGTGAAGGATGGAGAGCCACGGCGTGATGAGCTTGGCTTCTCCAGCTGGCTGAGCACACAGAGCAATCACTGAGCACTGCCCAGGGTCCTGATTTCCCCCTCCCTCAGTGGAGTTTTTAGATGGATATAACCCCTCCATCCTCGCTGAAATGATGCCTTGCTTATCAAGCTGTGGCTGGAAGGATTTTGTGCTTGGAACGGAGCGGCGCCTGCTAAAACGCAAACGGGAAAAGCCATTTTTTGTCAAGAGGAGGGGTAAATATGAAATTTTTAATCTTCAAATGAGCCTATAGATTGGTTTTCTTCAGCAAATTAAATATCCCTATCCATTTTTTATGAACTGTCCTTTCAGAAACATCATGATTTGTAAAAAAATTAGGGCGCACTTCTCATTTAAACACAACACTTAAATATTTACACTTAATAAAGACAAGACCTTCACAGTCTATTAAAGCAGAAATAATTCTGCTGCCAGAGCAACTGTGTGAGGAGTTTCCACTGAGGAAAATCTCCCTGTTTTGGTTCACATCAAAAAAATATGGATAATTTTCTTCTTTCACAAACGATTTTGCTGTTGAGATGTTTCTCACAATGGCTTGGCTGGTTTCACACCTGCCCTGACAGAGTTTGTGGCAGCAATTCTGTGCAATCCAGGGATCTACAGGTGATTAAGACCCCCCAAAATGCCCTCACAGCTGCACTTTCAGCTCGTGTTTAACACAGAAGGTTATGCAAAATATGATGTGATAATTATGTGACTTTTTAGATCCTAAAAGATATGGCAGCATTATTTTAGTTATTTCTTTAGTAGTTTTTATTAGATTATTTTCTCAAAATTCTTACTTTTACTTAAAATTGTCATTCAATAATATCTTTCAAAACTCCTGGTTTTAATTTTTAATGCTTTGCAGAAAAACCAGGAAGGGGAATAAGAATGACTCAAGACTTGTCCTTGACAATAATAAATATTTTTATTGCTTTTATGATTTTAATATTCCTAATGATTTAAAAATCTGTTCTGTTGTTATTCTGGAAGAGGCCAGATGGCCAAATAATGTGTAGCATGTAAATTAAATCAGCAGTCTGATCAAAATACTTATCCAAAAACAAATACAGGCTGTGACAATAATTCCACAACCATTTTCAAAAGATAGGAAAAAAGAGTCTTGTGCCAAAAACCGTGCTTTGGGTATTCTTTAAAATTGCATTTGTGGTTTTCAATGGAAGGGACATGGAAATTGATGTCCTGTGTGATAGAGGGGAGTATCTATATATAGAGAAACATAAGTATTATTAATTATTCAATTGTTTAGTAATGAATATTTTAGTATTGGCTTTATGTTGGGTTGAAGGTGTGGTCTGTGCTTGGCAGTTCTGTCCTGTGCCAAAAGTGCAGGAAAAGTTCTGAGGATGTGGGGTTTTCCAAACTTTTTGCATTAGAAGTTGTTCCCAAACACCCCCAGCTCCAGTTAAACCAGTTAGCCAGTAATGCAAACCAGTTCATAACTGTCCAGGCAGTCCCTGAGTAAACTGGAACTGGAATTAGTTTTGGAACTCCCAAAAAAGGAGTAAACCCAAGTGATTGTGGTTTCATATTATTAAGATTGTTTAGGGTGTCCCATACAATCCTTTCCTTCCAAATTGGCAACTTTAATTTTATTGTACAAAGGAATGTTGCTGAGTCCCAAAAATCTGTGTAAAATGAGGTTTTTCTAGAGTAAGAGGCCTCATCTCCTTTTATCTCTCTTTCATTCCAGCAGATCACTGGCCATTGCTCTTGATTTGCTCTTGCCAGAGATTGTCCCTCTTTATTAATATAATAATACTGAGATTTAATTAGACCACATATTTTATTTTACTTCCCATCCTGTCAGCAGCAAAAGGTGCAAGGAGAGCAGATCATAAAATATGTCAGCATGGGGAGGGGGGATCACTCCATCAGCTCTGCTCTGCAGGGCACGGAGCAAGGTTGTGGAAAACGGGCAGCACAGAGCAGGAGGGAATAATGGATATTCTCATATTGGCTTAGATCTGCTCCTGTTTAAATCAAAGTTTTAATACAGTGAGAATAATTCTGGCCTCTTTTGCAAACATTCTGTGGAGAGCAGGATCCTCCTCATGTGGAAATACATCCAAAGGAAGGAGTTTCAGTGGCACTGAAGTTTGGTGGCAATGGCTTAGGTGACAGTAACGCCTTAGAAAGTTTTTTACCGCTAGGTCACCACTCCAGATCCAGTCTAGGTCATTCCTGACACAGAGTCGTTATCATCTCATGAATGCCATCAAATGGCACTCTAAATGTTAAGTACCCCATTCTGCAATTGAGACATGAGGAATCTTCCTGTCAATTTTCAGGACGATCGGTGAATCGCTCGGCGTGTCGCTCTTCACCCACGGCCTCTCCTTTATCACATCCCATAAAAGCCATCACCTGCCAAGGGTGGTCGATATCCCAGGGCTAACCTGCCATCCTCATTTTCTGTAGGATAGTCTGAATAATTTATTTGGTTTGTGTCCAATATGATTTTCTTCCTGTCATTGTCTGGCATTAACATTTCCCCTTACTTGCTCCACCGTGGAGGTGATTTCATGTAGCAGATATTTATTGCCAAGGGGTAAATAATTAAACTCAAAAAGTGCTTTTCATTTCTATGTTTTCTGTTGTTATTTGCAGAGGAGGACAGCGTTGACCTTATCAATGTTATTATGCCCATTTTATGTTTCAAGACACAACCATTTAGTCCAGTCCCAATAATGCTAGAACTTCAAAATCGATACAGGAAAGCCTTATCAATAAAACACTCAAAATTAATTTATAAGAAAGCTTTCTTTTATTTGGTGTCATGTTCTCCCAACATCCTTCTGGATCCAAGTGTCCACAGCTCCAGTCTTTGTGAGAGGGATGGGGAAGGTTTTTCAGTGCTGGTCAGGGTAGGGGTTTCTTCCTTTTCTGTTCTGGCTACATCTCTATTATCATTTTCTTTAAGTCCTTTTCCCCTTTATTATTCATGCTGCATTTCAGTTACATTTGGAAAACTTCCCAACAGCTCCTCCAGCCCAGTGAGATGTGAAGGACAACGCTTTGTGACCTGTGGCAACCTGAGCCTGTCAGACCTTGGCCATGTGAAGCCTTCACGGAGCAAGGTGAGACGTTTGCTGACCAGGGCTGAGGTTTTAAATAACACCAGCCCTGCTGGAACACTCTCTGCTGAAGCTGGAGTCCTCTGTGAGGGTCACCCTCCTTTGGGCCAAGAGGTCACTCTCCATGGCATAGAGAAGAATAAAAGGACAGACAGCTGGAGAGAACAGTGAGGAGGAAGCCAAGGAACTGTCAGTAAATGTCTTTAGGATGTGAGCAAATTATTACTCCTTCATGTGCTTAAAAGACACAGAACTGAAATGAAAACTAGTAGGTCTTTTTTCAGATAAAGTAAAAAGAATCTGTAAAGTTTGTCTTTCTCTTTTCCTCCTTTTTTTTTTTTTTTTTTTTTTTTTGACTCAGAGATTCTAAAATACTTTTAAAATAGGATAGTACTCTCCAGACTTACTTTTCCAATTTCCTCTTAGCACTGATTCTACAAAGGCTCGTGCTGGTGCCATTGGAACTTTCATAGCCAGCCTGCTTTTCCCCATCCAAAGTGCAAGCAAGGCTGAAAATGGAGAGCTCTGAAAAGCTCTGTTCCAAATCCAGGTGGAGAATGGTGTGTCAGCTGCTGGGCAGGAAGGACTTTTGAGGTAAGTGGGTGCTTCCCTTGTTGTTTAGAACAAAGTTTAAAACTCAAGGGCAAAGGGATCCCTGTGCAAAGGGATGCTCAGGGAATCATTTCTCAGGCCACTTGTGCATGGAAAATGAGGTTAAACCTGTTCAGAACCCAGGCTCTGGGTGACAGCTCCCATCCAAGTGCTGAGGTGTTCCTGTAGGGCCAGCACACCCATGGAACAATGAGTGCTCAGCTGCCTTATTTTCTTTTCCACGTGTGTTTGCTCCAGCCCAAAAGGAGATGAGTGCATGGACTGGTACAAACTGCTCTGGAAAACACACAGCAAGGAAAGAAACCAACCTGGCTCAGCAGTAAAACCTGGGAAATTACAGATTTTCAGCCTGGCAGCACTGAGGAATGCACAGCAGGTAAAGAGGAGGGAGCAAGATTTGCCCAGGCACACCCCTACTGAAGTTTCCCTTTTGTAAAAGGAAATTGCATCAACAATTATAATTCAAAGATATTTTGATTTTTGAAATTACACTGATTTCTGCTTCCAGGTTGTGTAGAACTGTTAAAAATCAATTGGTCCTGTAGGACAGGTGGGTTCCTTTCTATCCATTGTGGTAATAGGAGGGAATCTGACGTCCCCATTACCTCCATTTCCTTCTCAAGGAGTCTCAGACCAGCTCTGCTAGGTCAGAGAGGTCTTTCTTCCTCAAATTTGAAGGATTAATTTGAATTAATTTCAATTAATTAATTGATTTTTAATTTGAAGCTATCTTCTTATTTAATAGACCATCATAGTCACCAACTTTTCCAAACCATCTTCCTAAAGAAAAAGAAAAAATTTGAAATTACTTAGAAAAATCTTGTGGGAAACTGCATCTTGTGGTCCACATGTAAAGATCTCAGGGTCTCTTGCAAACCTTTTCTATATTTTTAAGGCACTACTCCTTTTGGTTTATTTTGTTTTACTGGTATGGCGCCTTCTTAAAGGTTTTATATACACAAAAGAATGGAAATGCAGGCAGCAGCTGAAGCAGTTTCAAAGGAAAAGCAAGAGGAGGATGATTTACTGAGAGCTGTAATGAGAAATAGACTCTCAATTTCATAAATTCAGAGTAAGTCCTGGTGCATCTCCCTTAATTGATGTCCTCTCCTGAAGTGCCACGCAACTCCAAGTCCATCCACCGGGGAAAACACATGGATTGCACTGGGTTATTTAATAATGCAGGCAGCGAGGAGGGAAAAATCACTGCAGGCAGAGAACTGCTCACAGCCCAGGCCTGAAATCCCCAAAAATGAATGGCAAAGCCCTGCCCTCCCCACGATCCAATCGGGAAGATGAGTAGTCCTGCAAAGCTCTTCTCGTTAGATCGCGAGCAGCACTCGGAATTATTGATGGAGATTCCATGGATTGCAGGATGAGAGCCTTGGAGGCAGAACTAGAAGGTTCTTTTAACCCAGGAACTGCTGTTGCCTGCTGGATTCTCCAGGAAAATCGAGTGTCTTTGAAGCTGTTTGATTCTGCTTTGCTGATCACAGGAAACGTGACAGTTTGCCTTGGGAATGCTCTCTGGAAAATATTTTTTTTACATCACTGAGAAGCATTTTGCCTGAAGGTGTGAATTTCAAATTGTGCACTAAGAATCTCGAGATGCAGTGCTGGGTCTCGGGGAAAAAGGGAAGAAAAGGGAGAGAAATCCAGTAATGTAGATAAATAGAGGAAAATGAGATCTACACGAGAGGTTTGATTAAATTTGGAATCGGCTGCTGGAGCAGAAAGATAGAGCTAAGTAAAAGCATGGAGTTAACTAAGGGAAAAATTAGTTTGGAGCAGGAACAGAACTCAAATTCATCTTTGCCAGCAAGGCAGGGAGCTGGAGTGACCTTGAGAGCTGCTGTGAGTGCCGGGCGCGTGCAAGCCCCACGGCGCCGCGAGAGAACCCTTCAAAAGGCAGCTCTGATTTTTATTTTGGTGCATTTAACACAGAGCTGCCGTGGACTGTGTGTGGTAATTTGTGTTAGGTCTGTAACTCAGCCTGCTGAAAAACCAAGGAGCTGGCAGGGAAACTCAGGATGGTTTTATATCTGAAGTAGGCTCAGTCTCTCCGTGGTGCAGGAGAACTGGATGTGTCATTAGATGTAGATTAATAGGTGACTGCCTCGATTTAGATGTGTTTTTTACAAACAGAGGGATTCTTCCTGGCCATCAGGATGCATTTCTTCATGGAAAAATGCTGTGAAACACTGGAAGAGGCCACCCAGGGAGGTTTGGAGTTCCCATCCCTGGAGGTGTCCAAGGAATGCTTGGATGTGGCACTCAGTGCTCCGGGCTGGTGACAAGGTGGGGATTGGTCACAGACTGGATTTGATGGTCTGGGAGAGCATTTCCAACCTCAGTGGTGGTGTGATTCTGTGATGGGACTGTGGTCGGTGGTGATAAAACCAGTGGTGACAGGTTCAGGGTCTCTGAGTCAATGGATGGGGAAGTTACTGCTATGGCATGGCCAGTGGTTATCCTAAAGCTCTTGTACTTTTTTTTTAAACTGAAGAACTCCTCCTCCCTCCATGGGAAGTGTAGCCACATCCCAGACCAAGGCTGTGCTGTGTCCCACCAGGGACTGAGCTCCTCTCAGGATGTTCCCCAGCCCAGCTGAGATGAACCAGCTGGAGAAGGATCCTGCTGGGATGTGCAGGAAAATAAAATAAAATAAAATATAAAATAAAATAAAATAAAATAGAAATAAAATAAAATAAAAATGAAAATAAAATACAATAAAATAAAAATTAATAAAATAAATAAAAATTAAAATAAAATAAAAATTAAAATAAAATAAAATAAATAAAATCTGAGGGTGGAAGGGAGCTCAGGAGGGCACAGCTCCTGCCTGCTGCCATGTGCTCTCACTGCTATTGGTGGGGCTGCTCTCCTCACTGTTATATGCCCGGAAGGATCAGTAAAACGCTGAAGGAGAGCAGAATAATTCAGTGACACCTTGACAAAAATCCCAGGCACGTCACTCTCCTGTTTGGGCACGCTTCCCACTAACCAGACACTCAGCAGTGCCTTCTGCAGGTATTTTCCATCATGCTGATCCTCTGTGGGCTCATTTTTCTGCTCCCATGACCTATTTTTTTCCTTTCTGTCCAGTCACAGCCACTTCACCTCCTTGTTTTAACATCCTATTCTTTCTGTCCAGACGCTCTTTTAAAATTTTTTTCCCCCTGCTAGTTAAATGTAATTATACAGCTTTTTAATGAGTTTTGATTCATTTAAACGTGTTTTATGTGCCTTACAGCAAACCCCCTGCTGGTCTAATTTTATATAGTGTATTTAATTGAGACCCCTTTTGCAAGTACACAGTTTGTGTGTGATGAGCACAGTCCTCAACCATAAATTCTGCTTTATGCCCACTCTTCTGATTAGATTTTTATTTGCATTACATGAATGTTTTTTTCCCACTAAAATCCTGCCATGTACATTTTAACCACTCCAGCAAATTAATTCTTGCTATAATTAATGCCATATAGAGAAACAACTTTATGGAGCTTCTAATTGTTCATTTCAAGCATTCCAAAATTAGTTCCCTTTTATTAATGGGGGAGTCACTGCATTCTAGAAAAGACAGAAAGCTCTCTTGTAGACCACATTAACTGGACAGATGTTCTGAAATATGTTAAATATTACCCAGTGAGGGGTGATACAGTTCATCAATCATGTCAGTGCCACAGCCACTCCAGGATCTGGTGTGGGGTAAAGGTGCTGTGAGAGAGGCAGTGCCAGAAGGGATGAACTGACACTACAGGCAGCAGTTTGATGTTTAGGGTAAAGCAGGAGGAAATATATCAAATTTATAATTTATAATATATATGTTTTATAATTTAAAATAACTGGAGAAATGCTATCCCCAATAGAGAGTTATAGAATGGTTTGGGTCACCTAATTCCAACCCCCTGCCATGGCCAGGGATACCCTTCACTATCCCAGGGTGCTCCAAGTCTCAATCTCCAACCTGGCCTTGGACACTTCCAGGGGCCCAGGGGCAGCCACAGCTTCTCTGGGCACCCTGTGCCAGGGTCTCCCAACCTTACAGGGAATAATTCCTTCCCAAAATCCCATCTAAATCCATCATCCAGCTCAAAGCCATTTCCCCTTGTCCCATCACTGGATGACATTTAATGGAAACTTGTAACACTCAACAGTGCCGTGAGAAAGGACGGGACTTGATTTGGGTTTCACTCTTGGTTTGGGTTTCATTCTTGGTTTGGGTTCCACTCTTGGTTTGGGTTCCACTCTTGGTTTGGGTTCCACTCTTAGTTTGGGTTTCATTCTTGGTTTGGCTTTCACTCTTGATTTGGGTTTCACTCTTAGTTTGGGTTTCACTCTTAGTTTGGTTTTCATTCTTGGTTTGGGTTTCACTCTTAGTTTGGGTTTCACCCTTGGTTTGGGTTTTACTCTTGATTTAGGTTTCTTTCTGGGTTTTCTTGGAGCTCAAACACTTTACAAAAAGTCAGGATCATTTTATGAGCCCCAGACAGAAAGTTCAAGCAAAGCAAGATCTGTCCAGGCAAAGTTTTCCTGAATACATTGACTATGTGAGTAAGAGGCAGACTAAGACTTTCTTTCCAGTGTGGTCACCAAAAATAACTCACCTACCTCCTGGCAACACTTCATTAACTGGGTCATCTCCATCCCTCTCTTCAAACAGATTTTATCAGCAACGCATCTGATGGGATAAGAGTGTCTTGGGATGTACATTTACATACAGAGAGATAAAAAGGCTTACATAACCCTAGGAGCAGAAAATTCATCTCCACCAGCCAATTGCCAATGTTCCCTTACTAAATCCTGCATGATGGGCTTTTCCTGCCATGTCAGCAGCTCCCTGACAATAAAGCCAATGGCACAGGTATCCTGAGAGCCTATTTCAATGACCACGAGGCAAGAAATGCCAAGTTCCTTTCCTTTTTCCAGCTAGATGGATGATGTTTGAGCAAAGAACAAAATCTGTGCATTGTGGTTCTTAAGTAACCCATTCAAAATAGCCCTGGGAAATATCCGGAGCTCTTTGTTTTATAGCAGGGTGTTCAAGATTGTTTAATCTTTTTCAAATATGTGGCAATAAAATGGAATTTTCTGAAGCCTTCCAAGAGCCCAGTCAGGGCACGTACTGACAAAATCCCAAGTGTTTCAAAATCATGGGCACAAAAAAAGCACCCCAACAATTAAATTTCAGTTTTTAGGTGCTGGGTGCTTGTTGAGTCAGCATTTTTGATTTCATCCTCCTTAATCCAGGTTTTCCATAGGATATGCATAAACCAGCTGATGGATGTGGCCAGTGGGGGATGTGAGGGTAAAAGATGAACACTGAGATTCAGGACAGCCACTGGCATCTTGCTCAGCTTCCATATTCATTTCCAGAAATACCTGTTCCCAGAGTGTGTCCAGCACTGCTCCCAGAGGGATGAGTTGGGATTGGATGTGGGGTGGCCTCAGAAAACAGAACTGTGTGTCATAGCTGGAATGAAGAGTGCTGCTTCCTGAGGGACGATCCTAATTGATCCTATCTTCATCCCCCAGCAGTCTGTTGAGGTCCTGAGGAGTTCTGTGGTAGTCTTTTAGGAAATGTGGAGCTCATTTGGTGATGGTCAGACCTTACAGTGGACAGGGGTCACCCCGTGGGCTTTGTGCTTCTCCCAGGTCAAGAACTTTCCATCCACTCAAGTCAAACTTGCTCAGGGTGGAAAAATCTCTCTGGGATTTCTCTATAAAAAACTGAGCAACGAATTCATTCAATCACATCATGGAAAATAAGAAGTTTCTGGTGGTATGAGAACACTTTGATTAGCTGTATGATCAGCAAAGTGAAAAAACCTACCATAATAATCACAAAATCTACTGAGATTTATTTTTGCTTTGAGCACTTCAATTTTCTGCAAAAGCCCCAAGCAAACAAGACTTTCGAACCATTTCAATCTACTCTAAGTCAGAAAACACAGTCTCTGTTGGCACCTCTGTATTTTATTATTGTGTCAAAAATTAGGTGAGAAGGAGAAGCCCGAATAAACAAAAAGCCAGCATGTCTTATGTGTTACAGGAACCATTTTTGCCTGGCTCTAAACAGGCAGCTCCAAACCCCAGCAGGATTCCGGTGTTAGCTCACAGAAGAGTCAATGTTTGCTCAGCTCTCTCTTCAAACACTTGCAGCATTTTGACCACTCATTTGAAATCCTCCAGCGTTCTTTGAAGGGTTCTGCTTTCCCTGGGTGTTGAAACAAACATTGGGTGTCTTTGTGACTCTTTTTAGCCGGTGTTCCTGTGGTGCCATCCCAGCTCTGTGGGATTCCTAATGGGGAAAAAGGATTCAGGGCCAGCTTGCACATAAAGCTGTGACACGCTCAATATTTGCAGCAACTGTGGAATGTTCACTGAGCCCATGTAAAGACCACAGAATCTCCTCTATTTATGGTTAAAGATCACCCAGGTGAGAAAATGTTCTCTGATGTTTGTGTGGGACAGAAGTCCAAAAACCCACAGGAGAGGCTCAGAGGAGAAGAAGGACATCGTGGCCATGTCACAACACAGGAAATTTTTAGGTGTCCAAACGATTTGAGAAAGATCAGCAGGGCTAGAGAAATCCTTGTACAGAATTTTCATTCCATGCTTTGAAACAGGATTGGAGTGTTACATTTCCCATGCTGGAGCAGAGTCCCTTATCAGAAATGGGAACGTTTTGATCATGTTTGTACCTAATTTTGATCAGAATGTTTCCCATTCCTGCTGCTAGAAGTGTTTTGCTTGCATGCACTTAAAACAATTTTTGGTGCTTCTGACGTCACCATTTTCAAAAGCACAGCAAGAGTTTTAATCCAGCAGGATAAAATTGATAACTTTTATAATGACATAATTATTACTGGGAGTATTAAAGAAATGAATATAATTACTGCATTTCTTTAAGCCAATGTTATTTTTAGCCTTGACTCTACAGTGACACATTGGATGACAGCATCCTTGATATTATTTTAAAATTCAATTTAATATGTAACCCATTATGAGTGAACTGCCATTCCTGACAGGTTACCTGCCACAGTTTCCTTATTCAAATCCCACTGTAACTTCCAAATTAGTGACTTGACCTTCTCCACAGTTGAAATTAAAATCAGAATTGAAATTTCAGAAAGTTTTGGGGGCAGTTTGCCCATTATACAGTTTTTGTATCTCTTCCCTGAACATTAAATATGCTGTTGGGAAGGTGAGAAGTCCTGTGCACCCCACAGGAGGTGAGTTCTCCAAAATTTCTCTGTTACCTGTAGGGCTCTTGGGTTACTCATAGCATAACTCACTGCTCCTGTGAGTGAGAGCCTGGCACTAATCTGCAATCAAGAAAATCCCTCTGAACTTCTTCACCTGGGGAAAAGGGGCTTGAGCCTTACCGAAAGTTTAGGAGGGAGTGACCCAGGAAGGCATAAAAGGGTTTCTATTGGCCTGGGGTACCTATTTTGAAGTGGATAACTCTGTTCACCTTCAGACTTTTTTTACTTTCAGTGAATGAATGTTTGAGATTCCTTCCCAGCCCTTTTAGAGCTGTGGAGAAAAGGGAAATAAATCCAGTGGAAACAAATCTAGCAAGAATATACATCCAAGGCATCCCTTCTCAACATTTTTCAGCTGAAACCCTGCACTAGGTAAGGTTCACTAATCATGTCCTAAAACATGTTTGAAAGCTTTTCTTTTTAATTGAATTTGAATTTGAATTAAGATGTTTATTAAACTGTAAAACCTCACAGCATTGGCTAAGAGGGTTGTGGCAGCAGGATGTGTTCAGCAGTGCTTTTAGGGAGTGCAGCTGGAAATTCCTGTCAGGAATTCCAGAATCAGAGTGTGATTCCTGCATGAAGCAGTGGATGCACAAGAAGAGCAGAGCTGGAAAATACTCTCAGGCTCCTGGGAGATTTCTCCAATTTCAGCTCAGCACAAGAGAACCTGAGATTTTCCCTGGGGCTCCCTCTGAGATTGTTATCAGCAATATTCCTGCGTGGAAGCACCAAGGAGGTGCTGTAGATGTTCCTCCAGCAGGGCGTGTTTTAAGGGGAAAAAAATCCAGAAAAAGAACCAAACTGAAAAAATCAGAACAATATTTATGAAGGGCCTGCCTTTCACAAGCTCAGGGGAAAAATCAGCTGTGTTCTAAACTGAAAAATTACTCCCTATCTTTTGTTAGCTGAAGTAATGAGGGTGGAGAGAGATTTGGATGTCACTGCCTAAATCCCAAGGTAATTTATCCAGAGGTTAACAATGTTCAGAGGAAAATACCTCTGGAAAGGATGTAAATCAAAGCAGAGCTAAGAGGGAAAAGCTGCATATCTTATATAACAAGATTGCTGAATGGGAGTTACAGATGTTTTAGCATAAGTGTGAAATTATTGGAATAAGGGAGACATGGCTGAATGAGAAAAGTGATTGGGGATTTAAAACATCAGGAGTTTCTGGGAAGAATGTACAAAATGAAATTGGAGGTGTTATTGGCAAGGGATTATGGAGGCTTGCAGAGAAATGATGGATGTATTTAGGTGATATGGCAAAGAGTTTTGCTTTGAAATTAAGAGCAGTGAAAGTAGAGAGGTGGTTTTGGCGTTTTGTCTCCAGGGAATGAAAGTCAGGTCATTATTTTAAACATATATTAGGAAAACAGATTAGTGCGTCAATTACTGCAAAAGTGCATCAAAATTGATAGTGCATAAATTACTGCTTGATAATGTGTATATTGATAAAGGAATAAAATCAGAATGTGGATTTTCCCCTGGAATGTTCTATTCACTGGGAATAGCTGTGGGGTTGACACTGGGAAAACACCCCCTGAGTTTATAAATGCAAATTCAATATTATCCTGATCTGCTTGCTTTTGGAAATGTCAACACTTGGTACTAAAATACCCAGCCCCAAACCTGCAGCAGGGCATTGCCTGCAAATTTCCCAGTCCCAAATTCTCAGCTGACCCTAAATGAGCCAAGTGGAGGTGATTTGTGTGAATTGTGGCTGCATCCCCAGGGGATTTCTCATCTGGCAGAGCTGGAGGGAACACAGGCTGCTCTTAAATGCAGATGAGCTCTGTTTGGTTTGGCTTGTCCAGGGAAAATTTCATCACTTCCTTGGCTTCCCATTTTCCTGTTGGTTCCCCTATCTCTGCATCAACTCCTCCACCAGTTGATTTTCCTGGCATCTTGTTTGCCCTTTAAATGGCTCCTCGTGGAGCAGGGCATTGATTTCTCCTGCATCTTCTGAGTTTCACCTCTTTTCCTGCCTTTTCAAGCTCTTTTTTTTCATCTCTTTTCTGTGCCTGTGTCACTCTGGTGAAAGAACTGCCACCAAATTAACACCAAAATCAGCTGGTACCTCCCTGTCCCTAAACCTGCTCCTGTCAGACATGAACATCCCTTTTATTTTCCTCTTTCCTGTTTTATCTGGTCCTAAACTGATTCCTATCAAATGATTGCCCAATCCATCTGTCCACCAGGCTCCTTTCTAATCTCAGAGAGATTTGCTACCACTTTGATTCCATGTTGCAGCCACTTCATTGTCTTGCTTTGAGAATTAATCTCTCCAAGCACTTTAACTTCTTTATTGCTGCTCTCTCTTGCTTATTATTTCCTCCAACATGCATCAAATTCCCAAGTAAAAACTTGACAGTGGCCTTTCAAGGACTGTAAATATTGATGGTCTGGGTTTTCCTTTCCTTGGATGTTGATTCATGGGATGGCTCTTATCAAAACTTGTGTGGCTCTTGCCCCTAAAATATATAAAATAAATAAAATATATAGGTGGTGACAGAGGAATAGCTTTAAAAATAAAGATCACAGCCTTGGAAAGAGGTGAAATTTCTGATAGTGGAGACTCATTAGGAAAAACTTCTTCCCTGAAAATATTGTTAAGGCTTGGAACAGACTACCCAGGGCAGTGGTGGAATCACCAACCCTGGAGGAATTTAAAAAATATTTGAATGTGGTCCTTGGGACAAAGTTTGTACTGGGACTTCCTGATCTGAAATGTCTTTTCCAGCCTAAATAATTCCATGACTCTCTAAGTTTTGAGTT
The DNA here is from genome assembly GCA_025584955.1 of Alethe diademata. Lineage (NCBI taxonomy): Eukaryota > Metazoa > Chordata > Aves > Passeriformes > Muscicapidae > Alethe > Alethe diademata. The sequence continues at coordinate 22,696,903 of JANRMJ010000002.1, read as the reverse complement.
TCAGAATTCTGCACAATCTCTGTTTACTGGCCAAGATAATTGGAGCAATAAATATGAGAAATCTCATAAACTGTGCTCTGAAATACAGAAGATATTTGAGTCTGGTGTGGGACAGGCAGTTTGATCCTGGGAATGGGAATGGGAGCAATTAAAAGCTTTCAGAACCTTCTTCGTGCTGTGGCTCAATCAATATTATTGAAAATCAAAAGGCAGAGTTACCTAGCACAGAAATATCACTCAAAGAAAAAAATACTTTTTGTTCAGCTTGAAAAAAAACATTTAATCCAAAAGAAACAGGATTTTGAGGCTGGATTTTTTGGCAGACCAATCCATATTTCTGCATGTAGGTGCTTTCTTTTGACAGCATTTTTTTTTTTTTTTTAAAGGATGTTTAAGGGAAAAATTGAGGTGTTAATGTGGAAGGTGCACAGGGAGGTGTTCCCTGGATGTGAGAAAAATCCTGCAGACAACTAGTGGAGTAAAATATCTAATTAATATGAGATGTGGAGCTGTAGTCTAGCTGGAATGGAACCCCAACCATGAGGTTAACTTGAAGTTTTTTATTTGTTTTTTAACACAAAAATTAGAAATTCAAACCAATAAAAACAAGGAGCTCTCTCTTTCCCCGTTACATGATTTTCTTTGAAGTGATTTAGAGGACAGACTGCGGATCAATTCAGCAGCTTCTTGTCAGCACAGCAATTTTTGTTGATTGATAAATTGTCTGATATTCTCAAATTTAAAAAGTGGATAATGGAAGGTATCCCTGACCTTGGCAGGGGGTGGCATGAGGTGATCTTTAACTTCCCTTTAAACCCAAAAATTTCTAGGAGACTCCCTCTGTTCTATCTCTAGCCTAAGTCTTAGTACTGAAATTTTTAAAATCAAAAGTAAAATCATCCAAATTCTGATTGCAGGGCCAATACCCTCCTGCCTGATATTTGTTATATGTTATTGCCTCAAACCAATAAAAGAATATCATCATTAACTTTATTTAATGGTCGCCACCAACTGCAAACTCATTTAATTATAACCACGAGGCGAGTGCACATAGTTAAACTGATTATTTATCAGCCAGAGGTTGAGGGCTTTAATAGGGCAGTAATCTCCTAATGAATGCACTTTAATTGTCTGTATGGAGAGGCTGTGCAATTGTTCTTTAAAGTGCAGAACAACCCTTGAATTGCAAAGGCCCAGACAGAAACTCTGCTTCCCCAAAGTTCCTTTCTGGAGTGAATTAAACTTGAACCAGGGTCAGCCACCTGTAGTAAAACCCAGTTTTTATGGTTTCTTTGGCTTTGGAAATGTTATTTTTCTTTCCCCCCCTGTTTATGGTGTGTATATGAGTGTTTCTTGATTTACAATGGAATGTTTTATTAAGAACGATGCTCAGGGTATCTCTGCAGCTGCAGAATTGTGAAACTGGAGGGATTATTCACAGACACACATTGAAAAGCCAAAAAGTCAGCCCAGCCTCACCTCCTGCTCTCCTTGGGAACAATAACTATCCATGAATTTTAGGCAGGCTGCAGTAGAATGTCATGAATTTATTATTTCATTGTGATTTATACTGGTAAATATTTTATTGAGTTTGAATTTCTATTTTTCAATAGTCATACCCAGTGCTAGAACTCCTTTAGGATATTGGGGTTTTGCTTGCTTATTAAGTTGAATTTGTGTCTTAAAAGTATTTCTGAGTGGTTTGTGGCTGGAATTGATGAGCATCATTTGGAGGGTGGTCAGTGACCACAGGAAGCATCACAAGCAAATCAAAATTTAGCTCTTTGGGGCAGTTCTATCAGGATACTTAGGTTATTTCTGTGCCAATGCCAGGACTTAGGAATATCCAATTCTCATAGTGTGTGTAAAGAATTAGACTTTGAGAATTGTTCCTGACTCTTCTCTTTTTCTTTGCTTCATTTCCCTTTTAAACTCAGCCATTTTCATGGTTTCCATGGCCCAATCAAACAGATATTACAGTGAAGCTCATCCATGGAATCTTGGAATAATCTTTATATGGAAAACAATCAATATCCAAATTAACAGCAGGAATTGGCTTTTAACAAACACAGCATTAAAAACTAATTAGAGATGCATAAGACTCAAAAGGAAAAAATAACATTAGAGCACACAAACCTGCAGGTGCTGGAGCAAGGGAAGGGCCCTCTATGGTTTCTTGGCTTTCTTGTCCTTCAAACTTTCTTCCAGTCCTCTGTTCCCATTTAATATTGGCACACGGTCATAGCAGTAGATTTCATTTCTTCCCCCATTAAAGCATCCAGATTCAAAAATAAAAATATGAAAAGCACGGAGTGAGTAGGTGGAAATCCTTTGTTGTGGAGCCAAACGGAAAGATGGACATTCTGTAATTTTCTGACACAGTGGGAGCTCTGCACAGGGTGGGGAAAAAAAAGAGCTCTTGAAGCCACATTTCCCTTCATCAGTTCCTGTGCCTTGAGTGCACTTTCTAGTTAAAACTTTTAAATTACTTTAATTACAGCAACTAAAAAGGGCTGCTGCAGAAATTATTCCCACACAAGTGAAGAGGTCATTAAAAGTTGTGGCACTGCAGCTAATTTGTGAACAATGCGGTGTGTGAGGGGCTCCAACAGCAATAATTACATTCCAAGATCCATTTGCATTTCCCAGCCTGTCCCTGCAGCCCCTGGCCAAGCCCTCCCTCAAATCCTTCTGCAACATTAAATACCAAGCTGTCATTATCAGAGATTAATAATTGGGAGCCTCCCATCAACCCACTGATGTGATCCTGAAATAAATCCCTGATGGGTCAAGCTTTGCTTGGATTCACCTGGAATTTTGTGAGCTGAGCTCTGTTGTAGTGGAATTTCCCAGGGAGATGCTGTCTCTCCTGTAAGATTCCATTAGGAAGGGCCAGTAAGGCTGAGCTTTGGCCAAGACTTGAATCACAGAAGGTTTGGGTTGGACAGGACCTTAAAGCTCATCCCATTCTTCCACTATCATTTCCACTATCCCAGGGTGCTCCAAACCCTGACCAGCCTGGCCTGGGACACTGATCTTTTATCCTCTAGTTCAGATTGGTACAGGAAATTGTGAATAAAAGATCCTGACCCAGAGTAGAACTGGTTTTTTATAAACATTGCAGAAATCTTGCGTTGTCTTCAGGTCCAGAAAGTCAGGAAGAGCCAAAAGTGTAACTTCAAACATCAGATTGTGACTCTTACCTGTCTGATGGGTCTGCAATAGAAACACAGAATTGTTTAGGATGGAGAAACCCTCTGAGATAGAGTCCCACCACTCCCCAGCACTGCCCTGTGTCCCCAAGTGCCACATCCACAGGGCTTTTAAATCCCTCTGGGGATGGAAACTCCACCACCTCCATGGGCAACCTCTGCCAATGCCTGACCACCCTAAATTAGACATTTTTGCTAAGATCCAGCCTAAATCTCCCCTGGCCCAGCCTGAGGCTGTTCCCTCCTCCTGTCCCTGTTCCCTGGAATAAGATCCCAAATCCTCCCTCCTGTCAGGGAGTTGTGCAGAGCCACAATGACCCCCCTGATCCCCCTTTTCTCCAGGCTGAGCCCCTTCCCCAGGTCTGGCCTCTTCCCTGGATAAGCTCCAGCCCCTCAATAATCCATATTACAAACAATAATTAGTTAATTAATTAATTAATTCTTTACTTTCTGCTGTAATTCCTAGTGTATGAGAACCAAACCATGATTTGCAGATCCAGGAATTCACTCAGTGATTTTTCAACTCTGCCAAGCAGAATCCTCCAGTTTGGAGCAATGAAGGAAGCAGAGAGCTCTTCCCATTCCTCCACTCACTAGGAAGTGAAATCAGTTGGGTTTTAGGCAGATTATTTCACCTTTCACTCTACCTGGGTATTTTTGTTCTTTTATCTAATTTCCTGCAGAGTGCAGTGCTGTCACTCACACAGGGGATGTGACCTGAAGTGTGGGCTGGTAACACCTTGGGTCTTGCTGCCACCTCTGCTGGTTTAGAAGGAACAGGAGCATCCTTTCCAAACTGGGATGGGTTTTTAACACGTGATGAGTTTTGCCATGGAAAGAACAAAACACAGGGAAAGAATTGCCAGGGTAACATCCTGAAATAAACTGGAGTCACTAAACATGGAACCTCCCTGAAACATCTGATTTTGTCCTACAGAAGATGTGGCTGAGCCTTGCACTACTTAGTCCTGCTAAAATGTCTCAGTTTTTCTTATATATTTATAAAGATACTTGTAAATATACATCATAAAGGATGGGTGACTTTACTTTGACTCCAACTCCTTTATGCACCATTTTCTCAGTCCTTTTAGTGACAAAATAACAAAATTCAGTTGCCTTACCACAGGTTTGAAGGCTTAATTTTAGTTTTCTTTAAGAAACAAAGGATATTTTGCATATACAACTACCTAAGTCACAGAGCTCCCATAAATATTTGGGATTTTTTTTCCTCCAGGAATTTTGGCCTGTATATATTTCCTCATGTTATGACATAAAACTGCTTTTCCTAGACACTAGAAGCCCTTTTCACCCTCATATTTTTACAGCCATATGTTCCAAAGCAGTAAATCCCAGCTTGGTTGAACACTTAATGTGGTGCTGGCAGCAGGAGCTGGTTTTTTTTTTTTTTTTAAGCCCTTGTGATACTTAACACCAGCAAAGCCCTTAAGTGTGACAGAAGAAATCAAGCCTGAAAAGCTGATTTTTGCTCCATCTTGTAGATGATGCTTTCCACCTTGAAAACAAGCCATGAAATATTAAATTTAAACATAGAAGGTTTCTTTCCAGTCATCCTTTGCTCAGCAATAATTGTGTGTTAGCACAGATGTTGCCATGATGGGAGGAGGTGGCTGATTTTAAAATGACCCAAAAATCTGGGGACCTGTGAGTTGGTTTCCTGTGAGAAAGCTTTTCTCAAGATTTAATGATGGCAGATTTCATCCCATCCTTGTTTAATTCCAGCAGGAAATTTCCCATTGCAGGCACCTGGGCTTCCAAAAAACACCAGGAGCTGCCTGGTGCTGAGGGATTACAGGGAAAGGGAAAGTTTTTGGGAATATTTCATGGTTCCAAAATTGAGAAATGTCCTTGTTGTGTGAGATTAACAATATATTAATATTAAATTAAATGATATTAACTTATTCCTGCCTGGGCAGTGCCTCCATGTGTCCCTTGGATTGTAGGGTCCAGCACATTCCCATCCCAAGGAACCTGGCGAGTTCTTTACAATAAACCCCACTTCTGTCCCACTCTGCTGGAATTCAGTTTTATTTTCTCACAATCCCAGTCTGAGCAAGGACTCGGCAAGATTTTGAAGCTGCCTGAGATTTTCAGTTTTAAAATTTTATTTATTTCCTCACCACTTTAAGCAAACAGATTTTGTTGCCAGACCCTACGTATTTCTTTCTCTTTTTTTTTAATATAAAGTAGAAACCATATTTTATTATTTCTTTATAGATAGTAATAAAACACAGCCCTGGAATGGATGAAAAACAATTGCAAAAAAAAAAATCACAATATAAATGTAAATCAGGCACACTTTTACTTTTCAGGCCTGTGCTGGGCTTTTCATCAGCTGGTCTATTGTGGTAATCCTTTCCAAATTGTTTAATTTTCTTTTCTAAATCCATGTATTCGTTGCTCTGCATCCTTATCCTCCACAAAGTTTCTTTAATGGAGATCCCACTAATGCCAAGCAATATCCTGGAGATTTCTGGATGTCTTGGTGGAGCAAACATTTATCTGGAGTGGGAAGAAGATGGTTTAAGGAGAAAAGAAAAGCTGAATAATTTCATCCCACTCTCCACAGTAAATAATCAGTCAAAAAATCCCTAAATATGTAATGAGGGATCAGAAAAAGTTGAAAAAAATTCCAGCCCTTGATATAATTTATTTATTATTTGAACAAGTTCAGTAGAAAATAGTTCTGAAAACTTTCACTTGTTTAATGATTTTTTTTTTTTATTTCTTCCTGAAATAAACTTTAATAACTTTATAACTTAGAAAAAAGTTTTAAAGCCCAGCTGCAGAAATCAGGAAAGGTGAAAATAGTTTAGTTTTCCATTAGAAATGTCTGTGGTCAGGTCCTTCAGTGAAATCCTCTTCTGAAGAAGGCTGTAAAAAAACCAACTTCTATAAAATATTTCCAGGAGAACGAGGAGGAATGAAAGGAGTGCAAAATCTTGTTTCATGTTTCATACCCAACTTTTTAATGCATTCATTCTCAAGTCCCTTTCAGGTGACTATTTCTGCTTTCTTAAGTCAATCCTGACCCTTCTTTTGTGTCCATAGGAGACTTTAATTAAAGCTGACCAGGGAAAAGACCATTATTGAAGAGAGAAGCAGCCAGCGAGGGTTTTCTGGAACCAAACCTTTTGTTCCCTGAACAAAACTGATGGAAATAGGAAGGGCAGCATCCCTTTGGATGAGGGTTGACCCATGACTTGTCTCATAACAATTATTATATTTAATATAAGCACTCTAGATGATAAAACATGACACAAGGCTGGAAGATTTCTTTTTCCTCGTCTACCTCTGCAGTCCATTCTCTTAAAATTCTGCCATTATAACAGAATCAGCCCCAAATAAGTCATTAAGAGAGAGGAATGCCTGCATTTAAAGATCTTTTTTGTTATATGACATGGGTCACCCCTTCAGCCATGGACAGGGTCATTTATGTTCCCTCAGTTCTGTTTTCTTGCTGTGTTTGTAATAAAAAGCTACTTGGAAAAAAAAAATCAAATTTAAAAAGTATGGTTGGGAAAAGTTGGGGAAGTTTCTTACCACTCAGAATTGGTAAGAAATGCGTATTCTGGCTGAAGTTTCCATCATTCCAAAGATAAAACTGTGAGCCTAAAAATGATGTGGAAATGGAGCTGAAGTTTGGAGAGGTTGAAAATGCTAGAGTTTGATACATTAGAAAATTTTTGGAGACAAGGAAATGGAGTCACAGGTGGGATGTGCTGAGATGGAATAAGGAGATGAGTGAGGACTTGAGCATGAAATTAAAATGCAATTGAAAACTCTCAGATCTGTGGGAAGTGTGAGTGGTGTTCCCTCTGGGAAGAAGGGTTGGGATTGGGGTGAGCATGCCCATGGTGCCAGCACAGCGAGGATTTGGGGAAGCCTGGATTGCAGGAACCCACCTGTAAGAAGTATTTTTTTTTTTTTTCAATGAAATTCCCATTTTGGAGCTGAATGCAGAAATACATAACTAGAAAATGTAGCTTAATTATTGCTGGGAAAGCCCCTTGGAGGAGTTTTGTCTCCATTCAATATTCACAGCTCCAAGAGGGTTAAACACAATTTTTCAGGACAATGTTGTGGTTCCAGTCATGGAACAAATACAGGAGATAACAGGCAGCATTATCAGAAAGGTCAGGAACAAATTAAATAAAAGACTGGAGCTGTCAGAATTTTAGACTGTTGTGTGGAAGAGACAAGGGATATAAAATCTATTGAGTAGGGACATTATTTAATGCTGGTGGTTGTGATTTCCATGCTAATGGTGATATTTGTGGTTAGAAGTGATTTTTTCCTCAAGAAATCCACTTTTAAACATCTTTCTTACCTGTATTTTAGTATTTATGACATCCTCATTCCCTCTTTCCTTGGAAAAATTTGTTTCAGTCATGGTTAATAGTCTAAATATTACAAAATACTTTACAAGGTCCTTTCCAACCCAGCAGATTCTGTGAAAACACAGAAGAGAAATGGATGAGAAACCATGTTTAAACTGTTTAATGGAGGAGGTAAAAGTGTTCTTAATTCCAGTTATAAAAATTAAAAAGGGGAAAAAGGAACAATCAAAGACAGCACTTCTGGTGTTTGATTTTTCCTTTTATAAAGGAAATCCCCACAAACACAAACCCACCAAAACAGTCACTAGAGGCCCAGTTACCACCATGCACCAAACCTTTTCCAACCAAACCACAGAAATTCCCAACATCTGAGCCTTCCTGGGAAGTTCTTTAGACTTGATCAGTGCAACATCCCAGGAGAAAAATGGGTTTGCCCCAGGGCAGAAAAGATGAAGGAGGCTCGAAACAAATCTCCTGGAAGAATGATACTTTTCTTTTTGCTCTGTGATTTTTTTAGAACTTAACATAAAATTTTCTGCACTAAAGTGATGTCTTGACTGCACCAGTCAGTGACTGAATCATTGAATTATTTCTTAGGTGCTTGGAGCTTCCCCACCTGGAAACTGTCATTCAAAAGCCTTAAAATATGTGCACTCCATCTTCTTAATCCCAGTTTGATAATTTAAAATAAAACTAAACCTCACTGTCCTATTTTCAGCGTATCATTTAGTTTCCCATTTATCTTCCTTACTTGGTTTTTTAAACTTTTATTCTTTTTTTGACAGTCAGGCTGCAATAAAGTATCAGGAATTTGATTTTATTTGATGGAGAGCTGCTGAAGAGGTGGTGCTTTCTAATAATCAGTAAACATAAATCAAAACTCATGGGTGATGAACCAAAACTTGGTTTAAGCTCAGTTTCTACATTTTTTAAATTACCAGGGTGATTAAAAAGATAATGAATTTGGGAAGGAATTGTTCCCTGTGAGGTTGGTGATAGAATAGAATTCCCAGAGAAGCTGTGGCTGCCCCTGGATCCCTGGAAGTGCCCAAG
>JANRMJ010000002.1:22639316-22667393 GCA_025584955.1 Alethe diademata | reverse complement strand
TTATTTTATTTTATTTTATTTTATTTTATTTTATTTTATTTTATTTTATTTTAATGTCCACTCCTCAAAATTTTGTGTCTGTACAAAAGCCCAGCGTGATCCTGGAGAGGCTTCCAAGCAGCTCAGGATTTTGCAGAGTTCCCATTAAAGGTCTGAAGGCAGAGGGGATTTGATTTCCTTTCCCAGAACCATCTGCAGGATGGGGGAACAGCTGCTCCTGCAGCAGGTGCCAGCTCCCAGATTTCCTGGGAGAGAAGCTAACGAGGTTTTAGGAGGTCTGGCTGTCACATCAAGATTGCCATTGGATGTTCCTGGCTTTGCTCTATTAAGCAGGCACCGTGTTTATTAAAAATTAGGGGCTAAACACCTGGAACAAAGTAACTCCCTCAAAAAAAAAAAAAAAAATAAATAGATTGTGTAGAGAGTGGGAATGGTCAGAGAAGAACCTGCACTGGAAGTCTGTGTGTAAAGGCAGGTTCTGATATTTGAAGAGTTGAGTCATAATTTAATCTGGGGGAGCAAAGTGGAGAGATAAAAACAGATATAAAGATATAAAAATATAGATATAAATATAAAATATAAATAATATTTTAATAATAAATAAAATATTTAAAATAATTTAAATAATAAATAAATAGAAAAATATAAAATATAGATATAAAAAATACGAGTAAGCCACTGGTGCAAAGGCAGGGAAGCAGCTCTGGTGCAGAAAACCATGGGAAGTGTCACAGGACAGGGCAGAGCCAAATATCCAGTGCTGACCCAGAGCTTTAAACTGGAGCAGCCTTGCATGAACTGGTCCAGCTTCTGATGCTCCTCAGAGTGGCTGAAGCTCTCAGCCCAAATATCTTGTTGATTATTAGTTTTTAAAATAAATTTTCTTGTTTGCTTCTGTTTATCCAAGAATTCAATATTCTATTTATGTCCTCTTTTCTTTTGTAAAGACAAACTTTTTACAGCTTTCTTTACTTCGTGGAATTTTTAAATTTGTCTTCCAGGTTCAAGGAATCACCTTGAGCAGCTTCAGGCCATAACCAGGTAACTGAAGTTATTGATTTCCACTAATCAACCCTCCAGACTACAGAGGCCAAAGACAACACTGTAAAACAGAATATTTTATCTCCAACTTTTATCCAGACTCAAATGAACTAAAATATTTTGCTCAGAGAATCTATGGGCTGATGATTTCACAGTTACAGAAATGTAATTAAATCAAAGGAAGTTCTTGTTTTCATTCCCACATTTTTCACTAATAATGACGACAAACACATCAATTTGTGATCATCCTAATTCACTGCATTGTTACATCCTTTTGTTAGGTCAAATCAAAGAAACTGCACTGCAAAGACCACATCTATCAAAATTTGACATTTTGGTTTTGTTGATCTGAGAAATGTTTATCTGGTAAACATTGATGAACGTTCTGTCTATTCCAATCAACATTCTCAGCTATCTTGGACAAATATTTCAATGGCTGCAGTGGCTGAAATGCAGATAAAAACTCCTGATAATCTCTCTGAGGGTGTTCATAACCCAATTACTCAGGGCTTGGAACCTTCCCATTGAGCTTTTTTCAGTCCCGTGACAGAAATCACTCAAAGCTGAAAGTCTGGATCAAAAAATTCCTACTTGTGTTTTGTGACATAAATTTCAAGAGTTTTTTCGGAATATTTTCATTTTAGACATTAGGGCTAATTTCTCTCAGAGTCCACTTATAAAATGATGTTAGAAATCGTTGTAACAACAGAATATTTGATACTGAGAGTTGCCTGGAGGCTTGGAAATGATTCAGTGGAGGGAGGCAGTTTCCCAAAAGAAAAGAAGCTTTTTTCTTTTTTTTTTTTTTTTCCAACAGAATCTAAAGGTCAGCCCATTTCAGAAATATTTTAGTTATTAGTGGAGATGCTTAAAAGCTTGAAGGAAAAATGTGAATGTGTCATTCCCAGTTTAGAGTTGCCCTCCAGCTCATTTGATTTTAAGATGGTCTCACTTTCATATATTTCTGATATTGCACAGAAGATTTGAAGATAGAAATGTCACAACTGAAGGAATTCATTATCTCTGTCCTTAAATTTGGGTGGAATTCCATGCATTTTTACATCCTGAGTAGGGATTATCCATCTGGTGATAGCTGAACCAGCAAATACGAGACCAAGCACAGATTTTGGGAAAACCAGTTTATCCCCCAGTTTAGAACTGTTTTTTTACAACTGCTGCTGCAGTGTTGTGATGTTTAAAGTTGTTGTTTTACCAGAATTTGTAAGAAATTCAGCAGAGCACTAATTCCATGAGGCTGAACCTGCTTTTTTCCACAGCTGCTGTTCTGATTCCTTTTTCTCTGGAGACTTTGGAAATGATGCTGTTCTGGAGGTTGAATTAAATAATTAATAATTCCTCTCCAGGGAATTCACACACTTTATCTGGGAGTCCAAGGAGAGGATGGGGAGGGTTTTCTCTGCAGGAACAAAAGTCTGAGGCAGGTTCTTGAGTTCACTGAGCTGTGCTTAAGAAGAATTAATTTCTTAAGAAATAATACCTGAAAAGCAATGCAAACAAACAACTTATTGGGAAAAAAAAATACTTTACCTGTGAAGAGCATTATATCTGCTTCAGTGAACCTGAGCAGGTTCTTTTGTTATTAATGCCTCCTGACTAATTTAGTTGCTAATACCTGCTAATTCCATTTTTATCAGCTCGGAAGAAAAACCAAACCTCGTCATGAAAACGCTGCCTGTAGCCAAATAAACTCTCTGGTGACACATTTAAAACAGGTTACACGAAACTTCAGGCTTGGTGGAGATTAAAAGGAAATGGGAAAATTGTCTCAGGGTCACAAAGGGTCTCAGTGCTTAACAGCACTCAGGGAAACAAAAGTTTTGGGTTCTGAAATAGATAAAGGCCAGAGGATGATGTGCCAGGGCCTTCCCATCCTCACAGGCAAGAATTCCTTCCCAAAATCCCATTTATTCTTGCCCCTCACAGCCATTAATTCCTTCCCAAAATATCATTTATCCCCATCCTCAGAACCAATAATTCCTTCCCAAAATCCCATTTATTCTTGCCCCTCACAGCCAACAACTCCTTCCAAAAATCCCATTTATTCTTGCCCCTCACAGCCAATAACTCCTTCCCAAAATCCCATTTATTCTTGCCCCTCACAGCCAAGAATTCTTCCCAAAATCCCATTTATCCCCATCCTCACAGCCAAGACTTCCTTCCCAAAATCCCACTTACTCCATCCTCACAGCCAAGGATTCCTTCCCAAAATCCCATTTATCCCATCCTCACAGCCAAGAATTCTTCCCAAAATCCCATTTATCCCCATCCTCAGAACCAAGAATTCCTTCCCAAAATCCCATTTATCCCTGTCTTCACAGCCAAGAATTCCTTCCCAAAATCCCATTTATCCCCATCCTCAGAACCAAGAATTCCTTCCTCAAATCCTATTTATCCCATCCTCACAGCCAAGAATTCCTTCCCAAAATCTCATTTATCCCATCCTCACAGCCAATAACTCCTTCCCAAAATCCCATTTATTCTTGCCCCTCACAGCCAAGAATTCTTCCCAAAATCCCATTTATCCCCATCCTCACAGCCAAGACTTCCTTCCCAAAATCCCACTTACTCCATCCTCACAGCCAAGGATTCCTTCCCAAAATCCCATTTATCCCATCCTCACAGCCAAGAATTCTTCCCAAAATCCCATTTATCCCCATCCTCAGAACCAAGAATTCCTTCCCAAAATCCCATTTATCCCATCCTCACAGCCAATAACTCCTTCCCAAAATCCCTACCCACCACAGCTCATCCCTAGAAAATAAATTTATCACCAGTGAAAGCTGGCAGCTCTGTTTATAGCCTGCAATTACTCCAGGCCCCATAAATGTGGATGGAATTAAGTGTTAATATCTGTCTGTATGAGAACACTGAGTGTTATTATATGAAGGTAATTATTGACACAAGTCTTCAGCTGGATCTTAATGCATTTATGAATAATTCTTTTACAATCACTGTTGCTCTCCCATTATTATGATTTTATTATTTGTTCAGCTGGTAGATGATAACCTTGGAAAAGATACTTGTAATAATAAGCTTTGGACATTGTTTTTAAATGTGGAATATGTATTTAAAACATCACTTTTAAAGCCTAGCATTCATCAGTATTGATTTTTCCAGGAAATAGAATTTCCCTCATCTGAAAGCACAGGAGGAAAAGAGGACTGAACATTTTTTAGACAGTTCTCCCTCAACAAATTATTATATTATTACATTTCCTTCATTCCTTCTAACCAGAAATGAAAGTGTACAGAGGTTGTTAACACCTAAGCAGTGAAGGTTACAATAATTTCTTTGGAAGTTTGATTTGGAATAAAAGGATTTAGGGTCAGATAAACACTCTACCACGAGCTAAATGAAGACTTTTTGCTGGATACCAAAGCCAAGGAAGCAAAAATCACAGAGTAAACTTCCCCCAGTCAATAAACCACAGGTAACCTGTCAAATGTAAATAAAAGGGGGCAAAAATTAGGCAATGTTGGGATCCACAAACTGGATCAACGAGGCAGAAGAGTGAGAAAATTAATGCCAACACCTCACAGAAATTACCAGTGGCTTCAGCTGAGTTTCTCACAAGTAAATGTCAGCTGAGCCAGAGGCTGCAAACACCTCTGGAACTTGAATATTAAAATTACTTTGAAGGCAAATACCTCAAATCCAGGGAGAAAGGTGCCAGACTTGGAAAGTGAGTAAAGCATTAATGAGAGGCAAAGCCAGCCCTGGAGCTCTCTGTGCTGATGTTCCCACCCCTGGGTTAAATCCCTGCCATTTTGGGCAAGATTTAATTGTCATTAACTTCGCTGTTGACACAAACAGACCCTCACCAGGAATCCTTTCCAATTCCTATCTTGTTAAGGCAAGCTAGGACTCACAAAAAGCATTTTCCCCTATTTCATCTGCTCATTAGAAAGATTTTCTTACGCTTTAAGAATGCATTTCTATATTTTCGTCTGCATTAGCCATCTTTTTCCCCAAAAAATGCATTTTTTCCCTGGAAAATTCAGGTCAGGAATATTCCCAAACCCTGGTGAGAGCTGAGCCAAGACATGGTTTAGACAATAAAGGTGTAACCACAAAGTTACAGAACTGTTTGCTCACCATTAAAACTCCTCTCCCCAGCCTCAGCCCTACTCAAACACTTCTGTTTAATTCCCTTTTTCTTTCCAGGTTTTGTCGATTTTGTTGGATGAATCAAAAAATGAAGGGGTCAAACAGCCCCTTCTATGCTCACTCTGGTTTTTGCTTCTTGGTAGGATTGGCTGGGTGTAAACACGTGGGAAAGAGAAAATGGGGATTTTTCCACTGCTAAAAAAGGCTGGGATGGAGTTTTTTTCCACTTAAAGACTGTTTTAATTAGGACTTGAGTGGCAGAAATGCCTTTAAAATTATCCTAAGCAAATAATAAGGACCCTTTTTAACCTCACATCTACAGCAGGGTGAGTTAGAAGCCAAATTTAATGTTAATTCCTACATTACTGTGTCTTTAATTATTGTGGCCCAGCATCATTCCCACAATAATCAATCAAAATTGGAAATACAACACAAATTAATCTGCTATTGTAGCTTTTCCCTTGTATTTCAGAGTTTATATAACACAACTCTCATAATACCTTCAAGGAAAAATAATAATAATTAAAAAAAAAAGAAATAGATGTCTTGGTCTTTCATCTAAATTTAATGAAAAAAAGAGTTGCAATGAAATTAGAGATGTGCTGAACTATCCAGAGGAGATTCCAAGCCATTATTAGCCTGCTCACCCTGCTACTTATCTCCAAATGCACACACCAGCAGCAGAAAGGATATTTTAGTAATCCAAATCTTGTAGGTACTGGGGTTTAGTGAAACTGGAGCACTTGTTACTATAATTTTGCTAAAAAAAAAAGTCAGTATTTAGTGAAGTGAGAGGTCTGGGATTAATGCACAAAAGCAAGGAGGAGTTTGGGGCTGTGGCAGCGAGGTTGGAGTGTCAGTCTGGATTGCCAACCCTAAAGCTGAATTTCCTTGGGTTTGGGGATTTGTCAAGTATTTCAGTGTGTTGAAATGTAAACTTTCTTCTTGATGATATTCAAACCTCTGTAAAACAGCTTTTAAAGAAGGGGAAAGTACAGGAGGAAGCAGCAAAATCAGCAGTGCTGGTTTGGCTGTGGCGAGGAACAAATCCTTGTTTTGTATGGCCAGAGTGGGGTTTACACATCCAAATTCCCTCCTAACCATGGATGAGGAGGAGCTGGGATCTCTCAGGAGAATTTTTGCCTCTCTCTGCCTCAGTTTCCTGGACCAGCAACTGAAGCTGTCTCTTTTTCTGCTGGTAGAACTGCAGTTTAACTGAAAATATGAATATATGATAATATGACCCTGGGTGTCTGAATCTAATTGATCAAAAGTAATAAGTGTGATGGAAAAATTAATTGGAAAAATCATTATCAGAGATACAAAAACTACATCTATTTCTCCATTAATCTAAACCCTCTATTTCTCAGTAATCCAATTATTCTCACTGCAATCCCTCTATTAATGGTGCCATGTGGAAGGAGGAAGCATCACTGTGCAGAACACAAATGTGTGACAAAAACAACATTTGGTGGTGTGTGGAAATGTTGAGGATTGGTTTTAAATCTACAAAACTCAACAAATTCTGGCCATTTTAACAGTGACTTTGGGTGCAGCTCCTCCTTTGTGTCCCCTGGGCAGCGAGCTGGGAGCTGCTCAGCCACTGATGAACCCAGCTTACCACAGGGGTCTCCCAGTTTTAACAAAAACCAGAATCTGGTGGTGCTGTCGGACACAGAGCTGCATTTCTGATGGCAAATTCATGGCTTGGAGCTCTCCCAGCTGCTGCTCTCCCTGTTCCATCTCTGCTGCTTGCTGGGCTGGGCTGTGGGGACAGAGTTCATTCCTTGTGGAATAAATTGCTCTCATTGAATTTGAAATGGGTGACATCCCTTTATTCATCTTCATCTGAATTCGGGTGAATTTGCAATTAAAAGGGCTGTGTTACCTGGGAAATGAATCCTCCACTGCCTCTAAATATCTGACCCTGCCAGGCAATGTTTCGAGCGTGAGAGAATGTGAGAAATAATCAGGGAGGGTGGGCAGGCAGGAATTGTTACAGAGGAGAGTAAAAAGCAGGGGAGAGATTTTTGTAATGTTTCCACCAGGGTGAACAAGCCCTCAGAGTGGAAAGGAATTAGATGGAATTTAAATCCCTGTTCGAGGCTGATGGAACAACCTGGTTTAGGGCAGAGTGTCCCTGCCCATGGCAGGCCTTGGAATTTGATCATATTTAAGATCCTTCCAACCCAAACCATTCTCTGGCTTCATGATTTTATGATATGGGATATATTCTGCATCATAACCATGCAAAACCCAGGTTTTTAAAAATTATTTGTCACTGTTCATCTAAAAACTACAATGAGGATGCTCCAGAAATTGTGTTATAAATATGTTTTTGGGAAGTTTTTGCATCTTTGCAAACCTATTCCTTCATTTCAGGATCTTACTGCTTGCCTAAGACTCCAGATTTATATCATTTATTCTCCAAAGTTAACCACTTTGGATTCAGTTAAATCTGCATTTAATTGAAGTTTGAGTAACTAATGGCACAACAAACCATTTGGTTATCCATAAATAGAGGGTTTTTTTCCCCTGCTTCACGTACTGTGATGAACCACAGAGGCAGGGTTATATTTCTTCCAGGGAAAATAGAATTCTGAGTATTTTTGGGCAGGTAGAAACTTGTGGAGAGGCAGAAACATCCCTGAACATTCACCCCATGGGCCTTTCAGGCCTCTTGCTTTCTGTTCAAGAATTGGCTCAGTGACTTCTAATTTGAAAGCATTACTCTCAATTTTCTAAGAGCAGCCACATCAGCCTTTGCAGAAATCTTCCACACATTCCCCACCAAATCAAGAGTTTAAGAAGCAATTAATTGCTGAAATGATGCAGAGCTATCTGCAATCAGCATTTTGAGACATTGCAACAAATTCAATTCAGAAGACGGATAAGGAGGAGCTGGTGAATATTCCTAAATGGACCTGTTTAAAATATAATCAAAATAAAAACAATAAAAAGCCAGAGGGAGAGATTATTTGTAGTTGGTCCAGAGTGAAAGTGAGAAGGGCAAGCTGTCATTTTTCAAGCTGAATTTTAGAACTCTCACTTGTAAACTTTCTGCACCACAATAAACTGAAAATTAAGCCACAGGGAAGCATTTTTGGAGTGAGGTGGAGAATCCCCCTGCAGCTCCCTCTGCCCTTGAGCCATTCCTGGGTCATTCCCAGGGAGGCCAGAGGATAATTCCTGAGCTTCTTGAAAATAGAGGACTCAACACAGGCAACTTATGAAGTATTGATATGCTGTGGCAGTCTCTGCACAGGATGTTTTCATTAGAACACTTATTTTTGTGGTAAATGATGGGTTAAATCTTTTGGGTTCTGCATGCCAAGGAATTGGGATGACGCAATGTTAGACATGACTTAGAAGACCCAAATCAATAAATCAGTACAGGTTTAGAAAGAAATTGCCCCTGGCTCTTTATTGGGAAGGACCAACTGATGCCCATGGGATGCAGGACAAGTGCTGCCTCTGGAATATCCCCTCTGGATCCACTGTCCCCTTTTCTTCTTCTGTCTGCAATATTTTAAACATTTATCCAAATGATGAGTTAAGCAAGTCTCCAGCAGAGCTTTGCAGGCTCAAGGGTGGACAGAGGGTTTCTATTGCTTTTATTTTCAATTTACCCTAACGAAACAAATCCCATTTTTCTCCCCCTGCAGCTCAAAAAACTCCTGAATTCCAGCAAAAATGTGCCTTTGCAATAAATCCACGGACTCCTAAATCTTTCCTGGTCTTGCTTGAGAAATTTTAACAGCTTGGAAACACTTTTTTTTATTGCTTCAAAGGTTTGTGTTTGCCTCTCACTGCTCAGCCTTTACCCCATGAGTAACTGCTACCTTTAGTTTTTCCATGACTTGTTAGGAAGCAGGAAAACTGATTCTTTCCAGTTTTCCATGAAAGAATGGAAATAATAATAATAATTCTAAAGTGGTCTTAAAAACGTTGGCTTCCAAATATCCCTGCTCAAATCTAAGTGCCCTCAGCTGGGTCTATAGCAGGGGCTGATCTGCAGAGGGGGTTTGGAAAACAAAGCCCAAACATTTCAAATGAACTCTCTGGGAAGGTTTGGGATGGGTTCAGACATGATGGGAATGCTCAGGAGCTTTAGAGCTGAAGGCAAAATTCTCACCAAACCCATTAGGTCCTGGCTGGTGGAAATTGCTGGGGTCTTAAATACTTGTAGTTCTGGAAAGTTCATTAAAATGAAGGCTTTTTCTAATTAAGGAACTCTTGCATTGTTTGTCCCCCTTGGTTTAAACCCAAGGTTTTGCTTGGAAGCTTTTGGTGATGTCTGAATATTTCTCCTCATGTCTCTGCCTATATTTATCTGATCTTCTGGTAAATCCTTCAGGGCTGAATCTCCTGAATCCTGCACTCGTGGAATCCAATTCAATAATTCAATACTACCCAAAAAAAAGAAAAAAAAATTAAACCTATTTTTAGAAGCTCAGCTCCTCATTCAGCTTTTTCTGTACAGCCAACTGCAGCTGGGGATCATTTTTTCATATTTCCCTATCAGTGTTTTATCAGCTTTTTCAGTTTGGGATGTTAATTGAACTGAATTAATTCTTACCAACACACTGTGAGGAAATTGTTACACCCAGAGTTTTATAAATGGCACCTCTCTAATTATCGACATTTTAATGGATTTATGTTCCTGATACAATATTTGACCTCTAACCTAAAAAGTGGGGATTGATGTGGCACAAGAAAATAGAATTTCATGATACAGCAGCAAAAGGAGACTGATATTTTGTTAGAAGTGTTTGCACATGAAATGTGCTGTGAAAGTTAATTTTATTACTAAATTGGTACACAAAGCTGAATCCCCAAAAGGGAGCTCAGCTGTCAATTCTTCAAGCACAGTGCTACAACTAAAAATAAAAAATTCAATGTTCACATGAAATTTCTTGGCTTAAAGCGTGCACAGCAGATTGTGCAGCTCTTCTTGCTCCTGAATACTAATTTTACATGTAAACATTTCCTTATTCTGGGCAGGATTGTTCTTCATTTGCCTCTCACAATCCCTGTAAAACTGGAAAGGAGGAAATTATCTCCCTTACAAAGGGAGCTGGAAATAGAATAGATATGAAACTACAGATGAAAGGGTCTTAGAAGTAAATTTTGTGCCCAGTGCAGCATCCCTGTGATGTGATTCCCACCCCCATGGCATTGCTGTGCTCCCTGCAATCCTGCAGGAAGCAAATTTGGGGTGAATTGGGCCCATGGGGTGAAATATTACAAGTTCATCTGTGTTTTGTATCGTTTTAAAAATAGGAATTCCTGTGCAGTTAGTGAGATTTAACAAGGTGATGGCCAGGGGAGGAGGGGGAAGATCAGGCTTTAGCTAAGGCTGGTCTTTCCTACCAGCAGGTAACAGGATGAAAATGAATTTGTATCTGAGATTAGGGGAATAGCAAAAATAGGTTTTTTTATTAATTAAGTACCTCTAGCACAGTGTCCTTCCCATGGAAAAAACCCTACAATTTTCTAATGAATAATGAAATGTCCAAGGCCAGGTTGGACAAGGCTTGGAGCAACCTGCTCTAGTGGGAGATGTCCCTGCCCATGGCAAGGGGTGAAAAATAAGATTACATTTCCCACTCTGCACCTACAAACTGAGTTTGTTTTAGTCCCTTGTTTCTAATTTAGGTTTTTCTGCTGTGTCACATTCCAGGGGCACCCCTGGGCCATCAAAGCCTTGTTTTCCTCTCACAGGAGTGCTGTAATTCCCAGCCAGGTGTGGGTACACTCCCTGCATTATTTATCCTTCCAGGACTATGGAAATCCCTGCAGCTCGTGCTGCTTCAGGCTGAGACCTGACTTAGATTGGCACAGAAAGACTTTTTGTTGCTGTTTCCCTCTGCAAATAATCCCATTTTCCTGCAGACATTCCTTTATTAATTCAGCTGCTCCCCAAAGTCACCTTCTCTCCTCTGCTGGTTGGGTTCTTCCACTACAAAAAATAAACTTTTGGAGTCTTGTGAGTTGATAATTTGTGGCTGGCTTGATGTGGCTCTATTTGTGTAAAAGCAATGGTGCAGCACCTGGTGGAGTGGCCAGGACACAAAATGTGTGTAAAACCCCAGACCAGGGGAGCTGGGCTGTGTGTGGATGATCTTGGAGGTCTTTTCCAGCATTAATAATTCTGTAATTGTCTCATCCCCCACCCTTCTGCCTTGAACAGTCACCTGGTACGTGCAAAATTGGTTTTTCAGGTGGGATTTTGGGGCTTGAAAGGTGCAGGAGGACTCTGCTGAGCACTCAGCCATTTTTCAGATGAGTCTCTTCCCCAGCTTTGAAAAGAATCATTCAGCTCCATAAATGTTTGGGTTTTCCATCTGACCCCGGAGTCAGGGAGATCCTCCCTGGTGCAGCTGAAAGCAGGAGCAGGTGCTGCATATCCCAACATCATCCCAGCAGCAGAATGTTCTTCCTTGGTGTTTTGGGCTCTTCTCTTGAGCTTAGCAAGCACCACCAGCTGAGCATTTGAGCATTTTAAAGCCGGAGCTAATAGGAGGAGCAGCATTTTTGCACGGTGTCATTAGGAGGTGACATTTCCAAAAGAGAGTCAAAGACTTATTAAAATCTGATGTGAGCTTCAGGAGCCTCTCTAAAGTGAATCATCCCAGCCAGGCTTTGTGCTGGCATCCCCCAACCCTCTGAATTTGAGGGGCTTTATGAATTCACCATTACAGTGTCAGGAATTCAAGGAGCAGCTTGCCACGGAGCACGATTTGGGTGGGAACATTAAAAATTCCTGCCTGGAATTGTTCTGGCCCACCAGTGGGAGCAGAGCTGCTGGTGGAGGGGAAAGCAATTAGAGGAGAGGCTGCTGCTCAGAGCTCCTGCTCTTGGTCTTTGCAGGTTGCAAACATGCTGAGAGCTGTTTATTTGAGCAGAGACTTACAAAAGGGAGTGATATTCCTACATTTGGGTCAGTGACAATTTTATGTAGAGTTGTGAAGTGCTGCTGTTTTGTTTCTATTTTTTTGTGGGTTTGTTTTGTTTTGTTTTTTTTGCCTCCCTGGAAACATGAGCTGGAGCAAAAACAAATTGCTGTAAAGAGAAGCAGCTGCCAGAGAGGTCAAAGAGTAATTTCTGTGGCCAGATATGATCAAGTGGTGTTGAGAAAGAGCTGGATAAGGAAGGAAATTGTGCAGTGCCTTTGTTTCCAGAAGAAGAGCTGATTAAGATGTCAGCTTGTTCTGCTTCCATCTTCATTTATTAAATTGTCAGCTTCTGTCTGTCCCACGGGATCTCCCTGTAGCAAATCTTCCCTACAGACTGAGATTTCTGGAGCTGGGTTTGATATTTCAGACTCAGCTTCCCACTGAAATTGTACTGATTTCAGGACCTTAAAAATGGGGATAAAAGGCAGCACATTTGATCTCAGCTTTTGTCATTCATCACGCAGGATTTTTTTGGCCAAAACTTCGAGATCAATGCTTTGGTTTCCCATTCCATTGGTGTCGTGTGTAGAACACATCTCTCAACTTTCAAGTGACTTTGGCTCCCTTCAGGCTGACTCAGGACCCTGAATGGAAGAAGTTTTGGTTCTCACTTGGTTTTGGTTTTGTTGGAGCCCTTCCTCCTTCTCCAGGCTGACCTGGACCCTCTCTTGGAGGTGTGAGCTCCTAGGTTGGACTTGATGATCTCAAAGATCTTTTCCAGCCTTGTTAATTCTGTGATTCATTCATTCTGTGATTCTTTTTGCCCACTGATTTTCCCAGGGTCACCCCTGCCCACTTTGCCCTAAATCAGCCTTGCTGCCTTCTCGTGGTGCATCCTGTGATCATTTTCTGTGTGCACAGATCAGAAATGTTTTATCAGACAACTATCAAACCCAAATCCCTGCGTCTGGCTGCACTACAGGTGTCAACATCAACTCTTGGCTCCCTTTTAGCTGACCTGATTATTCCTTCCAAAGTGAGATCACACCAAAAGCATGTAAAGTCTAATGGAAACAGCACCTGGATCTGTGAAAAGGTGCAAAAGCTCATTTAGCTGATTGAAGAGCCTTCAGTTTGCAAACACCTTCATTGCACTCAACACGGGCCTGGCCCAGGCCCACCCTCTGGAAATAAAAATCTAATTTGTGTTCCCTGGGCTGTGTTGGAAGCTGGCTGGTGAGCCTGACTGCAGCAGAGCCTCTCAGAGCCACAGCAGAGCTGTGCTCAAAGTCACAGCATCCTTGAGCTCTCAGTGCCTCCCTGTTATTATTGCTGCTGTTATTAGACTTTGAAATGCACTCCGCTCCCAAGTGCTCCCTGCTATTGCTGAGATTACACAATCCTTCAAGGAATTTTAAAGACAGCTGTTTTGTGCATGCTCCAAAGGAGCAGGGAGGGGGAGAAGCTGCTTTTTGCACTGATAGGCAGCGTTGCTGCACAGAACTGAAGTGATGGAGAAAAGACCTACAAGATCTCCAGTGTACAGCAGGAGAAGGGAGGGGCAGCCCTTCCCAGAAAACCTGTCCTGCATGGCTCAGCTGGGGCTTTGAGAAAAGTGGAATGAGGTTTTTTTTTGGCTCAGTAACCAGGGTGGAGAGCCCAGAGCAACAGGAATGTGGCCAGAAAGGTCTCAAAGGTCCATGGTGGTCCCATCTCACCAGAGAGCCACACACAAAACTTCACAGAATGAAAGAATCATTAAGGTTGGACAACAACAATATCATCAAATCCAGCCATTCCAAAATGCACATTTTGTATTAATGGGGGTTGGAGAGGGGGTGGAATAGAAAGTGGTGGAGGAAAGGAATTAAGTCAGAAATTGTTTTAGCTACAGGGTTTGGAGAGGAGGGTATGAAAGACTTTTATATTTGCAAAGCTCCTTTGCATTTTAGAAATGTGCTGTAACCTGAACTGTGCAGCAGGATATAGCATTGATAGTGCTGTTTACATTTTTAAATTGATTTTTATTCCTAGGAACAGGCAGTTTATAACATCTGAGTGTTCCCTATCTGTCTCAAGCAGTACTTCCCTAAATTCTTGCAGGAGTTTTCCTTGAGGTCGAGTCTGGGCTTGGACAGGCTGGGACACTTCTCCTGTATTTGCTTTTGGAAGAGATTTAACAGAGCAACACCCAAAATTTCTGGGTACTCATGAAGTCTAAAGTCTAATCATTCTTCAGAATGATTTTTACAGCTGAGATATTCTAAGAAAAGTTGATGTGAGCAGAAAAAAAACCAATAAAACCCCATAATAGAAACAGTCACCTAATGCAATATTAAAATAATTCTGTGAAATATTGAAGGCTGGAGAACCACTCACTTCATTTTCTCTAATTGGGTGGTTAATTTATACATGGGGCTAATTACCACAGTGCAAGGGGGATGCCAGGAACTCATTGTGGGCTCAGGTGGGGTTTTCAAATGCCCAGGGTGAAAAGATCCTTCAAAGCCCCACTTGGAGGGTGGTGGAGGTGAAATAGCCAAGGATGGGGCAGCAGGGGCCAGCCCTGCCCAAGGAGGAAGGTGAGAAATCTGAGCCACAGGTAGGGAATAGGCTGAAAAAAAGGGGAGAAAACTTTATTTTTATATCAAGGGGAAAAAATTCTACCTTGACAGAAATTTATTGGGCAGTGGGACAGCTCTGGAAAGGAAGTGAGATCAACCTTCTGGTTTGGAAAACTAAAAACTGCACTAAGTAATCCAGCAAATTATTCTAGTGATTTACCAGTAATTGAAAAGGTAAAATTTGATTTAGTAGAATGTAAGAGTTTCACTCCTTTCATGGTTCAGGGAAAGGGGGATTCCCAAGATGCAAAGTTCTGAGCCCACCAGGCTGCAGGGAAGTTACAGAACCTCCTGGAATTGTGGTGAGGGTGCAGAAAGGATGGCCCCAGTGCTGTGACAGCCAGAGGTAAAACACAAGAATTGTGACTCACTATGACAAAATGTGACAGAATTGAAATTGGAATCATTCTAAGAATTATATTTTTAGTCATGAGCGTGGTCAGATGTGAGATGATGCTGTGGGCTCACCTTACCAGGAGTTAAGGATATCCAGAGGGGTTGGTTTGGCAATGCTGGTGGAATAAGTTAAATTATTTTATTGGGCCTGATGTCTGAAGGCAATCAGAGAGAGAAAGGAACCAAACCCATCCCTCTGGCTCGCTGCCAAACAACCTGAACGCTGCCAGGGAGGGATAATAACACCAATTGGCTCATTGTCTTCTTTCAAAAGCCATTTCCATTCATTCTGTTCCCTAATTGTTCCCCGAGCCAGCTTCCCATGGCTGTGTTTGGGCTGCTCAGCTGAATTCTGTGCTGCTCCTGGTTGGAGTCTCAGCCTGGAGCACCTGGGAGTCCAAGCAGGACTGGGCAAAACTCCTCTTTCCCCTCCTAAAAGTCACCTTGGAGCTGCTGCTGCTGTTCCAGAGGATGCCCAAACCCTCAGCTCATCACCTTTACCTGAATCCCAACCAACAGAAACAGCAAAATGTGTGATGAAGGGATTCTGATTAGACCCCTCTCACTTCTGAAGATTGAGTATTTATTTTTACAGCCTTTCCAACCTGAGATTCGATTTCACTTCTTGTGCTTTGCAAGAATCAATAGCTATTCTTTAGATGTGTGTAGATAGTTATTCTTTAGACGTTGAGTAGAAAATAATTGTCTGGGTGCTGTTTGAAATTGCTGGGTGGAGGAAATGATCAGGAATGACCCCTGGAGAGTCAGGTCAGGAAGGTTTGAATCACCCACTTGGAATCACCACCCTCTGTGCAACCTCCAGAGATGAACAAGGCTTATCTTAAACATTAAATATTTACAGTGAAGACCAAACCATTGCTAATGTCTTAACCTAACAGCTTTTGACACAGTGAAATTAAAGCTGGCTGTGAAATCAGGGTGCTTAAACCCCACCAAACACACTATTAAATGTTACTGGATTTTTGGTCAAATTTGGCTTCAGGATTGGTAAATGCTATTAATAACTTATAGATAAATTAATCGGAATTTGCTATTTTTCACAGAATTTTGTGGTCCTTGATTATTCCTTCATTGCTCTGATGCCTATGCTCCCCTCCAGTCTGCAAATCACCATTTATAAATTTGGGATATGGAATGACTCAGTTCATTATTAAAGGCTACCGAACCTCAGAGACTACAGATAATTACTTTTGCATACTATTAAGGGTGTTCGTAAAAACTGACATTATTTTAAGGCTCAACAAGAGGTACACGACTAAAATAGCATTAAAATTTTATTTTTTTCCCCTCTCTGCAAATCCAATGACATTTAAAATATGACATTTGGAAGGCAGAACCTCTAATATCCAATAATGCCAGCGTGTGTGTGGCCGTATTTCTTTGCTGGCTGCAGACAAATGCTTGTCAATGTCACCTTCAGCACCTGCCATCTCTTATTAGCAGATCTGAAATCCTGCTTGGGAAAGTTTTGGAGCATTTTACAGCCACCAGGAAAGTCAATTAATTAGGCAATTATTTCGCCATTCCCTTTGATTTTTCTGTTGACCAGAAATTTTCAGGCAAATCTTGGAGGCCAATTAAGAACTTGTAGGATTGCACAAGAGTGCATGTTCTGTTCCTGGGGACTTCAGGCTCGGGATTTGCTGTGTGTAACTTTGATTTGTTCATCTGCTTTGTTTTTTGCTCTCATTGCTGCCATCTGCGTTGCTCTTCAAGGAAATCCCTTCTTTTGAGAGCTCTTCCTTTCAAATTTAGCACACAAAGTTGGAGATGCAAAGAGTAATTTGGGAAGTGAGTGGATTCAGACTCAAACCTTGCTGAGTTCTTAGTTTAAAATTACTTCTCCTAAATATCCAGCTGTAAAAATTTAGAATTTACTGTGTTTAGCCTTTTTTACCCCATTTCATCAGATATCTGCAGTCATGGAATGAGTGGATGTGGCACTTTCTGATATGGGCAGGGTCATATTTGGTCAAATATTTGGGCTTGATGATCTTGGAGGTCTTTTCCCACCTTAACAATTCCAAGATTCTCTAATCATACCCCAGACCAAACTCTAAGATTCTAATTAGCATTTAGTCAAAAATGCATCCCACGACACAGATTATTCAAACAAGTTTCATTTTAACCTGTTCCAGGGATAGGACTCCTAAAGGACACCTAAATAATAATGAATATTTTTAATACCCACAGCAAAGGCTCTGCAGATATTGCAGCATGGCAGGAAAGTGTTCCAACCTCTTGGAGTTTTTGTTTTCACCAATCTGTCTGACAGAGTTAAGTGCATATGGTTCAGAGAGGGAATTCTTGAGAGACAAGTGAAAGATAAAAATTTCTGGGCTTGGATTTCCACTGAATAGCGAATGAATTTGGGGACTGGATAAGATGGGGCAGGGAACTGGTCTCCATCTGCACTGTCTGACCCAAATTAGATGAGAAATCAGTGGGCTGTCAGGAGTGAATCACACTGCATGTATCTAATAATAAACTGAGTTCTGACAGGCAGAGGGGGAGAGGGTTTTGACGCCTTTTTCCAGGGCTACCTAAAAACAGAGCCCAGACAGAATTAAGGCAATAAAAAGCAGTTTTATTTATTGAATTATTCAGGTACATTTAGGGCAGACAAAACGCCCATGGGGCTACACCCAAAATGCACCAGGGGTGACAGGTTTTCACACTTTTTAAAGTTTGGTTAATTTGCATATTGGGGATTAATCTCCCAATTACAGCTTCAGGTAATGAAGTCGTTTACCCCAAGTTTGCTCCCCCCAAGTCACTTTTGTTTCCATCTCTGGGGCCTGAGGCAGTGAGGTGTCCTTGATTGCCAGCCTGGAGAGGAATTGTTGTGTCTGAGCAGAATGGGAAAGCAGCAGCTGAAACTGGATGGAGTTTAGAGTTACACACTAAAGAACTGCAGGGTTACAAATAGATGGAAATATAACAGCTAAAATCCTAAGGCATCAGTTTGAGACCTGAAATGCTGAAAGGACACAGAAGAGGAGGGAGATCACACGGGGTCTGTTCTGAGGAGCTGGGCTGAAATCAGCCTCATGACAGGATTGCCATTCCTGGTAAAGGATTACCCAGATTTTCGACCTTGTGTGGCTGAATGCTGCTTATTTTGATTTGATTTGATTTGATTTGTGGCTGTGTTCATTCTCCAGTCCAGGTTTTAAGGACTTTCCAGGCAGTATCTGAGCTGTCTCTGGCTGAGCACTCCCCGAGCAGCAGTGGGATCCATCCAGAAGCTCCAGGGACAAATCCCATGGAAGAAACACCACTGCTCCTGTGAGATGCCAGCCTTCACTCCATGGATTTACCACATTCCCCTTCCTCTGTGCCTGCTCCAGCCCTCTGGATCCAGCAGCACCACACTGCTTTGCCAAGTCTTCAATCACTGTTAAACCACCTCTCTGAAGTCTTGGGTTATTTAAAAATTCCCCTCAGATGGGGTCCTATCCATCAAATCCTCTGCTGTTCCCAATCCCTGTATCCCCTGCCACACAAATCCAACAGGAACAGCCTGCTGCAAAGCTCCCAGGGAGGAATTCCTGCTCAGGAGCCAGCAGGCTGGATTATTTTAGTGCTGTTGTCAATAGGTGGCAATAATCTCCTTCCCTGCAGCTCCTTAACACATGTTTACACTTTCCCACTGCCCCGGCTGGAAATTTTCTCTGAGAGTCTCCAGTTATTTATATCTGCAGAGTTCTGCATTTCCCCCATTATAATTTTTCATGTCACCACGGGCCAGCACCAGGGGAGGCCTGGCATGACATTGCTTTATTAAAGGAGACACTTCCAGCGAGTTTTCATCCGCTGCACTCCCAGCCAAAAGCCATTAGCATCCCACTTCTGTCCTGCCCTCAGCTGACGGGCTCCCAAATATTTGCAGGAAATCAGGTTTAGGAAGTGGCCAGAGAGCTCCCAGGAAGGGAATGTGATGCTCCAGGTATTCAGAGCATGGCCAGGGACACCCAGGGCTTGCTTTCCTCTCGCTCTTCCCCTCTCTGCTCCTGATTTACCCAGGGTGAATCCCAAGCCCTTACCAACACGTGCTTTTCTCCTGCTTTATCAGAAAGGGGGTGATGACATCCAGGCTCCTTTCAAATTTGTCACCTCTGAAGTTCGTGGAGTGAAAACGCATATTTTGATTTGTTGAATGGGTCAAAACCCCCTCACACCAAACAGGAGTCTGGAAATCGTTCAGGCAAATCTCGGAATGAACCAGGGCAGCCACAGCCAAGTGCTTTTTGCACTGGTTAATCTGCTTTTCCTCAGGCTGGGTTTTTTAATCTCTGAAAAGATGAGAACACGATTTTGCACCCATTTTTGTCCTGTTTCATCTTGACAGCTGTGGCTGTGCAATATTAGCAGTTACTCATGAAACACTTCCCCACGCAGGGTTTGGGAGCATTTTAATGTCACATTCACAAAGGTTCAGCTGCTAAAGGGGTGTACAATAGTCACTAATATTTTGCTGAGGTTTTTTTGATGTAAAAAGCCAGGATGTTACTCACACTCCACAGGAATATATATATTTATATTACAGAATTATTTAATCATTAAGATTAAAGAAAAAAGATTAAAGATTAAAGAAAAAACCTCTGAGATCATCAAGAGTTGAGGTCATATATATATATAATTAATATAAATATAAATACAGAAAGAATAAAGTTAACTTGAGATTTGGGATCCTGAAATTTGGGAATTTCAGGACCAAGGCCAAGGTACCATTAAACCATGCACATCACGCTGGCTGTAGTTCTCATGTTTTTGTTAATTTTACTTTATTCCCATCCCAGCCCCTCCCCACCCTCACAGGGAGGAATTCCTTCCTCACATCCAACCTAATTACTTCCACGTCAGCTCATTCATCATTATCAATCATCTTTCCAATACCCAATCCATATAATTTTATTTTTCCCCACCCCAGGCACCCACACTGGTCTTGCTGGAGGTGACCTGGGGCAGATGTGCCAAATCAACCCACGGGCTCATAATTAATATTTTAACAAAGCAAATCCAAGGGCTCCACCCCTGAGCAGCTGGAAATGGTTGGTGGAGGGAAAACCCTCAGGGGGAAGCAGCTGCTGGGGTTTAGGAAAGCAGGAAGAGCAGCAGGACCAGAGGTTGGGGGTTTTCTTGCCCCAAAGGAAAGAAAGTGCTTCCTGCTAGGAGTGAGGAATCCAACTGTTTGTCTTCTCTTCTTCAGCCCATCAAACTGCTGGAACCAAGGAAAGAAATCTTCTCTCCACTACCCAACAGGTAAGGATTGTCCCAAGGATGCTCCTTGGTTCTATTTGGTTATATTGGAAAACAGTAGAAAAATATTAGAGAAGGAAAATGTTCTTTTCCCTTTCATCTAAAGGGGGTATAAAGGCTCACTGAGCTTGGTGGTTTTGTTGTTTGTCTGGGTTTTTTCCTTTAGCTGTTGCCAATCTTTGACTTCTCAAAACTCTTGCCTTTATGACATGTATCTGTTGGAGAACTGGTGTTAGAAATCTGATTTAACACATCAGTTGTCTTCCAAGTGGTTTTTTTCAGGCCTTGAAAAATCTAATCCACCCTCTTTTTAAAATTTTTTTGGACATATTTAATTAGTCCTCTTCTCTTGTCAGTCCTGCCACTATTTAATTCTCAGAGTGTTAAATAATTTCAGGGTGCAACTTTTGCCTCTAAGTAAACAAGAGCAGAACAAGCTCCCAGAATGAGGCAGGCACATGCAATGAGTAATTAAAGCCCCAAAAGCAGGGAATTCACCTTCTTTAATTCTTTAATTCACCTTCTCTTATTCTTTAATGGATTCACCATCAACTGGAGCACTCAAAGCAATCCCAAGGGATTGTTTATCCCAGGTTTGGAAGGTGCCTTCATTCCTGATTATTCGAGTGGGCTGGTTTGTGTTATTGATATCCAGATATCTTCCTGAATTGATCAGACCTATTTAAAAAACACATCTATGGGACAGGCATCACTTGTATAACTATGCTTAAGCTGACCAGAAGCTTTATTAATTTATTAATTTCCCCCAGGCAGCATTAATTTAGCTTTCTTTATATTTTTCTGCTAGGTGAAGGAGAATTTTCAAACCACACAATTTCACCAAAACCAAAAATTTAGAGTTCTTCTCTACTTTGAACTGTTAAAGGAAAATACTGACTAAACAAAATGCTGCCTCTTACCACCTTGTTTGTCAGGAATATTTGGCCTTCAGCAGAGCAGAGCTGTGTAAAATGAATTCTCCTCCAAACCTGGAGCTGCTCGGTGTGAGGGGGCAATCACCAGGAGCTGGGCATGGATGTGCTGCTCTCCAGGAATTCCTGGGAGCACAGGGAATGAGCAATGAGAGCTGGAATCCCAGCAAGGAGCAGGAATTCACACCTTGCCAGGCACTGCCCATCCCAGGACCTCATCACCCTGCTCATTCCAAAGTGGAGATGGACCCTTCAAACTGAAATCTTTGATGGTTTCACTGTTTAAATGCTTGGTTCAGGCAGCTTTTCTTCTTTCCCCACCCACTATTACCTGTGTTTTAAAGGGAATGTCTGTTTTGATCAATGGTAACTGCAGGCCTTAGACCAACAGATCAAATGTGGGAACTTCTCAAGCATTAGTAGTGAATTGTTACATGTAACTTAAATTTAAACATTGATTATTTTTGGAGCACCAAAACCCATAAAACCTGGATGTAAGGCGAGTGCATCCACCACTAGAGAGTAAGAATAAGGGGATTGGAAGGCAGAGCTTTTAAAAACCTATTAAAAAAATCAATTATTACACTAATTCAGTTCTCATATTTAGCAAAATATTCTGCACAGGCAGTCCCAGCCCTGTGCTGAAGTGTTCTGATAAACAAGTGTGATGCTACTGAGGGTGATTTTGGTGTGTAACAGAGTTTATTTCCTATTTAAAAATAGCTTTCCCAAGATGAGCTGTAGGACTCAGGCTCAGTGGAGCTGAAATGATGCACACCACGAGCTGCCTGCAGTGAGAGAACTGGGGGGGAAAACACCCCACCTTCCCTGGGGGTTTGGAATGCAATTTCTGACTCTTCTGTCTCAGGAAGAAAACCCTGCTGTGTGAAATCAGGAAGGGTCATCTCCTTTCTCCCAGTGCCTGAATAATCTCTTGGACAGTGCAAGTTCCCCTGGATTGCTGTTTATCCCTTTTGAATTCACCTCCTGGACACTGAAGCAGGGTATAACTCTGTTAATTTTCCTTAACTGGCTCGTTAAATTGAGAGTGGATCCCAGGTCTGAAGCTGTCAGCACAGACAGTTCTTGGTGTCTCCATCCTTTAATTATATTTGCTTACCCCAGATAAATCCATAAAGATGATCCCAGTGTCTTCACAAGCCTGGATTTTGGAGTCTGCCACGGCCAGCTGCAATCTTTAGGTCTTTATTATTCCACAGACACATCTGGGTGGACAGAACAGACTCTCTGCACATGTTTCACTTCGTGTTTTACAAGGTGCAGCCAATTATTCACTGCAGGAGCCACGGGGACTCGCTGGAGAGGAGAAAATGAAATATAGACTTTGCAACCAGCCTGGCATTGCTCATTCCCTGTTCCTTGGCCACATTTTTATTGGGAATAGACAGCCCTAACCAACACTGTTTGGGTATTTCAAACCAGGAGTTATGATTAATTTAAGTTTTAAATTAATAAATAGGAATATCTTTATGCAGGGACGCCTTCCACTGTCCCAAAGCTCCAAGCTTTGTCCAACTTTTCCCTGGATATTTTCAGGGATGAAGCAGACACAGCTTCTCTGGGAAGCCTCTCCCTGCTCCCAGGAAAAGAGCAGGTCGGACAATTAAGAGAAGGAGAAGATCCTACAAAATAATTAATGGTGCAGGGAAGCTTTATCAGCTGCTCCTGCTGATGCCTTCGGGTGGGAACATGGAATTTAATGGGAAGGTAACAGGGAATGAGCTGCAAGAGTTATCCCACACAATGTGCAATTAACACCTGGGAGCTTTTCACTGCTAGATAACTTTAAAACCAAGAGCTCAGAAGGATAAAAAAAGGGGATTATATGATATTATGTGATATTCATGGTGATAATGAGGAGATCAGGATTTATTAATGAAAATCGCAATGCAGAGGAGAAATCATCCTGTTTTTAGGATTTTAAACTGCCAGGGTCACCAAACATGAACTGACAGCAGCAGGCAGAAATTGCCCTGAGGGCAGGGTTTGCACCATTAATTTTAAAAAGGTTTTTTACGCCCTTTTTGAAAATTCTTATTCCTACACGTGTTACCACTGCCCCAGGTAGGATTTGAGATTGAGACACCCCAGAAATTTTAAATCTCTGGAAGCTTTTGAGCAAAGAGTTGTTCTGGACACAGGTTGGAGGTGTTTACAATACTTGGAAAGCTTCTGGAAGTCTTTTAAACGTGCAGTAAAATTGAAGGGCAACCTTTCAAGGATGGAAAATGCATCTTTTGGGGAGGTTTGGGTTTTTCTACAAGAGTTATTTGGGCTCACTCTTGGCATGGAAACTTGGGAATGTGTCTGAGAACTTTGGCTCCTAAACACCACATAACTGCCAGAGTTTCACACCATTTTGGAGTTGTGGATCATGATTATTCACCATATTTCATCATATTCATCAAGCATTATTATATATATTAAAATCAAAAAGAAGTGAAATCACAGTGTAATCTTAGGAGAAAAAAAAGTGGAATTTTTACCTTGTGAATCACTACTAAGACTGCAAAAAGGGGAGAAATATCCCAGAAACCAAAGATTTTATAGGGAACTGATATAAGCATGACCCTCCAAGCCCAGTTATTTTTTTACAGTTCCAGTTCTAGGATTCTGAGGCCAAGCAATAACAAAATGCCAACTAAGATGCAGAGTTAATTAGTGAGCAGGGAGTATTTGCTTTTAGCCCTATTTTTTTGCCAATTCAAACACAGTCTTAAGTAATGAACAAATAATCATCTCTTCAGTGATTTAGCTCTGTTTGTTTCCTTCAATATTACATTGTCTTGGGAGGCACTTGATGAAATTGGGGAGAAATTTTGCAGCATGGTGTGAAATGATATTTGCACCCCAACCACAGCTGGTAGATTTTTGCTGGGCACATCCTAAATTCCCTGCTCCCTTCATTCCACTCCTTTTATTAGTCCTTGCCTATTGCTTTTTGCAAGGAAACCTAATTTCAAAATATATCAGGAATTTTGCTGCTGGAATGGCAAGATCAAGGTTTGAAGCAGTAAACACTGAATTATGGTTGTCATTCACTTGTTAAGCTTTCTCTGGCCTGATTTAGCTGGCAGCAGATTCCAACAGAGTTAAGAAGGACAACTGGTTAAAAAAAATAAAATTATAAACTGTGAGAGCTAAACTGAACACCAATTTAGCTCAATAAAGCTCTTTATGGATAAATAACAGCAGAGAGGCACAGATTCTTGCTCTGGGCTGTTATTGACTTGGAGAGAAGTCTCCCATATATCAATCAATAGGGAGGTTTGGCTGGGAGAGTTTTCCTACAAAGGGAAATGGAGTGAAAAAGTGACCTGAGAAAAGAGGAGCTGGAGTTAAGTGTCTCAACATGGAATGTTTCATGAAGCTGTGTTTCAATGAGAGACTGCAGCTGCAATTAGAATGGAAGTTTTCTTCAGACCCGAGACAAAAAAGGCAAATATTTGGGTGTTATTTGGACAGTGCAGCTTGGCTGTGCTGCTGCTGCTGGGGCAGAACAAATTATCAGAGATCCTACTGTAAATGGGAAAGATTTCCCTGGCAGTGTCCCAGGCCAGGCTGGATGGGGTTTGCAGCAGCCTGGGACAGTGGAAGGACATGGCAGGGCTGGCACTGGATGGGCTTCAAGGTCCTTTCCAACCCAAACCCTTCTGTGAGGGATAAAAAGCACTTATGGAAGTTTCCAGATTGAGAGTGAGAACTTTAAGAGGTGAATTGCAGGATAACTCCAATTATCCTGGAGGTGGAAAGGGAAGCAGGAGAGATGCTGGATGATTTCCAAGCCTGACTGAGCAGACTGTGCTGACAACCCTTTATTATAGAACATAAACATGGGTTTATTTTAGCCAAGGCCTTGCTTTTTATCATTGAACCTGAGAGGAAGAAGAATTTTGGGTTTTGTCTTCTTGGTAGGGAAGCTGTAATCACATTTCAGGCCCTTTTCCCAAATCCCTCTTGGAGCCCTTTTAGGCACTGGAAGGAGCTCTAAAATCTCCTTGGAACTTTCTCCTCTCCAGGAAAACATTCCCAGCTCTCCCAGAGCAGAAACTGAACCAATTCCCCAAGATGCTGAGAATTCCTGGAAATGCATGCAGTGATTCCCACACCTTCCTTGTCCCTCACTCCCCTGCACAGCTGGAATTTTATTATTCCCAGAGCCACTGGACTCAATAAATCCCTTGTGTAGATGGCTCTGCCAAGGTTTGGCTTTGTGCTCCTCAGAGCTGCTCATTCCACAGGGAACAAAAATCCTCCTCCTTCCCTTCCATCAGCAAGAAGTTGGTTCCAACACAGTGGGTTCTGGTTTTTCTTGAATAAAAGGTTAATTCTGAGCACTTGAGTTTCTAACAGCAGTTCTGGGGTGTGTTTGTTTTCACTTTAGCAGAGCAAACTCTCCTCTGTGAGAGAGCTCCAAAGGGCCTGCTCAGAAAACACTGCTGGTGTTAAACACCTCTGAGTAAAGAGAGCTGAAACAATTAGAAATGTCAGCTTTAAAGTTTCCTGCTTAATAGAGGGAGTGAATCAGTCCAGCAGAGGAGAATGCTCCAGGAAAACACCAAGATCCAGCTGCTGCAGAGGGTCAGGGCAGCTCCCACCTTCTAGAAAAAGTATTAGAAACTGCTTTTGGGGTTCCTGGCATTCTTGGCAATTTCAGCTTATCCAGAAATGTTGAAAATGAGTTGTTTAAAGCTAAACTAGCTGCATGTAACTATGTAAAAGATGAGCTCGGAGTGTATTTTAAAGGGTTGAAGAGTGCCTGATTCAAGGTGATGTTGAATTCTGTCATTGTCATGCAGTAGCTCACTTATTAAAATACAGGCTGGTTTATTGATAATAACCTTCAATACAGAAAAAATTCTGACTCTTTTCTTTCCAAGTGCTCCTTCTGCAAGGGCCTTTCTCCTCTGCCATCTCTGCTGTTTTTGGGAGCTCAGGTGAAGAAGGCCCAGCCTGAGCTGTGAACTTCTGTGCAAATCAGACTTTTGCAGTACCCAAAGAACACAACATGGGGGAGAAAACTGGGTAAGGACTTGTGTCAGATCTCTGAGGGTGCTGAGAGATGTGGAAATGTTTGAAATGTCCGTGCATGAGAAGGGCAAGGGAGGTTTCCCCCCTTGCATTGATCCCACAGCTGGGAGTCAGCAGGAAAATAATAAACATCTCCTCTGCCAGTTTCTCCTGAGCCCTGCTGTAGGTCAGGCCATGCTTCAGTCCCAAACTGAGCAGCAGAATATTTATGGACACTCGTGGAAAGAATGGAGAATTATTCCTCAGTCTTTTCTCAGTATTTATAAGCCCTTCTCCAGGAAATGTAGTGAAAATGGAGAAAAATGTTACTGCAAAGCAGCTGTGAAATCCCATGTGCAGTTGTGGCTGCTCAGACTTTTTTGCCTGACAATTCTGTTCAGGAGTAGCCTCTGCTGTACCCTGAGTGGTGATCTTTCTCTTGAGCATGAACTTTACAGTGCTCCTTTCCCTGTGAAGCTAGGAAGGAAATAGATAACAAAAACCCTGCCTGTAAATTCCTGGTTTATCCTCTGTCCTCAGAAATAACATTTCATTGTCCATGTTAGGGGAAATATCTTAATTTTATAACACCTTTGAGGATGGAATTGTGCTTTTCCCCAGATGTGTTGGTACAGACAGGCTCAAGATGAGGGAAAAAAAAATCTGGTGTCAATTGTGTCCACTAAGAAGAGTTTTCCATCTAAAGGGCACTAAAGTGTTCTCTTGACCTCTGGAATTTGCTGCCAAGGCACTAATGAACCATCTGAGAGGGTGGCAATGCAGGTTTTGAGTGACTGAAGGGTATTACAGCTTTGGGGGAGTTATTTCTGAGTGTGCCCTGATTTCCAGCAGAGCCAGACAGTGATTTCCCCAAGCTCCACATTCCACTGGAATACCAGGCTCTAAGGAATCCTTTCCAAGCAGTTCCATCATTATCCCAATAATCAGGGCAAAGTGGGAAGGTGAGCAAGGTGTCCCTTCTTGCCGTGGGAGGTGGTGCTGGCAGCTCTGCTCCCAAACTGAGATTATCCATCCCAGTTTAGTCATTATGGGCTTGCAGGAAAATCCTTGGATTACAAATATTTGCTGCTTTTCCTGCAAAACTGGAGAACTCCAGCACTTCAGAGCTGGGAATCATTGGATGTTTTGTTTGTTGGTTTTCTTTTGTTTAGGATTGCAGAAGTGTTTGGATTATTTGCCTCTCCAGGGAATTTTTAATAGGAGGGTTTCCTTGCTGGGGTCAGATAAAGACACAGGAAAATGTCCTTTATTTTACAAAGTCTTTTGGAAACAGAGGAATCTCTGGAGATAGGAAATGTTTCACCAAACTGAGAGCTATTTTCCTTGCAAATTGCTGGCTGCTCCCACAGAAAACAGGGATTTCATCTGGTCATGCATTATCAGACCTCTGCTGATGGGGAACAATCCCAGGTGCAGGGAGACAGCTCCATGCCCAGGCTGGAAAATCCCTGCATTACTCCTGGGCTGAGCTGGGAATTGCATCTTGGAGCATTCAGAAAGCCAAGAAAATCCTAATCCAGCTCAGACCAACCTCCAGCCCCAAGCCTCCAGTGGGATCCAGCAGCACTGGTTGTACTGGGATTTTCTAACAGGAATATCTGAGGATTTGCACATCTGGCCTTCTGGAGCCCTCTGGTTCCACATGTTTGGAACCTGCAGGGCTGGGCAAATCCCACTTTAAATTGCGAATTTCCGGTTGGAAATGCCTGGGGACACAGGCTG
>JANRMJ010000002.1:22609027-22619163 GCA_025584955.1 Alethe diademata | reverse complement strand
TGAGAGGGGCCTCAGCCCTGGGTGTCCCTGGGTGTCCCTGGGTGTCCCTGGGTGTTCCCTGGGTGTCCCTGGGTGTCCCTGGGTGTCCCTGGGTGTCCCTGGATGTCTCTGAGTGTCCCTGGATTTTCCCTGTGTCCCTGTGTGTCCCTGGATGTCCCTGTGTGTTTCCTGGATGTCCCTGTGTGTCCCTGTCTGTCCCTGGATGTCCCTGGATGTCCCTGTGTGTTCCCTGTGTGTCCCTGTCTGTCCCTGGATGTCCCTGTGTGTTTCCTGGATGTCCCTGTGTGTCCCTGTCTGTCCCTGGGTGTCCCTGGATGTCCCTGAATGTTCCTGGGTGTCCCTGGATGTCCCTGGGTGTTCCCTGGCTGTCCCTGGGTGTCTCTGGGTGTCCCTGTCTGTCCCTGAATGTCCCTGTGTTTCCTGGGTGTCCCTGTGTGTCCCTGGATGTTTCTGGATGTCCCTGGGTGTCCCTGTCTGTCTCTGGGTGTCCCTGTGTGTCCCTGTGTGTTTCCTGGGTGTTTCCTGGGTGTTCCTGTCTGTCCCTGTCCCTGGATTCCCTGGGTGTTCCCTGCATGTCTCTGAGTGTCTCTGGGTGCCTCTTTCTGTCCCTAGGTTGCCTGTCCCTGTGTGTTCCTGTCTGTCCCTGTGTGTCCCCTGGATGTCCTTGCATATCCTTGAGTGTCCCTGTCTCCCTGGGTGCTCCCTGGCTGTCTCTGGGTGTCCCTGGATGTCCCTGGATGTCCCTGGGTGTCTCTGGGTGTCCCTGGCTGTCCCTGTGTGTTTCCTGGATGTCCCTGGGTGTCCCTGTCTGTCCCTGGATGTCCCTGGGTGTCTCTGGGTGTCCCTGTCTGTCCCTGTCTGTCCCTGTGTGTCTCTGGGTGTCCCTGGATGTCCCTGGGTGTCTCTGGGTGTCTCTGGGTGTCCCTGTCTGTCCCTGGATGTCCCTGGCTGCTCCCTGGCTGTCCCTGGGTGTCCCTGCAGTGTCCCTGTGTGCAGTGGCCCCAGAGGAAGGACAGGGACGGACCCTGGGAATTCCCCCTGCACTGGAGACCTTGCAGATCTTGCTGGGAGCTCTGGGACAGATCCCAGAGAGGTGTGGAGTCTCCCCCGGGGATATTCCAGAGGCAGCCCTGTGCTCTGGGGTGACCCTGCTGGAGCAGATGCCCCGCTGTGAACCTCTCCAGCCTGGTCCCCTCTGGGATTCTCTGATTTCTGCCAAGTGCATACCTGCAGCCATCCCTTGTTCAGGGAGCTGAGCAAGCCAAGCTCGGGGATCCCAGGGAGTGGGGCAGGCTCTGGCTGCCCCTGCTACCCCCAGCTCTGTGCTGGGAGTGTCCCAGGGCACACAAACCACACTGGCAGTTTGCCACAGGAGTGCCCAGACACTTTTGCTGCCTCGGAGAGAAGATAACTCAGTGGTAAAATACCTTTACAAAGCCTTTGTTTTGTTCAGTATGTCACAAGCTGCTCTCTGAAGGGGTTCATGTTCATTAAATACCACAGGGCTCCCAGATGTGGCGTGAAGTGTGCAGACTGAAGGAGCACCAGAGTCACCAAAAACAACAGAAAATTCACATTTCCCCTCCATCATGATCAAGTAAAAGAAAGGAAACAGAAATCTGTGTTTTGTGCCAGGCAGCTCCCACTCTGCCCAGGGACAGGGGGCAGGGGAAGAAGCACATCTCCAGGAGAAAATTCACCTTTTTTTTTTTGTTATTTATTTGTTTTGTTCTGAACGAGTGATAAAAATTCTGTAAGGGGAAAAATAAGGCAAAGTTAGAACTCCCTCTAGAGTCTGCACTTGTTTTCTCCAGCTCTGCAGAGAGGTTTCCCCTCAGTGGAGCTGCAGTTCTTGGATTCAGGGTAGGAAGTTCTCCCCAGCAGCTCTGATGTGTGAGAATCCACAGCCTGCAACCCACAAATCCTGCAGTGAGGCAAACAATTTTTAGTTGTTTTTATATTTCAAATGTCTTTCTGTTTTCCCTGAAAATGGTTAAATATAGATGATTAAATTGTTGGAAGCATAATTCATCTAATGGAAATACTTGAACTTGTTTAATGTCTCGTGTAGAGAAGTGGGAAAAATATTTCTGTGTTTTCCCCATATATATTATAACTTTTTTTTTTTAAATTTTATTTTACAGATGAAAATGTGTAATTTTTGAGCAGTCTGACTGAAAGCAGCAGGGACACTTTCCCAAGTGGTGATGTGGTATCATGACTATTATTTAAAAAGTTTTGAATCAGCTTAAATCATAAAGAAATAGTCCTGTGAACCTCTAAATATTCAGTACTAATGATTTTTTTACAAGTTTTTTTGCTTTTTGCTCCTTCATTATAAGGCCAAGTTGCTTTCTGGCAGCCTCTACTGACTTGGGAGAAAAAGGTCATGAAGTTAAACCAGAAAAATGCTGGATTATTGGTGCAAAGCCAGGAATAGAATTTCCCAAGTCTGGCCTTGCCCTTGTGAACTTGGTTTACACAAGAAAAGTTCATTGCTTGCTGGAAAAGCACCAGGAAGACAAAAGCAAATCCTGAAGCCTAAAATTTTCCAGCTTAGTGAGGTGCAGCTTAGTCCCATATCCAGCAGAAATTCAAACTCTGGAAAGAATTTGTGACTTAAACTTTACAGCTCACTTTGCTCTGTCAAACTTGGCTTTATTCACAGAAGAATTGCAACTTTTTACGTTTGTGTGACTTTGTAAGAAGTTACTTTGCTCTGATTTTTTTTTTAATATAAAATAGGATTGGGCAGGTGCAGACAATTTTTCTTGCTGTCTTTGACACCTTTATGACCAAACAGTGAACGTAGAGAAACCAAAAATGTTGAGTTCTATATATCAGGTGGTAAAAAACTTGGTTGGAACTGAATTCTGAAAGGTCTGGAATGACAGAATCCCAGAGTGGGTCAGGTTGGAAGGGACCCCAGTGGCTCATCTGCTCCCAGAGCAGCACAGTAAAAAAGGGTGAAGTGTGAGAAATTATTGAGTACTTCTGAAAAAAATAAAAAATAATAAAAAAAAAGAATTGGAATAAATGTTAAAGCTTTTCAGTTTTGAAGCATTTGGAAAACCTGGATGGCTGAAATGCACAGCCTGTGTTTGCCCTGTCAGGTTTATTTTGACTCCAGGATATCTCAGGGTGGACTCACCACTGCAGCTGCTGGTGACCATTTTAGTGCCTTTCCCAGCTGGAATCCCTGGGTTTGTCACCAGGGCTGCACTGAGGCAGACACTGAGGTTGGGTGGGGTGGCAGGAGTGCCCAGGTACCTGAATGTTCCCATTCTGCATCTCTTGTGCTCTTCTCCCTTTTTTTCCTGCTGCTGCTTTGGAAGTTTTTCACCTGTTCAGGTGGAGTGACAGAGGGCTCATGGCTGTGCAGTGGCTTCTGTCTCCTCAAAACTCTGATTTCCAGCTCAGAATTGCAGGAATGGGGCACAGCTGGGAGCAGTGATGACCAGTGAGGTGGTTTTGGGCTGCTGTGGGGTTTTTCATCCCCTAATAATCTCTGGGTGGTGTGATATGTACAAAAAATTGACTTAAAACAAAGCAAGACAGTGAAATCTGTAATCTCTTAAGGCATAACTTACTCCATCTAATCAAACCTGAACTGTCAGAAGTGTTATTTATACTTTAATTTCTGTATTTCTTTATCAGAGAGCAGATCCTCTCAGTCTAGCCATTATTTCCTTTTGTTAATTCATAATACTCATAGATGAAATTACTCCTTTAATTGGCTTCATCTCAGGGGCTCACAAAGCTCTTTTCCTCTTGCTGTGGCAAAGTTTGTGTAGCATTTACTGCACTGAGTACCCCAAACGTGCTGCACATAGAATTAAATAAGCAGTGGAAGTGGAAAGGAAGGTTTGGGGTTGTTAAAAGCAAGAAAAGATTTCAGGAGAGGTGGAGGGAGAGAGGCTGCAGCTGCATTAAATCAGCACGAGCTGAGGAGAGAAGGCTGTCAGCAGAGATTTGCAGTAGGCAAGCAGAGAGAGTCAAGAGAAAACTGAATTATGGGCTTTTATCTTGGTGTTCTGCTACCAAAATTCATGCAAGCCCATAAAACACCACCTGAAGCAGGGAGTGGATGCTCAGGGTTTGAAATAAACCCTCTCTACCCTCATTTTACATAAGTGCAACTTGGCTGAAACGGGCTGATCAGTGAGAGAGGAGAAGAAAATCTGAAATTAGGAGAGGTGCAGTGTGAGCTGTGTCATTTTTTGTTTTATCTTTGTGTTTCCTGCTCAGTGTTTGTGCTGGCCTTGTGGCACTTGAGGAGATGAACACAATGTTGGTGACATGAAAGGTTCCAGATTTAGGAAAGGATCCCTCAGCTCAGCCACCTCAGAAGGGTTTGGAGATTTTGGGCTGTTCCTTGCTGGTGCCTCCTTGGGTTTTTTGGGATCAAGTCTCTCCTGACTCACTGTTTGTGCTCCTGGTTGTTTCCTCCCAGCCTCTTGATGTGCTCTGCTGTGAATATTTTTGTGTCTCCCAGCTGAGTTTTGGTTAAATTAAACTGGCTGGGGCTTTTGGGGAAGCTTCTATTTTTGGTTGGTTGGTTTGGGTTATTTTTGGTCTGGAATTCTTCTGCACTATTTGGAATCAGGGCTGGGCCGAGTTAGGAGCATAAATCTGATCAATATTTTGGCCTCAAGTCACACCAGGGGGGGTTCAGGTTGGATATTAGGAAGAATTTCTTCACTGAAGGAGTGATTAAACACTGGAATGGGCTGGTGGAAGTGGAAATGTTCAAACCATTCCTGCAAGTGTTCTAACAATGTGTGAATTTGGCTTTTTGGGATATGATTCAGGGGAATTTGGGGTATTCAGTTGACTTGGTGATCTTGAAGGTCCCTGGAGAACCCCAGAGGGTTCCACAATTCCTGGTCTTGAAGAACCCTGGTGGATTCCATTATTTGCTTCCACAATCACCCACAGTTACATTAAATCATGTTCTGTTTGCTCTTAATCTTGGGTATTCTTGTATTTTTGCACTAAATTAGAGTTTCACACCCTTTCCCAGCAATCTTTTTTCTGGCTCCATTAATAATTCCAGGCTTTCCTCACGAATAACTCCAGAAGCCCCATTGTTGTCTTCTGTCTTCTGAGCTTAATGAAAACTTCCTTTTCTGAGGGCAAGAAAAAAGGAGCTCAGCTCCTGAATTTGTGGGTGAGAAGTGCAGCTCCAGAGGTGCCTCCCCACTGCTGCTGTGTTGGTAAATAACCCTAATCAAGATTGATGCTCTGGAACCTCTCCTAAAGCTGCTGCCTTGTGTAAACATTTTGATCAAAGCATGCTCTGAAGAGTGCTTTGAAAGTTGTTTTTTGAAGCCCTGTGTGATCATGGTGTTTTATCACCGTGCTTTACAGATGACAAATCACCTCAGCTGCTCACAGCTGACAGAAATCTGATGCCCTTTTTATTTTTTTTTTTTTTTTTAACAGAAAAGTTGTTGGAGTGTCGCGGTGAGATTTCTGGTTTTTGGTTTAATCACTCATCTGGGAAAGTGCTGTAAAAAAGCTTCATTTGGAGGTAAGCACAAATAATTTCTGCTGAGAGAATGAATGTGCATTGATAAAGATCTGGAGCGTTCCCAGGAGGATCCAAATCCTTCTGGTCACAACTGACCTGAGCTGTTTGAGCAAAAAACTCAGCAAAGCTGCCTCAAACTCATGGTTTCTCACCTGGACATGGCAGGAATGATGCAATTAATGATTGCTTGGTTGTCTTCCCCATCTGCTCCAGATAATACCCAGATAGAAGGGGGAAGGATTTAGAATAAATGGTTTTCTCCGCTGCAGTGCTGGGGGTTGCCTGTTTCCAGGTGCTGGATGGATTTTGAGTGGATTTCACAGAATCACAGATTGCTGAGGTTAGAAAAGACTTCCAGATCATCAAGTCCAAGGTTTGATCAGCACCAGTTCCACCAGAGCAGAGTGCAGCCATTCCTTGGACAGCTCCAGGGATGGGGACTCCAAAACTCCCTGCCAATGCCTGACCACACTTGCTGTGAACAAACCAATCCAGATTTTTTAACAGAAAAGTTGTTTGTTGTGGTGAGATTCCTACACACCAGAGCTTTGCTTTTTGAGATCCTTAAAATGCTGAAAATCTCAGAGGAAGTGAATTGCTGTTGATTATTTCAGGCAAGAATTTAACTACAGTTGGTCCTAAAGACTTTTTTTTCCAAATGATAGAATTAGAAGATCCATGTTCCTTACAGGACTCAGGAATCTCTGCCAAGGCAGAAAGCAGCATTAGGGAAATCCAAAAAAAGCGGGGCTTGCCTCATTTTTATGAATAAAAAAGTCTAAAACAATTAATTTTCTTGGTACACATGTGATTATTAACCTTAATTTCAGGAGGCTGATCTGTCTGAAGAGAAATAGAGGTGCCTGCATCTCCTTTGGAAATACCCAGCAACATTCTCCCCATTCCTCTGCACTCCCAAGTTACAAAATGGAACAAGGAAATTCTTTTAAATGTGAATAAATAATCAGGGAAGGATTAATGCACAAATTGGGATATAAAATGCAGATGATGTTTCCCTGCAAAGGTGGCTCAGTGGGGGATACAGCTGTAAAAAATCAAAAGCAGGGCATTTCATTTCTTGCTTGTTTTGATCTAATTCTAAAAAGCTCAATTAGTTGGGTTTTTTAAAAATATTTTCTTTCTATTGAGACTCAGCCTAATTATTTTTTCTCCTTTTTCAAACCCTCCAATGGAGTATTGTTTTGGTGTTGTGGTTCCTGCGTCTATGAACTAACAGGAAGGTGAATATACAGATTTTTATTATGATTTTTTCTTTGTTTCACAGACAGCAAATCAACTTTCTGGTTTATGTTATCAGGCACTTGCACTCTATTATACAAAAATCCATCAACTTCTCACCACCCCAGTCCTCAAACCCTTCTAGAAGCTGGAGGAATTTTTTCTCTGCAACTTTTTAAGAATTTGTGGCATCTGAAGAGACATCCCCAAATGTTCTGCAGGGAACAGCTGGGTGTTTATAGAAATTTATCCCCACTCTTCTCCCCTTCTCACCAAAAGCCTTTAAGTGAATTTAGAGGGATTTTGTAATTAAGTGAAAATTAACTAAAAATTAAATCCCCTCTTATTTTCCTTGTTCTGATTGAACTGGGCTAAGGTTGATTAACCTTTCAAAATTAAATTATTTTTAATGTACTTTTATGTAAATTTTGGTTTTTTTTTTACCATGTTTTGGAGTTTCTCCTTAGCTTCTGTGGTTGAGAGCTGGAGGAAGAGGACAAACTTCCTAGAATTCCCATTCTGGGAATGATGGAAATCCAAGTTCTGCTGCAGGATTGATAATACCAAAGGAGCTTTATTAACATGGTCACTAATTAAACCCTGCAGATCTTTATTTGCCGTTGGGCAGGGGGGATGGGAAAGCTGCAGCCCAACTTTATTAAACCAGAAATTCCCAAAGCTCAGCCAAAGAAGCCACTTTATTTTGGGGTGAGTTTGTCAGGAGAGGCAGAATTTGTGCTCACACTTGTTAGGCTGAGTCAGAGTTGTAATTCAGTTTTTTTATTGGTACCCAGGCAGGAATTAAATGCTGATTTTCCAATCATTTGAAGAGAATTGAACACAGTATTAATTTTTGCATTGTGTCGCTTTCATGAGTATTGAATGTGAAAACCTGAGTTTATTTGCTGTATTGAGACCAAAGGCTTTAGAGTGAGCTAAGGCAGAAAGGAGAAATACTTCCTAGAAAATGTGAGCATCATAAATCCAGTTTTCCTTTTATTTTGTGTGCTTAAATCAGGTCAGGTTCACCCAGATTGGTTCAGGCAAATGGAATTGTTCTTTCTGTGCT
The DNA here is from genome assembly GCA_025584955.1 of Alethe diademata. Classification (NCBI taxonomy): domain Eukaryota; kingdom Metazoa; phylum Chordata; class Aves; order Passeriformes; family Muscicapidae; genus Alethe; species Alethe diademata. The sequence goes on along the minus strand of JANRMJ010000002.1, from coordinate 22,611,322 downwards.
TGCCTAATTATAGAAAAAGGAGCTCCTGTTAAGGTCTGGCTCTGAACTCCTCAGCTCTTGAATTGTTTCACATTTAATTCTCTTTTCTTTGCTTAAAACACTGTTCTGTGCTATCACCACAGCTGTTGAGAGTACTGTCAAATATTGAGACTTTGGGATTACTGCTTTCCACGTTCTCTTCTAGGATGCAATAAAAACTGGAGGAATTTAGGAAAAAAAAAATCTGGGTGCTGTGAGTTTGTGAGTGCTGCGACCTTGGGTTTGTTTTTTAAGGTTGATGATGCTGCAACTCCTTGGGGGAGAGCAAAGGTGGTGAATAATTGCTCATCCAGTGGCTGTCACAGAAATACCTTGGTATCTACCAGTAAAAATATTGGGGTTTTTGATAAAACCACAGAATCGTTGAGGCACAGGTCATTAATTGAATTTTTCTGCAGTGATGCCTCATAAATGACCTTTTTTGATGTGTGGGGCTGGAGGGGGCTCTGTCTCAGGAGTTCACTCCCAAACTTCTGAAGTTTTAAATATCTTTAGGCCTTTCTTGTTTCCCCTGGAGTTGGGAAATTAACTTTGAGGCTGCTGATTGATCAAGTTTCCCTTTTCCAAGAGAAAAATTAATAAATAAAAAAGAAATAAATAAAATTTAAATAAGTAATAAATAACAAGCAGTGGCAGTACCATAGCCTGTGATCTGCAATTATTGTCAGTTGAATAAATAATAAATAAAATTTAAGAATGGTAAGTAAAACCAATTCCAAAAGAATCTTTAAATGACTTTTTGGAGCAGTGTGAGCCTTAAAGGGTGTGTTGAATACAAGGCAGACAAGCGTTACTTTTGCAAATTCATTCTTTATTAAGATAACAATTAACATGTCTGTAATGGGCCTGGAACAAGTTCACTACTCAGAAGAACAAAGCAAATTAGAAAAGTGTGTAAGCTTGTTTGATATTGCCTCAAGCAGCAGGGAGTGATCCACAATTCCTAGTGAACTGATATTAAATTAAAAAAAAAAAAAAAAGGCAATCTGTGTGAACCTACCACTCCTGTTTCCAAGGAAAAGGCAAGAAAAAAAATGGAAAGGATCAAATTTGCTTTTAAAATATTTGGTTTCTTCTGTTCAGTGTTCAAATGGGCTGCTTAAATCTGTAGTCAAGTTTTAAATGTCTTTAAAAAATCTCCAATGTCACTGGGAAGGTGGAATATAGTAATAATAATAATAATAATAATAATAATAATAATGTGGAATTTATTCCAGAAGCAGGAATGGATTGATCTGGAGTGGGAGGTTAAGCTGTTCCTCTCCCATCCCTGTGTAAATGGAATTAGGCCTAAAGAAACAAGGGAATAAAAATCAGTGTTTGCTATTTGGGGTGTCACATCCTGCAAATACAGCAGTGCTGGAAGAATTATTTAAAAAACACTGTTAAATGTCTTTAAGAGAGGCAGAGTGGAATTGGTAAAATTAACTGGGAAGAAACTATGCAGAAATTTGGCAAAATAATAAAAAAGTTGAAGTCATTTAACTGAAACATCAATATTTTCTGGGAAGCAGTAGGGTGGTACCATGAGAAACTGGGACTAAGGGATGCTCATTAGGGAGTTTTCTGATTAATTGTCTTCATATGGTAAAGGATTGGTAACTTGGATTTTTGTGTCTTTGAAAATTCCAAGAATTCAAGTGTTAGTCTAAACAATAATAAGAGGATAAGGTGATAGTGTAAAAAATAAGATTAAAAAAAATCTTATGATCTTGGGGAGGAAATATTCCAAGCAGGGTTTGGTTTTCAGTATTTGCTTTCTGGTTGCTATTAACTTAAAGTTTTAACTTCTTGGAGCTTGAGATGACACAAGCTGGGATGGGGGCACTTAATCCAAAATCCAGAAATCTTGAGTTAATTCAAACTTGGAGTAAATGTGACTTCTCAGATGAGCCACATTAGGGAACTGCAAGGCAAAGTTCTGGACCATTGCAAAAATTTCTGGGTTGAGAAATGTTTGGATTCCCATTTTTGGGCAGAATTATGAGGAGCTGTTTTTGTGTGTCAGGAAATTCCATGGAAGGGGCTCTGCAGGCCCCAGTCCCAGTGCTCTTACTGGGCAGCCTTGGTGCAGCAGCTCCAGAACAGGAATTTCTGGTGGGACATTCATGGTTCAAATGTAATAAACGTTTTCTCTTTGTGCATTCAGGGTGAACATTTTGGCTGAATGTTATAAATGGATGACATGTTGTTGGCTCTTTGCAAGTGTTGGGATAAATGCTATATGTATAATGTTAAAATAGCATTTCTATATGG
>JANRMJ010000002.1:22593263-22605879 GCA_025584955.1 Alethe diademata | reverse complement strand
CAGGATTCTGAACTTCGGGAGTCTAGCAGGATATGATGCTACAACAGAAATAAATATAAAGAGAAGTTTCTATCTCTAGTCTCACTTTCACAGTCCTGTTTTATTTTCATTGAATTCAAGAGGGAAAAGAATGATGCTGTGTTTTTCCTCATTTCAGTCAATAACTTTGGCAAAATATCCCCCAGCTCCTTTCTCAGTCTTTCTAAACCAAGGGTTAGAACACTGCCTCAAACTATTAAGGATCCAGTCTTTTCTTAAAACTCCAGCAAGGATTTCCATGCACGATGTGAGTGCCACAGTTGGACAGATCTGATGAAATTTATAGACTTCATCCCCTCACAGATTTTTGTAGCCATTCTTCTGACCAGAGGATGTGGAAGAGGGAATAAAATCCCAAATATTCCACTTGCTGCCCTCTTTGTTTAACAAAGCCTCACTTGTGGCAAAGTGAGATTTCTGGAAGGTTTTAAATGTCCTGCAGGGAAGGCTGGCTCTGTCTGTGGTGTTCTGAAACTTTGGCAGCTTTCACTCCCAGTTACTCTTCCCACTGTTCCCGAGGTGAATGAGGTGAAATATCTATTCCTCTCCACCCTTTGAAGCTTTTTTTAGTGACAATGTTGGATTCCTTCTGAATGAATAACTCACTGCCAGGTCAGGCAGAGTGTGGGGTTTGGTGTGTGTGTGTGCACAGATAAATCCCAGCCTTGGATCCCTGCTTTCAGATCAGCTCTTCAGGACTTTGCTTCGGCCCTTGCCGAGCTCAGTGGGAATTCTGCCTGGGGGAAAAACTGAGAACCTTCGCTTTGCCTTTGATTTCATCCAAGCTGATTTTGGAAGAACACCCAGCTGATCCCCCAGAACACTGAGTGCCACGTCTGGGAGTGCTGAGGGCTCTTTCTCAGGAAGATCTGAGCAGGGGAGAGTTGGAGCCCTTGATCCCCCTCGCTGGAATTAGTGCTGGATTTTAGAGCACAAGCAGAACAACTGATCATTAACTGAAACACTGCACTGTAAAGATTGGAAACCAGGAGTTCAGCCTTTCTGTGTCAGGGGGGAGAGAGGAAAGAATGGCTTTATGGAATTCGGGGATGGAATCACCAGCAGCAGATTCTCTATTTGGTTATAACAGAATTAACTTGGGACTCCTAGAAGAGCCTTTCCCCCCAGTTTGCAGCACTGGAGGAACCTCAGGATTCCTTGTGTGAATATTCAGGAAGGAGCTGAATGAGCTTGTCCAGAACTTGTTCTGAAATAAATGACATTGCATCAGCAGCATCACTTTCCCTCATTCTGACCCTTTGATATATTTGGCTGGGGATATTGGCAGTGGGAGGTGGGTCTCTGCAGGCTCCAGGCAGTGCTGGAGAGAGGGGGCTGAGAGGACAGCTCAGCTCAGGTCTGTAATTCAGATGTTCTAGAAAACCCTCTGAGAAAGCCCTTTTTTGTTTGGTAGTGGTTGCATAAGAAGTGGGAGTGAGGTGATGAGTCCTCCTCGGGGTATTAGTCATAACACAGACATTGCCTTGAAACATCTCCAGTTGGTACAGCTGCACATTCAACTTGAAAAAGGAATCATTTGGCTGTGGTGGGACTGGGAGGTCTGGAGATCCTCACTGGCTTTTCTGAATTTTTCTTATATGAAACATTTCACAGTTCCACGTTACAAATTTCCCCTAATTTCTAACTATTGAAAAACCTTGTCAGTGAGGATTTGTTTTTATCTCTCCCAAAATGACAAATACAAATTTAATTGAAAGGGAAATGATTTTCCAGATTTATAGATTTCTAAGGCTGAGAGCCTGCATGAGTAACTTTAATTAAATTCATTTTCCTGCAGAGCTGCTCCTTGTTTCAGTTCCTCAAATCCCTACACGTTGCTCCTCCCAGCTTTTCAGTTTGCTCATGAGACATTATTTAAATGCTTGTCTGACGGAACCTGGAGGAACAGGGATAAATTCAAATGTTTCAAAAGCAAAGGGGGAAAAATATTGTGGTCTTTTCTGATTTTGTTCGACTCCATATGGACAAGTGTAAATCAACTGCCAAGTGTTGGGTGATAAATCTAAACCAAGAGCAGTCCTGAGAGTTTTCTTCAATTATTTTCCCTTTGGCCTTTGTGTGTGTAACCAGGAGAGCACATGGTAGTGATGAGGCTTTGACTGCTGTTAATTAGGTAATGAAGAGCCTTCAGAGGATTAATCAGATACACCAGGTTAATGGGGAATGGTATGGCCAGAACTCACAGAGAGGAAATGTTGAGCTACTGGGAAAGTTCAGCTGGAGAGAGAAAGGTGAGTGCAGGGTTGTGGTTTTTTTTGCAGAGCACTTTCATAAAGTGGAGAAAGAGCTGGGTCAGAAATTGTGTGGATTGATGATGTCCTGGGCACAGGAGTTGTCTCCCTGTGATATGCAGCAGAAAACAGGCACAGAGAAGGAATTTTTGTATCAAAGGGAGCAGGATGATTTTGGAGATTAAAGAAGGACTCTGAGCTGTGGGTATTAAGATGGATGAAACCTGTGTGAGAGAAAAGCAGTTTTGTTCTGACACAAAAAGGTGTGCCTGGGACTTTGATTTCAGTCAGTAGAGACTGCTTTTGGATCCAGGGAAAATGCAAGAGTGAGGGAAGTTAAAGTTCTTAATGTTTGTTCTTGTTTCCTTGTTGAGTTGTTCTTAGGAAACTTGTAATGATAAAATGGAAAATTTGTGTGTAAAGGATGAGTCTGTTTTAAAGAGGTGGAGATCAGCCCCAAAGCCAGGAAAGGTGGGTGCTGATTCTCCTGTGCTTAAATGGGATTTTGAGCTTGAGGTTTTTCCTGCTGAGCTCACTTTAAAACACGAGACTCAGCCCAGGTTTGGTGGGAATGTGCTATGGGGGAGGAAGAGCACACATGGCTTGTCCCAAATGCTAATGGAAAAGTTGCCAGAGGGAAGAGTGATCCATGGGGTCTGAAAACTGGCTGTGAGCTCAAGTGTGCAAGAGTTATGGTGAGAATTGCTTCCCTTCTTAAACATTTTTCTTTGAAAGGAGGGAAAGATTTTTTTTTTTTTTTTGCTCCTCTGGTTCAATATCTCTAAAATATCTCCAGGTATGAAAATTTGAGGCAAGATTAACAATCAAACAGTGTGTGGGGAAAACTTTAAGATTAAAGTTAGCTGAGTTGCAGATTAAGTCCCAGGACACTTATGAGGTGTGTGATACACAGACTGTTTATCTAAGGAAGGACAAAGACAGCAAGCTGTGCAGATAAGCTCTGAATTATCATAAACTCCATTTCACATCAAGAACTGGTCTTTTAATTCAAAAGGAAATATTCATAAGCTGTCTTAGTTTCTGATTTGAATATAATGTGATTAAATCTGTTAATTGAAGGGACTGTGGGATTTCTCTTTTTTGCTGTCACAACAGGTGGCTGTGGAACAAAGATTTAACAAGGTGGCCCTTCAGAAATGAGAACCACATGAATTTTAAGAGGAAATTCAGATGCACATCAAGGATAGAGAAACAGGATCTTACCTTGCATGGGGAAAAAGAAAAGAGTTTGTTCCAAAGTCCAGGGAAATTTGTGAGGGAAGTTCTGTTGGTTTTGGTCCAAGTGTTAGTCTGGTATTGAGGAAAGCTGCAAAACCTGTGTGTGTTTGAGTTATGGGTGGCTGCATTTTGGTCAGAGATGAATGTTTATGTGAGAACATGATCTGAACTCTGTGGTTTGCAGCTGGTAGGAAATTTCAGTGTTTACTGGTGGGATGGCAGGAAGTTCAATCCTAAGGAATGCAGTGAAACTGTTTTCACTTGAAGAATTTGCCCTTTGCTTTTCCCTTTACATTGTGATGGACCAAGTGAAAGAGTGAACAACTTGGTGCACAATGAGAAATGCATACTGTAATTCAATTGTGCATCAGTATTTCAAACAGAAACCTTGCTGGAGTCAGGGTGAAAGAACTCCAGGCCTTGCTCTCCAGCTCCTGGTGCATCTTGCTTTGTTTAATGAGGTGATTCATCCACCAGGTAATGCCCCCATTGTCCTTGTGGAGCTGCCCATTAAACACATGGCACAGCCACTCCTTCCCCTACTTTGGGAAATAATGATCCTTTTGGCTGTGCAGCATCAGATGGGCACGGTTCAGGAATGTCTTTTTAAGTGAGGTGTCCAGGTTGGAGCAGTCCAGGGGAAGGAGCACTTTTCAAAACAATTTTTTTTAGCCAATCTGTTCTTTTGACTGTTGGGGAAGAAATATTGGGTTTTGAAGAGGCTTAATGGGTTTGGGAATGGTCAGTGTGTTGGATGTGAGCAGCAGAGCTGCAGAGCAGAATAGAATTTGGGTAAACAAACCATGGGAGGGAGCATCTGCCTTCAGCTCTGCTGGGCTCTTGGTTGAGTCCCAGCCCTGCACAGCTTGCTCTGTTTGGGATTTACCCCACACCCAGAGTCAGCTGGGAAGTTCCCCAGGCTCCTTCAGGTCATGTCCAGGAGGGTTTTTCATGGCTTTGCTGCCACTTCTGACCAGCCAGCTCCGAGCTGTTCCTCCCACAAAAACCCCACCAGCATATTCCAGCTTTGAGAGTTGCCAGTTATTTTTAAATGACCTGAACAATCACTGTGTGGAAGAATTTTCCAGTTCCTTTTCTTCATTTCAGTGCTGTGTCCGTGATTTTTCCCCATTGTTCAGTGGAATGGCTTTGCTGATGTGTTCCCATGCCTTGGTACTAAGCTACTTAATGTATCTTGAAATAGTCTAATTTTTTTGGCATTCCAGAGGAGGTGGAATTATATACATTATTCAGGATGTCCCCTGTTATTCCCTAAAGAATATAAAAATAGAAATTAATAAAGAGTGGTTTAAGTGGATCTGGGGTTATGAAGGGGATTAAGGCTGTGTGTACACACGGGTTTGTCTGTTCCTCTCTCTGACATAAACAAGTGAGGTGACCTTCCCTGGCAGAATAAAGATGGAGTGGGGGCAGGAAGTGTGGATAATTTATAAGCTTTTCTCTATAGATAAGAATGAATCTCCTGTATAAATCACAGTGCTGCAGGAGTCAGGAGGAATTTTCAGAGCTGTGAGGTGATGCAAGCCCCAGACTGTCAGGGTTGGGTCTTCTCAGGTGTGTGTTGGATGGAAAATAAATCTGTCACAACCTGAAGATATTGCAACGTATTTTACTGGGTCTTGGGCCAGAGCAAAGTTTGTGTGTGGGGAAGTGAAGCAGCTCAACAGGAAGCACAGAAATCAAAACTTCCCTTTTCTCTGGGATGGTTTCTAAAGCCCCTCTGTATCTCCTGTTGTCCAATTTGATATTTAAATGCTGCTCAGGTCACAGAGTCTGTAATATTTTGTTTTTAATGCTCAGAGTTGGCATCCAACCCCAGAGATGTGCAGCTCAGGCTGGCTCTGTCCTGTTCCTGGAGGAGCTGAGGGCAGTGCTGAGGGAGTGAGGCACAAAGCTCTTATTTTCAGTAGCTGAGTATGTAACTTTATTTTTTTTTCCAAGTAATAGTTTATACATGCTTTGTGTAAACTCTGTTTCTCTTGCTTATCCCCAGCAGGGCAAGAATTTAAGGGGAAAAAAAGGGAGGAGAGAAAAAATTGAGGCTTGTCATTAAATTCCTCTTTAATTTTGAGAGAGCAACCTGTTGATAATGAGTGGGGACTCATGTTTATGCCACACTGATAACGTGGTTTCAGTATTTCTTTACTTAAACATTCAAGGTGAATTTTAGTTGAACCAAAATATAAGAAATGAATTAAAATTTGGCTTCCTGGCTGGGAAGAAGAAAATCTGTGCAGAGGTCTTTATCACAAGATCTGTAAGGCTGAAGAATTTGCTCATCCATTTTTTGATATTTCTTATGGTTCCTTCCCAAATCTGACATTAAATAAGGTTTATTGGTTTTATGGCAGCTCTGACCTGAACTCAGATTTTATTGCTACTTCAGAAACAATATCCTTCTTTCCAAGGGTTCAGTTCTATGCTGGATGTTACAAAGAAGCACAATGGATGTCAGCTCTGCCTTAAAAGTTGTAGGTTCAGTTTGGGTAGGCACTAACTAGATAATTGCTACCTGCTGTGGAATAGAATGTGTTGTTATTTAATGTATGCAGATTTGGAGGAGAAAAAAGAAAAGCCTGATGAATAACCTCATCTTCAGAAACAAAATGCACTTTAACTTGAGACTGAGATTTAAAAAATGTGCATTACTCCTCCCCTGTGTATCAGTGGTGGGAAGCTATGGTTTCTCATTGCTGTGGAGAAAACTTGGCTTGTGGGCACAGAAAATGTTGATGTTTCTTGTTTTGGTTATTTTTTTAATGTTTTTAATCAGCTGAAGAACAATTTGCTGAAGTTTTGCCCTCTAAATTCAGGGCTTCAGGAGGATTTCTCATCCTCACATTCCCTGTTCCCCTGCCCTTCCTTTCTCCCTGTCTCCAAGTGGATGTCACACATTTTCTCTCTCCCTCTGCACAAATTTGGCAGCAGAAAAGGACCACGGGGATCTTTCTGTTTCTCCTCATTCTTATCACTTTATCACTCTTTGGAAAGCATCTTTTCCTTGTGCTATCTGCATTTTGAGCCTTGGCCAGCTGTGTTTCTGAGGCAGGATGGGCCAGGGTGTGTTTTATTTATCCAGTGCAGAGTTTGAGATGGTGGATAAAGGTGCTGCCTCCTTCTCCCTATCCTCTCCTCAAGTGTTTGAGATGTTGTCTGGAAGAAAAATGACAGTGACTTTTGATACTGGTATCATCTAGTGCCTCTCTGAGTGTGAAAGTTTTATATCCTTTTACCCTTGTGTCTCCATCTCTGCCAGCTTTTCTTAAGTGCAGCAAAATCTGACAAAAGCTTCCTTTATCTCGTGCTGATTTCTGTGTGTAGATGAAGCACTGCAGATGTTTGAGATCGTGATCTGCTGCAGAGGTTATTATTTTTCCTAGACACTGGGAATGATGAATTCAAAGGATAAAGACACATTTAAGTTTACCAGAACCAGAGGAGGTTTTAATCTTCACGCTGAGAAGTATATCTCCCTCAGCAAAGAGTTGGTGGTACAACCTGTTGAATAATTTTAAATACCATTTTCTTACCTTGTGATATCGTAGCAGTGTAATTTGGCAGCTGAAATGTTGTGGGAAAAGAATACTGTCACTCCTGGTTATTGTCTTCCTCACAAGGCAGAAATCTTCTTTGCTTGTGGCAAAATTAGTCTAAATCCTCCCAGCCCCAAAAGAGAGGAGGTGTGGAAATGCAGAGTTTGGGTTCAGTGCTTCAGGGAAGGTTTGTGCCAGGTGAGGAGCTGGGTTCTCTTCATCCTTGACAAAATTGCTGCTGGTACGAGTTCTTTACTACAGCCCCAATTTCCAGCTGTGGTTTGGCTCATGTCCTCTCACTTGACAATGTGATGGGAAATTTGAGAAACAGGGGAATCTGAGAAACAAATCCTAAGGGTTCTAGAGTTTCCCTGATCTGTGGCTGAGGGAAAAAGTTGGCTCCTGCAGCAAGGAAAACTTATTTACATCTAGGAACTGCCCTGCGTGCAGGAGCTGAGAGCTGTTCAGGTGGGTTTGTGGCACTGTCCTGGCACCAATGCCAGCAGGATTTAAGGATGGGATTGATGGGGGTGCTGGGATGTGCACAGGAACATCCCAAAGCTCTTCTGCCACCCCCAAACCAGGATTGCAGTGGGACAGGACAGTGCCATCACCCCCAGACTCTGTGCTGGGTCTCAGCTCCTTCTGCTCCTGCCTGTTCTGGCCTTCCCACATCTGGCAGGAATAATGCCTGGGAACAGCTGAAAATGGCAAGCTGCTGTTTGGATTGATTAATTTGTGGAGCTTGTAAATAATTTTCTTTAATAATTACCCAGGTTGAAAATTAAAAATTAAAATTCAGTGTTAGCTGCTTCTTACAGCGAAGCTTGTGCTGCTTTATGTGGTAGGTGGAATAATTTCTTGTAAGAGCCCATTTAAAAGCTTTCTTGAAGACATCAGCAACTGTCATCTTCATTTCTGCTATTCTCCTTTTCTAATATTTGTGTTTTTACTCCCACTTCAATGTATTTGGACTATGATACCTTGTTGGGAGTGAAAAGGGAGATAAAGACTGAGCACAACTGGTTTGTTCAGGAACTCCAGACCTCCTGGAACTAATTCCAGTGGCTGTAACTCATTAGTGCAGCCTGAATTTGGATCTTCTGAACATCTTTTTGTGTGGTTTTAATCCTGGATTTTTTTAAAATAAAGGACTTCTGACAAATTCAGAATTGTTTCGTCACAAAGCAAGAATTATATGGATGCTATCAGTCAACATCCTGAAAATAATCACAAAGGAGTATTTTTTTTTAATTATTAATTGTGTGAAGCTATTTTTTTGTGGAATGATGTAGGGGCTTTTTATGAGGGCTTGTGGACTGACTCTTCTCTGGCAGTTCTTGTGTTCTGAAGTCAAACTTGACTGCAACAAATCAGCGCCTGGCTTGGGAAAAAGGAAAATATCCCAAACTTTCTAATTCATTTGTTTCCAGCTTCATGAAAAAAATTTTAAAAAAGAGTGAGGGTAGGACTTGTATTTTGTTCTCGTTTTCTTGAACTGTAAGTAGTCTGTTGAAATGGGTGTTTTGTACTTACTCTGTGTTGTTTCTGTACTGGTTCAGCTTTTGCACACCCAGGAGCTGGGGCTGTGTCTTTGATCTGGCTCCTGATGACAGCTCTCACTCTAAAGGAGCCAGAGATCAGCCTCCCCTCACTGCTCTTGCATTTTCTGTCCAGCACAGGTGCTCCTTTTCATTCTGCTGCATGGGTGAGAGCCCAGTTCAAAATCCAGTCAGATTCTGCCAGTGACGTGTCTGGGGATGTGGGAACTTCCACACTGACCTAATAAAATAATTTCCCAGTGTGTTTTCTGGGAAAGGCAGCTCCAAACTTCACTTGGAGCAGAAAGCCCCACTCAGCAGAACTCACAACATCTGTGAATACCAGAGAATTTCTCTCTGCTGAGCTTTGATTGGAAAGCCCCTGTTGGACTGAAATTTATCTCAGTTGGTCAGAGCATGGTGCAGACAACACCAGCGTCGTGGGTTTGATCCCCCCATGGGCCATTCACTTAGGAGCTGGACTTGATGATCCTCGTGGGTCCTTTTCAGCTGGGAATATTCTGTGATTCTGTTGGAGGTTGTCAGGAGAATGCCAAAATAGCCATGGTGAGAGCTGCTGCAGTTCATCACCCCCCTCACTGCTCTGAGCAGGGTTGAACACAGAATTCGAGGTGGCCAAGCAGTGAGAAATGGAGAGATGATTCACAAGAGCTGTGCCTGTGCCTGGAGAGGAGCTGAGAGAAAGATCCTGTGTGTGCAGCTCGAGTTATTGACCACAGGCAACCATTCCAGGGGATCTGGGAGCACACACACCCATCCTGGTGGGAGCCAGGGAGGGACAGCAGCTTTTGGGGTGCCCCAGGTTGGTGCCTGCTGCTGCTCGGGGCTCTGTGTGCTCCTGGGTGAGGAGAGAAGGAATTTGGGCTTTTTAGAATTAAAGAGATTATTACTTGCATAACCAGTGTCAGATGGCATCTGATTGGTGTTCTGTCAAGTGATCTCCTGCTGAAATGGATAACTCTGCCAGTAAAATGATTTTCCTTGCCCCACTGATGAAGCTCAGACTCTGAAATTCATGCTAACTTTCTTTAACAATGGCAGAGAAGTACACCTGAATATTGAGGCTTTGAGACTCGTGCTGTTTCCCATTTTTATTGTGGCCAAAAGCTTCATTAGAACAGCTGTTCTCAAGCCTGGATGTTAATCCTTTTTTTATTATTATTTTATTTTTAATAAGGAAGAAAGGAGTGCAGCAGAAGTGTTAGGGATGCTTCAGCAGCACAGCACACAGTTGGCTTCAGGCATGGAAGAATGGGCAGTGAGGGTTCTGTTTTATCCAAACAGCTTTGCTTGTATTTCTAGGAGTATTTTCAGCTACAGAAAAAAAATTAACTTCTATCCACTGTTTTAAACCTCTCCTCTGAGCTTCAAGGCAGGGAATATTGTCTCTGTATGTTTTCTTTAAGTTGAAAAAAACCTCCAGCCATCAGCACAGTCACCATTAAGCCGTGTCCTGGAGTGCCACATCCACTCATTTTTTTAACATTTCCAGGGTTGGTGATTCCACCACTTCCCTGGGCAGCCTGCAACACCTGAGGCTTCCTAGCTGGAAACCATTCCTTGTTTGGATGTGCCTTCCTTGCCTTGGTCAGAGGCAAAAGCCATTTCCTGGGATCTCTTGGACCTTCTTCTTCCATCTGCTCAGCTCTTCTTGCCCATTTGGTTTCTTCTTGCTGTTGAATAACGGGCTGAATAGATTTGGGGGAGTGGTTTATTCATTTTCAGTTTGTCAGGGTGCCCCAGACTCCTGGAATTGCTTCACAAAGCAATAAAGGAATAGAAATTTCAGAGGATATGGTGCAGGTTTCATTGATCAGTTGGATCATGAGGAGCTGTGGGGATGCTGCTGCTGTGAAATGAATTATTTGGGTCATCTTCCGTCAGGACCACCCCGAGTTACTCAGTTTTGCACCTTAGAATAGCTTGGTTTTTTAGGGGGAGTGGAAATTGTGATTTTGGGCTGTTCTATGCTTACAGCATCATTACTACCTGGTAACCATTTAAAATATGTTTGATTTTTAAACAAATCCACCAGTGGTGTTGACAGGCCTGCTACTTTCATGCTACTGCAGAGGTGTGCACTGCCTTAACCTTTCCTGCATTCCATTTGGTGACAAACTGGAGTCTTTTGGGGACTCTTTCTTTTTTTCAGAGCTGGGCTTTCCTTATTTCCATGAAAAGCTGACATTTCCCTCAGAGGAAAGTCCTCCTGATAAAGGGAGCTTTCTTCAAAGCAAAACAAAAAGCCATTTTCACCATGCTGGGAGGTGGAGGAGAGTGAAAGAAACAACCAAAAAAAACCAACCAACCAAACAAACAAAAACAAACAAACAAAAAAATTAAAAAAAAAAGAAACCAAAAAACAAAAACCCAGATCTCTTTCCAATTGGTTGGTTCTGTGGCACATCTGAAGTTTACACTAATTAGAAATCATCTGGAGGCTCTGCAGCAGATTGAGTCTTGGGCTGGAAGTGCTTCCTGACAGGTGGTGCAGCACAAAGCAACATCACAATTACCTAACCCCCTGTTTGATTTGTGTAAAGCCTCATTGCTACCCACATTATTTAATGAACTGTGTGCTTCCCCTGGCCTCCCTGCAGAGCACACAGCTCCCTTCCAAATCTGCAGCCCGGCCTCGGGGTTAACCCTTCTGCTCTCAGCGATAATGAGGAGGTGAAAACCGCAATTTCAATGCTGCAGATTCTTATGGTGGGAAGGTCAGGGGATCACTGAGGTGTTTGGGTTGGAAAGGAGCTGGAACTGATCCCATCCCAGCCCCTGCCATAGCAGGGACACTTCCACAGCCCCAGGTGGCTCCGAGCTGGCCCTGGGCACTTCCAGGGATGGGGAAGATGTGTGATGCTCTGAAATTTTAATTGTGTAGTCAGGGGCTTCATTTTACCCTCTAGATTGCAGGGCTTTTTCTTTAGTTCAGTTGTATCTCATATCAAACTTTTGTCGTGGACTGGAGGAATTAACTCTTTAATGGATAAGGCAAAACTCGAGATGGTCACGCTGAGATTTTTCCAAATATTTTTAACAAGTCCAGCACAGGTTCTGTGGTTACTGTAACCATTCACAATCAGAATGGGAAAGACAAGGGTTCTGCTGGCCATGAAGGATTTCCTGAGCTTATCAGAGCTGGCTGTGTCTGTGCAGGTTTTGTATCAAGTGCCCTCAGGGTTATGGATTCTGTGTCCTTGGAGCCCTCATCAGAGTGGGGCTGCTTCAGCCCCAGGTGAGGAGCTTGAGAAAGGGAATTTCTGGGAGCAGCACAGCTGCAGGATGGGCTGTGACCCACACACACACTGCCTCTGGAGTGATTACACTCTTCAGCAAACACATCTATTGAAATTCCCCTTCCAAGTGAACTTGGCTGTTTGCTGTTTTTTATGAGAGAACCTCTCAGTGAAGCAAATGAAGTCAAAATTTGAATCCACAGGCATGGAGAGAGATCTATTTTGTGCTGTTTGCTTCTCTCCCAGACTTGTATTAATGTCATTATTTCTATTTGGTTTCTTTTGCAAATAACTTGAACTTTATATCTTTCAGAAAAAAAAAAATTAGAGGAACTTCTACAATACTAGAGTTATGACTCATAACTACAAATGATGAATAATAATAATACAGAAAGGTGTTTATTAAGAGGGAATTATTAGCATTGGGTGGGTTATTTCATGTTTTATTTGGGTGGTGTTACATGAAATCAGGAGGTAAAAGGTGTTTTATGGAATGTGTTCGGTGCATCAGCTCCTTGTGAAAAAGTAGGTTTGAAGAGATTAAGCAAAAAGGATGTTCCCCCAAATAATACTAATTATTTAGTTTTATTGTCTGTGTCATAGGTGAAATTAGGAGCTGTCCAGGGCACACTTGGAACCTCAGAGTGGTTTGGGTTGGAAGGACCTTAAATCCCATCCAGTGCCACCCCTGCCATGGCAGGGACAGCTCCCACTGTCCCAGGCTGCTCCAG
>JANRMJ010000002.1:22565026-22580215 GCA_025584955.1 Alethe diademata | reverse complement strand
AGGCCCCAGAGATGGAAACAAAAGTGACTTGGGGGGAGCAAACTTGGGGTGAATGGCTTCATTACCTGGAGCTGTAATTGGGAGATTAACCCCCAATGTGCAAATTAACCAAACTTACAAAAGTGTGAAACCCCTGACCCATTTGGGTCTAGGCCCTGGGGGCTTTGTCTGCCATAAATGTACCTGAATAATTCAGTAAATAGAACTGCTTTTTATTCCCTTAATTTTGACTGGCCTCCATTTTTAGGTAGCCCCAAAATTCCCACAGTGAACCACTGGAGGCTTCATTTAGTAGAGGCAGGGCTGCAATTTGATTTTTCCCTTCAGGATGGGTGGATTTTTTTCCCTTCCAAGGGGTGGATTCAGCCCTGTTTTGGGGACCTGATAAAAGGGAAAAAAGGCAATATTTTAATGCAGGCTCCCCTGTGGTTACAAAGGTGGTGTCTGGGAACACCTTGTGAGCTTTAATGTGGCTCTGAGAGCAGTCCCTGATGTGATAAATGAAGAGAACACATCAAAGCAGGCAGGGGGCAATGTTTTATTCCCCCAAGTTTTCCCTCCCTGGGCAGTCCAACATCCCAAAGGCCAGCTGGGTGGAAAATCTCAGTCAGTCATGTGAGGCTGTGCCTTAGCAGATGTGTGAATCTGTTTTACATTTGGACATTTCCATTAGCATTTTCCTCACATCATTGTCAGGCCGTGCCCATCTGGAACTAATTTGAAAAATCAGAGGTTAATGGTCACAAAAGATGACTTGGACCAATTATCTGGAATATTTATAAGTTCTGTCTCTGTGTGAGCTTCGATTATAAATATTATTTTCACTTATCTGGCACTGGCAATAATAGCAATGTTTTAGCTATTAAATTATTAGCATAATTTGCATTACAGATACACACCATCAAAATTTTGGGGAGATTGCTGTTTGTCAAAGGATGCCTATTCTCTAAAGTAGATTCTTTTCAACTTGTAAGGAAAAATACAGATGATTTGAGGCACATCAAAGCTGTTGTAATCTCTCCTTTAAAATTCCTGCTCTGGAACTCCCTGACTTTGTTGGGATCTCTGACTATTTGGATGTTTATAACAACAAAACCATGAATCATTTGCCTTCCATTTGCTCTTTTTTCAAGTTTCATTTGCAAGATCTGAAGCAGCAAATTAATTGGATGTAAGGATTGGTTTAAAAGCCAATGTCACAGTGACAACTGGCAATTTGTAAAACTTTCCCAAGGGCCCCCTTGCTGAAAGTGGGGGAGTTTTTCCTCCTGTCATGAGAAAGAAGAGAGGATTTCCTTTTCCATCCTTCTCAGTTCCTTTCTGTCTTCAACACCTGCTCTGCTCAACCCAAATTTGCTTTTCTGCTGCCATGGGTGGAACCACAGGAGTGGAATTTTTAATTTTTCAGGCTGTGTAGGGAAGGAGGGGTTTGCTTCATCACTGAGCCTCTTAGGATGTTTTTCTCCTGGAGATAGGGATTTGACTGGACTCTCTCACATTTTGTAGCTGCTGAAATGTAGAAAACAAAATGTCTCAGTACTGGGTTGATTCCTGTGAAAATAAAAATTAAGATTTCAGGGTGTTTACTGAAGCAGTGAATGAAAGAAATCTAAACAAAATGTGTTATTATGACAATTTGAGGGGAACTCTTAAGCCCAGGAAAAATCCTTCAAGTGGGTGTTGATATTTCCACTTCAGCTGGTTGGTAAAATGCTGCAGAAATCTTTTTATATTTCTAGTACAAACAGAACATTTAATTGTGTTCAAGGAGAAGAATATCCTATGGATGTGTTGCTTTTCATTCTCTTAGAGTGGAAACAAGATGTATTCAGCTGGAAAAAAGTGAATCTTCATTTTTAAACCAAATCTTTGGGATTTGAAGAGGCTGTTCCATGCTTTGGGAAATTTATTTTATTCCAAATTATCCCAGTTTGAGGAGCTTCTGCTGCCTTTTCCTTGCACTCATGACTGCCAAGGTGCATTAATGTAATTATCACAGATTTATGGGATCATTTAGGTTGGAAAAAACCCTAAAGATTGAGTCCAACCTAAACCTAAGCTTGCTAAGTCCAGCACTAAACCATGTCCCTCAGTGCCACATCTAAGTGAGGCTGTTAGTAATTAAATATTCTTATAACTTTTGATAAAGTGTTGCGAAAGTTTTGTATTTCTAACCAAATTAGGAAGATCTTGGGTTTATTTGGTTGGGTGTTTTGGATTTTTTTTTTTTTTTGGAGTAGCAGCATTTAGAATGGATTTTTGGGTCTCACTTTGTTTTAATGCATTATCAAAATTGAATTTAATGAGTTATTAAATGCACATTGTTGAAATCCACAGAGCAGGCAGCACAGAAATTTCACCAGACACAAGGACAAGCTGAAAATTCTGTGTGAGACACAAGCACCATGACCAGGATGGATTTTTACACTCCTTGTCATGGAAAGCACTGGCTGGGCCAACACTGGAAAATTTCCATTGGCTGTGTGTGGGAAACATGATCAAAAGTGAAGAATTCCAAACCTCTTTATTTAATTTCTAGATATTCTGAGTTATTTTGAATGTCTGTATGGTGTTGGTTTTGTTTGGGTTTGGTTTTGTTTGGGTTTGGGTTTGGTTTGTTTGGGTTTGGTTTGTTTGAGTTTGGGTTTGTTTGTTTGTTTTTTTCATATTTTTTTTTTTCTATTTTGGCTTTTCCAGGCTTATAAGTGGTAGGAATTATTTTCTCTCATTCTTTGGCTTGGCCTCGATCCTCTGAGGTTGATTATTGTTGTTAACTCACAGCTTTTGAAACACTCATTTTTGCTGACAAAAACTCACTACACCATCATGTTTGTGTACAGGTGGAGCTTAATAGACTTGACTTGAAGGTGTTGTGACAATGGCAGGAGAAAATCATCATTTACCAGGAGGTTCAAAGCACATCACTTGTCCCTGAGTGTCACCTCCTGTCTCCATCTGTGTCAGGCTGCTGACAAAAACAAGGAGAGCTTCTCCTGCTTCTTTTGTTGCTGTAACTGTGCCTCGTGGCAGGTGACACCTTTGGCTGCTCTTGTCTTCAGGTGGTGACTTCCACTTCTGGCAGGGAGGAAACAAAATCAGAATTCTTCGATTTTTCCGTGTGCTGTCATTTCTCCTCAGGGGAGAGAATCTTGGTGTAATTGCTAAAATATTTGGCTTTAGAGATGCTTTAAAAGGGTTTTTGCCTGAGTGATCAGTTTGTGCAGGGAGTTTTCTCCCATGGATATAATTTATTTTTTTTGGTGGAACTTTCAGATACACTTTTGGAAGCCTGTTCCAGTTTGATAACTGCATTTCACAGGCTGGGGCCTTGCCTTGTGAGGCTGTTTGATACTGGATGGGCTTTGTCACATTCCCAGCAGTGCCACTGCCCACTGCCAGCTGTCACCCTCACCTTGTGGGTGAGGGGGACGGATCCATTCTCCTCAGAGAAATCCTCCAGCAGATGGCAAGGATGAATGGGATTAGTCACTCTGAACAAAGAGCCCTGATGAGCCGAGTGTTTTTATTTGCCACCAGTTGTAGAATTGGGAGTGTTGTCAGCTCAGGAAGAACACACTGAGGCTGTAATTTTGCTGGAGAGATCAGTGAAAAGAAACATTGATTAAAATAATACTGTGGGGATCCTGGCGTTCCTGCTGCATGTCAGAGAGAGACAGAGGCCTCTGAGTCAGGATCAGAGAATCCCACAGTGGTTTGGGTGGGAAAAGAGCTTAAAAATCACCAATTCCATGGATAGGGACACCTTCCACTGTCCCAGGCTGCTCTACCCCCATCCCAGCCTGGCCTTGGACACTTCCAGGCATCCAGGGGCAGCCACAGCTTCTCTGGGAATTCTATTCCTTCCCTCAATCCTACAATTCCTTCCCTCTATCCCATGCAAGCCTGTCAGTTTGAAGCCATTCCCCCTCGTCTTGTCACTGCATGTCCTTGTGCTGCTCCATCATCCCTTAACAGGGATGTTAAACAGTGCCAGGCTGCACCAGAGAGAGATTTCCTCCTCCTAGACGTGTGATGCCTTGATAAGGCTCTTCTGCTTTATTTTCTGAGCATCCTGTGCAGGATCAGTGCCAGCCTGGTGGAACTCATGATCTAATCAGAGCAGAACCAAGAGACACCAGCCCATTCCCTGGGTGACACTTGTGTGACACTGGACATGGGGCAGCCCAAGCTGTGTCCCCAGCACCCTCCCTTTGTGCCCTGGGACTCTTCCCCACTCCAGCAACTCTCCTGGGGTGTTTCAAGAGCATTGCAGAGCTGTTCTAAGCAGAGGATTTGTTTGCCTGCTGTTGATTTTTGTTGCTGCTTTTAAGCTGTGGGAACTGGTTTGATACTGGTGGTTTGGGTTTTGTTGGGGTTTTTTTGGAATGCTTGTGAAGCTGGAGGGCATTTTCCCAAGCCTAGTGAAATTTAGTTTAAAATAGGAAAAAAAAATGGATCTGGAATAGGACTTAGGCCTCCTGTGTGTTCTGTCCCAAACAGCTGTGCCTTTGCCTTCTGCAGTTTTTTGTAACAATGGATTTCCAGGTTTTCCAGAGGAGCTGTGGCTGCCCCTGGATCCCTGGAGGTGTCCAAGGCCAGGCTGGACATTTGGGCTTGGAGCAGCCTGGGGTGATGGAAGGTGGCCCTGTGCCCATGGCAGGGGGTTAAAAAATGATCTTTAACGTCCCTCCCAACCCAAACTGTTCTGTGATTCTGTGCATCTCTTGAATGTAAATTGGGACAGATATGTTCAGTGGAAAGTCTGAGCTAAATTCCTGGTAAATTTATTATTTCAAAATCGTCATGTTCTGATTTTTTTCCTGTTTTTTCCTTCCCAGAAAGAACATTCCTCATGTCACCATGTCCTTACCCACTTTGTCCCTGGGTAACCAGCACCTCTCTGTGTTCCACCAGGCTGTTTGGCCTCTAATTAGGCAGCTCCAATAATGAAAAGTTAGTGAGCACGACAGAGGGTTGGGTGCAACTTGTGAAGTGCCAATCAGTGCACAGACTGACATATTATGGCATTTCTTTCAAGGCTGAGACAGATGATCTGAGAAGTTGGTCGCAGAATGATTTTTCCCTCCTCCTGCCCTGTAAAGCTAAAGGCCAGAAATTTCCAAATTAGGCTGTGGCTGTTTGATGTGAAGTGTCAGTGAGTTTATTCCATATTCTATTGGCATTATTTTCAGGGGACCACAGAATATCCTGAGTTGGAAGAGGATCCATAAGGATCATCCAGTCCAACTCCTGTCCCTGCACTGACACTCCAACAATCCCACCCTGGGCATCCCTGGAAATGACTTGCCTTTATTTTCCCAGCCCTGAGGTGAGGGCACTGTGCATTAATAGTAAAGTTTTAATCCTCTGTGTCACTCCAGCTTTGTTAAACCAGTGCATTTGTACTTCTCACCCATCCCCACATGATTTATGTGTCACCCAGGGAATGGGCTGGTGTCTCTTGGTTCTGCTCTGATTAGATCATGAGTTCCACCAGGCTGGCACTGATCCTGCACAGGATGCTCAGATAATAAAGCAGAAGAGCCTTATCAAGGAAGTAAGAAATATGACTTCTCCTTGTCTCCAGCACAGGAGATAATTTAAAGCTGCATGGGCCTTGGAGCAGTAGCTGTGGCAGTGTGATCCACAGACAGAAATCAGCCAAATCCTGGGGAGAAGTCCCTGGCCAGCCCTGGAACCTGGGGAGGGAGGATGGTGCTCCAGGGGGAGTGTGCTCCCTTTCCCTTCAGCACAGTTCCTGTGGCCCTGCAAAGGCACTCAGCATTAATCTGCTGGTAATGCTTCAGAAACAAGGGGATTATTGCACCCACTGAAAGCATTAGAATGAAAGGCTCTTTTCTATTGCAGGCCTGAGTGAAACAGAAGGGAAAGGAAATCCTGTAATATTAGTGATCTATTTAACTGTGTTCTAAATGAGCTGCACTCTTCATCACTTCAGGTCTCATTCAGAATTCCTGTATATAGTATATATACATGTTTTGAAATAAGCACAGTATTTCCTCATAATAGTAAATGTAAATGTGCTGTTTGCCTCAGCTAGAATATTTACTTAGTTCATGCAGTCTCAAAATATGATTTAGAATATTGATGCCAATAACCTCTCTGATCTATGAAGTTTTTTTCATTTGTTTTTGTTAAGAGGCTTAACTACTGGCAAGTTTAAGATATGAACTTCTGGCATCAAAGAACATAAAAATCTTCTCTTGCTGGAGGATGATTTTAAAGGTTAAAAGGGATTTATAAAGTTGGTTTTCCCCAGAATTATGGTAGCCCATTGTTAGAAATAATTTCCCATGAGCTTGCTGAGAAAGGAAAAGAAACTCAGCCTTCATTAGACCAAATGATAAATGCACAATCCTCTCTGACATCTGCATGGAATTGCAGAGGAGGAGAAGGTGGGGTGGTCCTGAAGCTCTTCCACATCTCATTGTTTGCTCCTCTCCAGATCTTCTCCCAGCCATGAGCAGGGGGTTTCAGATCCCAGCAGGAAATGATACCACGCTCTAAATCTGAGCAGGATTTCCTGAATCCCTGGCTGAGCTGAAGATCCCTCAGGTTTCCACGTGCAGTCCTGAACGTGCTCACACAGGCACTGCACAAAATCCCTGCCTTCACTCCAGGAGGGATGCAGGCAGTGTGGGGCTTTGAGGAGGGAAGGAGTTTTTGCACCACCTGAATTTTGGCACTTGGCTGTGTCTGGCTCCAGGCAGCTGCTGGGGCTGGGGAATGAGGCACAAACTCGTTTGTTGTGTGATTTTTGACTTGTGATTGACTCATTTGTGATTCTGAGCACGACAGGGGCTCTCCTGCCTGCAGCCTTTGAGCGCAGCTGAAGTTCAAGGTGGGGATTCAGCTGCAGAGAAAAGATTTCTCTTCTTCAAATCCAATCAGCTGTACCCCCTCACCTGGATTATTGCACACATCACAAATGCTGAGGCTTCTGTTATTCCCACTGCAGGATAAAGGTGTTTTCCACGTACACTTTATCCTCCATGGTGCTCCCTGAGAGGCTCTCAGCTGAGAGGAATTGATGCTAAAATTTGTACTTCTCCTAAAAGCCATGGAGGCCTTTTGCTCCAGGCCAGAGATCACAGAAAACCAACAGTGAATCAAAGCTGATAGGTGAGAAGAAATAATTTTCCATTCTCCACATCTGTAAGAATTCTCTGTAGAAGTGAATTCACTCAAAGCCATCAGTCAGACTTTGTTTCTTTGAAAGCCTTGCTCAGAGCCTGCACAATGCTGTTCCAAATCTTCTTCCCACTTGCCCATCAGCTATGTTAATTTATTATTATTTACCATAATGTAATGCTAACTCCAATTAACTTATAATTAATAAGCACTTGACATTTTCAGACTACTTCAGAATTAATCCTCTCAACGTGCCTCTAAGTAGCTGTTGTTGGTAAAGATGAGAGAACCAATTTTCAGATTATTCCTATTTATTGAAATGAAATCTGTCGCAAGGGGGAGGAAAAAGGAAAATGCAGTGAGTGAAATCCCACCTCAGAAGTTGGGGATTGCAGTGGTTTGGGGGTGCAGGGTGAGTTTGGGGTGGAATTGGGAATTCCAAGGGGCTGCCTGTGTGTGCAGGGCTCGGGGTTTGGGCTCTCCAAAGCCTGGCTTGTCCCTCTGGCTGGCAGAGGGCACCACGGGCACTTTCTCTTGGTGTTGGTTGGAGAGACTTCAGTGGGACTTCCCTCCTTGTGAGAGCCCAGGAAAACCTTTCCAGGTTTTTGGGAAACAGCTCTGAAAGCTCCCGTGTGCATCCCCAGGCACCCCAAACAATCAGAGAACATCCCAGAGGGAAATTCTGTGGTTCTGGAATGCCAGGGATGGTGGCACAAGGGCTCCATGGCTGGCATCATCCCTGCCCTCTGCTGAGGCTGCTCTGCCTGACCCAAATTTTCAGTGTCAGGATCCCAGCTGTGTCACTCTGTTGGTTTGGGCTGAATACTTGATAGGTTTTACAGCCAATATTCTAATTTTTCTTAAATTATTTTAATTTTTTTTTATTATTATTTATTATGATTATTGCTCTTTTTGGGGGGATGTTTCCCACCCTGCTAAAATCCTCCTTACTGCTCCCTCCTGTCCTTTTTCACTTATTATTCCCTGATTCCTGTGATTAGGCAGAAACATGATTTTAGGGAGATATCAGAGTTGGAGGAAGGTATTGGTAGAACTGGATTTTACTTTTTTTTTTTTTTTTTTAATATATATTTGAGATACAGCCATCACTTCTGGGCTTTTGCTGTTTCTTCTTTCTGATTCCTGGTGTCTTTTGGGTCCCTCCAAGGCAGAAAGGGTGCCCAGCTCTCCTGTCAGGGTGAATGTCACACCCAAAGTCCTCTGCAATTCCTTCAATCCTGATATTCTGCTTTCCCACCATGAGCCATCATGGGAATACACCTTTTTCTCATGTCTGTGAAGGAAAGATCAAACCACACAAATCATTGCATATTTTAACTGAAGTGGGTAATTTTCCAATTTTTTTGGTCAGCCTGCAATTGACAAATCAGTTTTTCACAGAGCCTTAACTTGAGAGACCAATTCATCACTTAGACATAATAGGAGAAAAAAAAGATCCCTCTAATAAATCAATTTTAACGGGTCAAAACTGTAATCCTTTCACTTTTTCATTCCCTGGAGATACCCAGTGCAGCTGCTATTTAAAAAACAAACAAGCAGCTCGCTATTGACTTCAGTCAGGACTAGATAAGACACAATCTATGCATGAGCAAGAAAATTCTTGCAGGAGATGTAGAATATAAGAGAAGTAGATTATCAGCCATGCAGAGTTATTTCTCCCTTCAAATAAAAGCAGATTAGCATGCCAGCTTCCAGATCAATAACTCGAGTTTAACTTTCTCCCAAAGTTCACTCAGAAAACCTTTCAAAGATTTTTAGGCTGTCATGCCAAGATAAAATGTGAAAGCACCAGCTTTTGGTTTCTAGAAAAAGTGCTTTTATCTTTATTTTGTGGGACTTAAATTATTTGCATCCTTCAGAATAACAGATGCTGAATTTAGGAATTTTACCTGAAATCCATAGATTTCGCAGGGGTTTTCATGTAATTCTTTCACATGAAGAGCCCCAAATATCTGTGAGATGTTAAATCAACTCAAAAAATCACCCTCTGCTCAATTAATACTCAATTAAATTGTTCTAAGCTTTAAAAACAAATCCACTCAATTCAGAATGCACATTTTTATAGCAGCACCTAAAGGTGAGCTAATTCCAGGTCAGTTATTGCTTCATCCACTGTGGATGTGGAGAGCTTCAGTCAAAAAATAAAAAAAACCCCAAACTGTGTTAAACAAAAGAAAGTTAATAAAAAAATCTTACTGGGGCCCTAAAAAAGCAATTCTTTTATTGTGACTGAGTCTCTTATTGCTGATTTATCTTCTTAAGTGACTTAAAAACAGCAGCAAGAACAACTTCAGCCAAAAAAAACTCAGCTCACTCAAAGACTCAAAAAACCAAAAAGAAAGTTAAAGATTTATTTGCAAAGTTTCACTTTCTACAGTAGGGCTAAATGTGCACTTCTTCAAACTCCAGATGAGTAACGAGCTGAAGGTCTAAGTGGAAGCTGCTAGAAAAGTAAATAAATTAAACAAGCCCAAGTTCTTTAATTGTTGAATCTTCTTTTTTTTTTTTTTTTCTTTCCTTGCTTCACTAAATCACTTTTTATGGTTGGTAAAGATGCAGAAATTTACATCCTGTCCCAAAAATAAACAAGCAGGAATGAAATTTCCTTGGGTCCTTTCCCCCTTTTCCTTCTCTTTATAGTCAGTTGATCTGATGAAATAATTTGAAATATTGATTTGTAAGAATCCTCAACCCATCTTAGGGAAAAAAAAAACAATTAATAATGGGATGGCAAGAAGTAAAATAATGGGATGGCATTGATTTCTTGGGTAATGTTATCCTTGCATTGCTCTATTTTAGTCACAAAAAGCTGTTTCAAAAGAGGAGAGTCTGCAAAAAACCCACCCTTGGAGTGGGACAAACAAATATTTCCATGGAAGGGTCTCAGTCCTGTGGATCCCTGGGGAGTGGGGGAGGAATTAGCTCAGATTTATCAGGGCTGCTCCTGAATTTCCTGAGAAGGTCACATTGGGAACTTCCACAAAAATTTCAAGCTGCTGTGTAACTTTTCCATGTTTAATTCATCTTTGGTCACTTGCATTTCTTTTCTTTATGCTGGGTCCTAAACCTTTCAACTGATATTATAAAATCTGGGCTGAAATGAGTGTTCTGAGGTGGGAGCCAATGAGAGCTTGTGGCTGAGATTTGGAGAGATCAGCATTTAATAGTTGTGCCTATTATCAGCTTTGATGTGGGCACCAGAAAAATAAAGCTGTCTTTTTTAGTGGACATTAAGTTCAGCTTAATGCAACACAGCAGCAGTCTTAAAATTGCAATGTTTGGCACAAGAGGCCAGGGAAAAACTTTTAAAAAAAATTCTGAGCTCATTCACACACCCTGGAGATGCTGGAGAATTTTAGGGGATTTACAGCTGCCAGTTTCTGCTCACCTGAAGCCAGAGGGATGTTTCCAGTGCAATGGAATGAACCTGTATTTTCCAGATATTAGATGTATAAAATAAGCCAATGACTCAGAGATTACTGATACTGCTTACCCAGCTGTGCTTGCTTGATTTCCTACTTCCCATATGATGTGTTCCCAAAAGTTCTGTTTTACCTGGCTGGGGAGGCTTTAAAATATGCAGATATCTGTGGGTTTTGTGCAAATTTGGATGTGCCTGTAGGTGCTTAGTCACAAGCAAGTCCAAGACTAATTGTCTTTTCTAAAAATAAGGGAATCTACACCAGAAGGGGAGGCTCTGAGGGCTTGTTAAAACACTTGCAAGCTGAAGCAGAAGTTTCCCTAAAAGGAGCCCTATTCAGCACTTATTTGATGGGTGCCTGGGTAAACAGCACATTTGTGCTGCCCAGGCATTCTGAATCTCGGTTATTTTTGCATCTGCTCGTTTCAGACAGATCTGCAGAGCTGCACTTCACTGTTTTGAGGCTGTGCATGCTGTGTGGAGCTTGCCAGGGACGTGCTCAGTGACAGCTCTGATGACAGGGTGACAGCAGAGCTGAGCAGCACTTTTATTGTCTGTGGGCTCAGGTGCTGCTCAAACACAGATCTCAAATGGTGTCAGCCCCACATCGAGCCCTCTGCTGGTAATTAAAGTCGTGGTAATTTCCAAAATAACATGGGAGGGGAGCTTCCATTTCATACTGAGCTTGGAGTGTCCATGAAAGCATCAAGCAAAATGAGGGACAGCAGGCTCTTAGGAAGGGGAAAAATGTACTCAGCTGAAATTGGGGAAAAAACAGCAAAAAGTGCTCAGCAAAATGTAGTGAAAGGTTTTGTGAGTGGTGAGAGAGATGGAGAAACCTCAGTCTTGTCCCTGCAGAAACAAGAGAGGAAAAGCAACATCACTGGAGCTGTTGGGGCCACATAATATCAGCAAAAGGCTGATATCTCAATCCCAAAGGTGCTCCCTGAGCCAGAGACAAGAGAGTTCTGTTTGCTTTGTTCTGGACAAAGAATTGCTGTTAAGTAATGTGATTTAAACTGGCACAGTGCAGGTTAGGTTGGATGTTTGGAAGGAATTCTTGGCTGTGAGGGTGGGGGTGCCCTGGAATAGAATTCCCAGAGCAGCTGTGGCTGCCCCTGGATCCCTGGCAGTGTCCCAGGCCAGGCTGGACATTGGGATTGGAGCAGCTGGGACAGTGGGAGCTGTCCCTGCCATGGCAGGGGGCTGGAATTAGAACTTCCATGTCCCAGCCCAAAGCATTCCATGGTTTAGGGCAGTGAACAATAATGCAGCACAGGTGCTTTGCAGGGAGAGCATAACCCCATGCTGGTGACTGAAGTGAAATCCTCAGGGGCTGCTGTGACATGTCTGGTGACACCTGGGTCACTGCAGTGTCCGTGTGCCTCTGGCAGCTCTGAGTGTCACTGGTTTGACTGGGACACCCCCAGTACATGAATTTCCATTTGCCCATGGAAATGAATTCTCTTGGAAATAAATCTTCCAGTGGAATATTTCAGGTGGTGGAGGGTTTCAGTGTGCCCCGGGGTGAGCAGGTGGAGCAGTTGGACTCCAGCTGGTTGTTCTGTCATAGCTGAGCTCCACACACAAAGCTGCTTTCCCAGGGCAGCTGTTTCTGTGGGAAAACTGGCCAAAGCAGGAAGATTTGTCTTCATTTTCCCACTCCAGAGATTCCCTGTTGCCTGTTCTCAGGTCAGCACTTCCCTTGCAGTTTGTCAGCTTCTGTGGCTGCAGTAGCTGCAGGCGAGTGTGGGGTGTGTTTAGATTAAAAAGAGATTTTTCCTGGCACTCTGAGGCCTCTTCTGGTGCTCCTCCACAAGGATTGTGTACTGGAAAAGATCTGGGAGGTTGTTCAAGAAATTCTTTGCTCACAAAATCATGGAATGGTTTGGTTTGGTTTATCCAGGACCATCTTTTTCCACTCCCCACCTTCCTCTCTGCCAGGTTGCTTCAGGTCCCATCCAGCCCAGCCTTGAACACTTACAGGAGTTCTTCTCAAACAATTTCTTACCCTTTTAAATTCGGCATTGTGGATTTTACCTTGACTGTGTTGAAATTGGACCTTCAGTGGGTTAAGGTATAAAGACCCCACATCAGCAGTGGGTTTGTGACTCCCAGGTGTGATTTCCACTTGGTTTTCATTACCAGATGGAAAAAAATGAGCTCCTGTTGCCCCACTTTGTGGACCATGGGAATGTTCAGGTTGCTCTGGAGCTGGGCTGGAATTTGCAGCTGCACAGGAGGTGATGAACTGAACAATCCTTGGAGCTAAATAATGCTGAGCATGTTCAGTTGAAAAGATTGAGGGAATCTCAGAGAATTCCCTTCCTCCTGGAAGAACCTATTGGTTCCTTATATCATGAAGTGTTGGCAATTAAAACTAAAATACACCCACAAAGGAAATAATTAAAAATATTATTTGTTTATCCTAATCTAGGAGGACGGGTGTAAGTTCTATTCAACTCATAATTACTATGTATTGTGCAAAAAAAGAGCACAATTATCTAATTAGTAGAAATACAAGCTCAGATGACTTGCTAGGGAATGTTTTCAGTGTTGCAAAGTGTTTGGGATTTGAAAATTCCTTTGATTAATGCATGAGGAGGTGATACAGATGTATGGATTCATGACAACTGACAGGAAATAATGCAAAGTAAAGCTTGAAATATAAAATAATTTCATTTTTGCTATAATGCAATTAAGCAGCCTTTAGTGCCAGGCTTAACTCCTCCAAACTCCTCCTCTTTAATCCTCACAGAAGCTGTAAAAGAGTTCTGCTGAAAGCAGAGCCTTGCTCTGCACATTTCTTGTCAGAGTTTTGCAGGGAAGGCAGTAAATGTTGCTGTGAGCTAAAGGAGACAAAGAGGCTTTGGTTGGTGCAATTAAAGATCAGTTTTGTCATAATCATAAACCAGGATTTCAAGGTCCTGGCCACAGGCTGCTCTGTCTTCATTAATAAATCATGGTCCTCACTGCAACATTTAATTATTTGCAGGGGTCTTTTATTTTTCCCCTCTTTAGGGTAATGCTCCCCACTCTGATACTGGTGGGGAGGAAAGAAAACAATCCCAATTTCAGCTTGTCCAGACGTTTAAATACATCAAACCATGTCCTAATGAGTTTTGTGTTGGAAATTTTGTATTATCCAAGTGTAACATTTCATGGCTGTGCCCTTTGGCTCCTGTTCCTAAGGAAAGTGCTGGGCTGGAGCTCGGGATCACAGGCAGGGTCAGCTTCTCTGCTCACATTCTGTCTGATGGGCACAAAAAAAGTCATTAAAGGAGAGCTTCCAGAACTCTCAGCTAAAAGTTCATCCCCAGAGTTGTTCATCAGGAGCAAGAAATGGCTCCTGACCTCTCTCAGCGAGAGTTATGGGGCAGGGAATCATAAAGGTGTCACAGAGGGGAGTTTTAGTGCCTGAGAGGTCTCTGGGTAGCAGGAATTTTAAAGGATCCAGTCTGGAAAAACTTCCTCACACCACAAGATATTTTCATCCAATGCTTGGGAATATAAATTGTAAATTGGAGCAAACTGCTTTGATGAGTTTGATATTGTTCTAGTGAACAAAACCCAGATATTTGGGAATGGGATGGGCAGATGAGAAATCAGTCTGAGGTCCCTTCCTGAATTATTTAGGATATTGAGAGGAGAAAGGAACTGCTCAGTAGTTTCCCCTATGTTCATAATGCAAGGTGAGCAGTAAATACAACTTCTTAACTCAGCCCCCTGATTTATGGCTTCATTAATGAAATGGATGGAATTTCTTTCATTCATTACTTATTCAGATAGTTTGGAGAAAATATATGTTTCAAATCAAATGCAGTGGAATTTCTAATGAAGCCTCCAGAGACACATGGAGTGAATATTCAAAGAAATGTCTATATATACTGATTCCAGAACAGTTAATATATTGGTAAGGAAAAAAAAAATTCATCTCAGCTCATACTGTGCAAGATTTCTAATTCCCTGATGTGATGGATAGAACTAGTGTTCAATTGCTGAAGTAAAAAATAATGTAAAATAAAATATGAAGTATTAAATATATGGGGTTGTTTTCTGTGGGTGGTACAGTCAGGAAGAGAACTCCCAGGATCAGGGGAAGTGTCTGGATTAACAAATCCTGAAGAGGAGAGATCCAGGGACCACATACAAGATTTGTGGTTTAATTTGGGTGCTTTAATGATCATTTAAATTAATTTTTTTAAATTTGGCACAGGAAGAACAAGCAGCACCTCTGTGATCCATCCACTGTTCTTGGCTGCTCTTTCTCTAAAAGGTCTCCTGCAACTGGAATAGAGCTGGACCAGAAAACAACATTCCAGGTTGTACCTGGAATCCTGATCTAGCCTTGAGCAGCATCCAGTGGGAAGAACAGGGAGATGGGAGGGTGAAGTTGAGCTTTCCTGGGAGTAAATCCAATTCCTGGGCAGCTGTTGGAGTCAGTGAGTCAGGGGCCTCTGAATTTTTCAGAGAGAAATCAGAGTGCAGGGATGGAATTAAAGCTTGTGGATGGATTGAAGCATATTAAGTCACTTACACATAAAGTAGAAGTTTAAGTGTAAGTTTTAGTGTAAGTTTAAGTTTTAGGATAAGTA
>JANRMJ010000002.1:22535880-22558778 GCA_025584955.1 Alethe diademata | reverse complement strand
CCTTTCCTCCTCCTTTCCTCCTCCTTTCCTCCTCCTTTCCTCCTCCTTTCCTCCTTTCTTTTCCCTCCCCCTTTCCTCCTCCTTTCCTTTTTCTCTTGTGAGTATAAATAAGTTGGGCTGGATTTAGGCAGAGAATTGTGATTTATTTCCCAAAAATCACAGGCCCTGTGAGTGAAGCTACAGCCGGAACTCTGACTTATCTCAGGGCATCATTTAGGGGTTTTCATCTTCACAGTTTCCTGTTATTCTACAGCAAATCTCGAGTTTTCACTTGAATTTTACTTTCTCTGTCAAACTGTTGTGAATCCACGTTGCTCATGGCCCTGAAATATGAGCAGTTTCTCCTCAAACTGAGGATCCTCTGGAGTGAGAGTGGAGGAATCCTGTACACCTTTTAAATTGAAAATTAATCTTACAGAGAGGAAAAAATAGAGTTATTTTTATACTTCCCACTTCAAAAATTGTAGGTAGGTTACTTAATTTTTAAATCAGCTTTATCTAAGTTGCTTAAATTTTTGACATCAAGTTTTTAAGTTGCATTTTAATCTCCAGTGATGTGTTGCCTTCTGCCAGCTGGATTTCAGAGCTGTCCCATGGAGTTCAAATCCATCATCTCCTAATGGAGATAACAGAATTTACCCTCTTCTCATGCACTCCAGAGGAGTGAATTCAATTGATTCTTTTTCTTTGGCATTCCAGAGACATTTTAGATTCCAGTACTTTATAATGAAGCAAGAAATAGTGAGAACTGTTTTTCTTACATGATCTTTCTATAAACTTTTAACTTTCATGTCAACTCTTGTGTGTTCTGAAGCTCTGCCTTTAGACCAATTTGACTCCCACATTCTTTTTTTTTTTGGTTTTTTAGCTCTGCAGAGCAAAAATCTCGGGTGCTTCTCGCAAAGGTTCAATTTCCAGGTCACTCTTAGTGAGATTTTACAGACTTGTAAATCTTATTCCAGGATCATTCACAGATAAACTTCATTCTTTACTAGGAAATAAAAAGGTCCCACTTTGAGTGTCTTCTCTTTAATAGCTTCTTGGATCTTGTTTCCCAGACAGGTGAGGTCAGAATTGCTTCTTTACACAGGTAAAAGTCAAATTTATTGAAAATCAGTCCAACTGCTGCAATTTATGAAAGTATAATAGCAAGATTATATCTTGTTATTTTCTGTCTTATTTCACTATGCAGATTTAAACCCAATTATTTATCATAGCGCAGTGTTGATTGTTCTAAATGCCTTAGGTGGCATCTGTGTGCTTTAACAGGGATAAAATTATTAATAGAAGTACAAACACTCCCAGAAATAAAGAAAAAAAAAGCTGCATGTTTCTTTTCACCTCTCTCCTTTAAAGTTCTTTCAGCTGTTCCATCTACTCAGGAGTCACTGCATAAATAACAAACAGAAATAAAAAGGAAAAATAAGCAGCACATTTTTTTTTTCCTCTCATCTAATTGATGTTGTGGCTCACTTTTGGAGTTGTGCATCCTACTTTTTATTTTGGATGTATTATTGGAAAGGTGAAGACATCTCTAAGCAGGCAGATGAGTGATGGATAAAACTGATAAAGTGTTTTTACCAGGCAGAATCAGCTCCAAGGTTTGTGGCTGTTCCAAGGCCACAGCCCTTGCTGGAAATAGCAAGCAGCAATAAATTGACAGAAACCAATGATTCAACCTTAAAATTCCAGAAAACATGAGCAGAAATCCACTCCCAGCTCACAGCAGCGTTCTGTGCACATAAATTCCTTTTTTTTTACATTAAAGTTTAAGAAGATTTGGAGCAGCTCTTGTGTAAAAAATATCCTGTCCAGGATGCAGACAGTGTAATCCTCAACTCTGTCAAAATTCCAGTCTGTGTAAACCTGAGAATAAGATTTCCATGGGCTGGATTTTTCCATCTCTGTCTACTCTGAGCCAGGCTGGAAGAGTTTATGAGGGGAGAGGGACCCTGGCACACTTTTAAATTCTTCCCACCAGGAGGAATTTGCAGCAGAGGAGTTTCCTATCCATTGTGACCTGATTTTTAGAAATAAAATCAAATCAGATGGGAGTTCAATCCCTGAAAGCTGTCTCTGGTAATCCATGCCTCCCCATGCCAATGTCTCTGTATAATCCCATATATTTTTGGTATGAGATGCTGTTGGGAATGTTTTCTAGGAGCTCAGATAAAAGGCGGAGAAGATCTCCATGCAGGATTAGGCCCAACCTTTGTGTCAGCATCAGGACAGATTTTAATTTCTGTGAAATTCCCTTCTCTTCTCCTGTCCTTCACCCCTTGAGTCACACAGGTTTCACTGTTTGCTTTTAAACATTCCTACTGGCATCAAAACCCCATAAACCTCGGCCAAAAAACCCCATTTAGGCTGCATTGTCCCAAATCTGTGCACGGATCTGAAATCTGGGGGAATTAATAGCTCTGACCTGCACCTGCTTCGTTCCTGCAGTGCCTTGATGGGAGAATCATTTTCCAGATGAGCTTCCAGCAGCATCTTTGCCAGTGCCAGGCTGCCTGTGTGATTTATCCTCGTTCCCTGTGTGCCCAGAGAGTGCCTCATGCTCCTGGACAGATGGTTGGATGATTTGCAGTCCCCACCAGCTCTCCCTGATGATTTCTGCCTCCAGCAGCCATTGCCATGTTTATTTTTGGGCCCGGATTATTGCCTTGCTTTTTTGCCAGCACTGGGCTTTCTGTATCTACCCAGAAACCAAAGCTGCTCAATCACTGAGGAGCTGCTGGCTCTGTGGTGTTTTATGCTTTTTTGTTTAATTGTTAAAAGTATTGTTTTCATTTTAGAAAGCGAGCTCTCCCATGCCTTGTTTTTATCCTGGGTAATTCCAATGTGCTGACCCAGTAGCTTTCCTTTGGATGCTCATTTTCTCTCTGCCATCCTGCTCTTTGTCAGCACCTCTGGCCTTGCCTAAATCCAAGAATATTTTAATGTATCCATGGGAATTATTATTTTTCTGCTTTCTACAGCTTGCTTTCAAGTACAAATAGGGCTCAGCTGATGGCCCAACACCTTTTTTCCTTTTGGATAGTAAAGTGGTTCCCTGGACTGGAGAAAATATTCCCTTTTTATTCCCTCAATATTTGTGTTCACACAAACATCTTCTCTTTGAATACTGGTTTCTCTCTTAATATTTAGGGTTCTTCAGTAGTAGAAAATCCAGTTAAAGCACAGCCCTCACTTGAAGCAGATAATGGGATTTATTTTATTCGTGTCGATTGGGGCCATGTTACAACACTGCCCCTGAGTCAAGTTGCATTTTAGACATAAAAATAGGCCTGATTAGGCACCGTGGTTAAAATGTGATTTAGTTACACCTCAGCTGCAGAGCATTTTTATCCTGGGCACAATCCCATCTTTGTGGAGCTCAGGTAGAGAACATTTCTTGTGCAGCACTGCTGACCCCGGGGCTGAGGCTGCCACAGCTGCTGGGGTTTATCAGATAAACACCTATAAACTGCTTGTTTGCTCCTGCAAATCCTCTGGAAATTTTCTATTAGCAGCCTTTACAAGTCCTCCTGGCCTCAGGAATAAATCTCCTGAACTCTGCTGCCTCATTCCCTCTCTGTGGTGTTGTGCATGGAGGGGGAATGGCTTTGGCTTGGAGCACAGGAATCCACCACTGCCCTCGTCCTGCAAATCAAATGGAAAAGCCATGGGGTTTGCAGATAACCTGGAAATTACTGCTAATTAAGAAGGATGTAGGATCAAAATCCAAACTGGGGAAGATCAAAGAAACGGGACAGATACCAAGAGCCTCCATTTCCTCATTCTATCAGCCTGCAAAGCCTTTATTTAATATTTGCAAGGACTTGAATAACCTGCTACTCAGAGAACTCCTCCCAGTTATTGTTCTTCAGCAGGAAAACACCTCAGTAAATGCCAACCCATGTTTGTAGAACTGGGACCATGAAGTGCTTGCAATATTTCATTAATGCACCATTCCAGCTGATAACTTAGATAGATATTTTAAAAATTGAAAGAACTCTCATCACTTTAAACTCCAGGAGGTGGAGTGTTTGTCCTGAGTCTTTGTGGGAGTGTTAGCAGTGACCAGCAGCAATGGGAGTGCTGGGAAGTGGGAAGGAAAAACCCAAAGGCACTGTAGGGATTGGATAAGGGAAGAGTAGCAGGAAATTACAGGATTTATTATGGGAGTTGCTGTCCTGCTCTGACCACGTTTGGCAGTAGGGGATGGAACAAGAGCCATGGAATGTGTTCAATAATGACACCAGCCCTCTGTGTTTGAGCTTTTTCCCTGTCTGGGGTATTCCTGCAGTCCCTTGGGTGATTTGGCACCCACAGAGTCACCTGGTGTCTTCATGGTGTGGCTTGAGCTGTGTCTCACCTGACACCAGGTGTTTCCCTTCGGTTTCCTAAAGGGAGGATGTTCTGTGAACTCTTTCTGGCCTGCTCCTGGTTTTTATTTTTGACTGAGATGTCCCAGTTAGCTTGTGTTAACCACTGGATGTACCTGGTTTTTGGTGGCTTTGGCTTTTCATCCCAGCCCCGAGATTAGATTGCTTTTTGAATGAAATCCAAGTCTGCTGTGCTGCACTTGACAGTTCCCAATAAACTTCTATTTCTGATTCATGGACAGCACAGCCATAAAATCTGGCACAGGATAATTTTCCATAGCAGTAAATTATATGAAAATGCAAAACTCAAAAAGTCTCCTATAGGCAAAAGTTTTGCCACTTCCTTTGTGCTCTTTTATTTCTTTTCTTTTTTTTTTTGTTTTAAAGACATTTGCAAGACTCAGCTCCCTGTTACATTGCACAACATCCCAGTTCTGTTGTACACAAAACACCTTTTCCTCCACTGAACTATGAAGCTGTGGATGTTCCAAATGGATTTTGCTATCACCATCCTCCCAGGCTGTGGAGCACAGCAGAACAGTCTCCTGCTCTGGAAAGAGCTGCTGGGATGCATCCTGAAAATCTTGTGCATCCAAATCCTGAAATCTTGTGTATCTTTACCTCCTTTGCAGCTTCAGCTGCCTCTGATGTGTTTTACCCAGCTGATCACCACTTTCTCTGGAGCTTCCACAATCTGCCCAGATTATCCAGATCATCCCCATCCTTTTGATGGCTGCTTTCAGTTTCAACTTTTTCCACGAGCATGCTGAATTTCTCCTTGGAAAATCTCAATATCCTCTCACAACTCCTCTTCTGAACCACAACCCTATTTTTGATTTATGAGCCTTTTTCTTCCTTTGCTTCTCTCTCTTCTTTATAACCAGTGTAACCAATTTACCTTTTCAGAGATAAACTGCAATCCAAGACAGATCCAATCTTAACAGTGGAAGTGCTTTTTTTTTTTTTTTTCCAATGGCAAAACGTGCTGTAACACTCAGAGCTGCTTTGCTTTGAGATGAAACACTAATCCCAGTTATTTAAACTTTCCTTCACAACTAACAGGCAGAGTGATCAGGATGGAATGGAGAGTTTTCAGTTTATATTTTATTTTCTGTCTTCATGGTGTTAAATAATGTCACAGTGCTAAATGGAGACAGGGAACATGGAAACAGAAAGCTCCAAAGAGTTAATAAACCATTAAAAGGAAAAGGCAAAGGAAATAGAGATGGATGGAGTGGATAAAGAGTCAGCAGCAAGTCTGTCTTGAAAGGAAAAATTCACGTCTGGAAAAGCCTGAGAAGTTTTTGTTGTTGAAACTCCCATTTGTGTAGTCCAAGAAGCTCTGCAGGAGCAGGGAATGTGGGGGTGAACATTGATCATCTTCCAGGCTTTTTCCAATCTACATAATTTTGTACCATTTTGGGGGTGTTTGGCCTAATTCTTCCAGGATAAGGGATGTGATTTAGGGATGGTAAAGCCACATGTTCCCTGTAATCCCTGGGCAAAGGGATCTCTGGAATGTGGCAAGTGTGGGCCTTGCTTATCACCCGCAGCTCTGATAAAGCTGCTGAACTGACCTGGGAGTGCAAAACACATCAGAAAGAAGGATGAGGTAAAACTGTGACACAGATTTATTTTAAACTGCTGGAAATTTAAAAAGTCACATCTGCCTTTCCAAATTAAGACACCGCAACCTTCAATTTCTGTTAAGCCAGCTGAAAACTTTTGGTGTGTGAGCTTGCTCTCAACCTGTGAGCAGCTCATGCTGCTTACTCTGAACTATGCAAACTAAACAACAACTTCAAAAAAAACCAGAATAAAACTTGGATCACGTGGTTCCCTGGAAGTTTTTGCCAGCTGCTCCCACGT
Organism: Alethe diademata; assembly: GCA_025584955.1. Taxonomy (NCBI): domain Eukaryota; kingdom Metazoa; phylum Chordata; class Aves; order Passeriformes; family Muscicapidae; genus Alethe; species Alethe diademata. The sequence continues at coordinate 22,552,539 of JANRMJ010000002.1, read as the reverse complement.
TATTGAGCCATCTATCATCAGGCTGGTGCTGCGTTTGTGGTGATGCATTGCACTGATGCATCGTTAGGGGAACTGTATCCTGTGATAGATTAGTCAATAACAGTCCTGAGGAGGGAAATATTTGGAGAAATCAAACTCCAGAATCGGATTTCTAAAATGATCTGTAAGTGCAGTGTAAATGGAAGGTATTGACGGCTCATGTTCTGCTGTTCTCTGTGTGTGTGTGAATTTCTGTGCACCAGGGACTCGTGCAACTGGCAGCATCTGATTTTCCTGACCACAGGCTCTGGGGTAAATAGGAATGAAAGGAAATAGGGGAAGGAATGAAAGAAATTGGGGAAGGAATGAAAGAAATAGGGGAGGGAATAAAAGGAAATAGGAAAAGGAATACAAGGAAATAGAAGGAATAAAAGGAAATAGGAAAAAGAATACAAGGAAATGGGGAGGGAATAAAAGGAAATAGGGGGAAGGAATAAAAGGAAATAGGAGAAGGAATAAAAGGAAATAGGAGAAGGAATAAAAGGAAATAGGAGAAGGGATGTGAGGAAATAGGGGGAAGGAATAAAAGGAAATAGGGGGAAGGAATAAAAGAAAATAGGAGAAGGAATAAAAGGAAATAGGGGGGAGGAATAAAAGGAAATAGGAGCAGGAATATAAGGAAATAGGAGAAGGAAAGGAAAGCATCTGCCTTTCCTCAGCTGGGAAAAGAGCAGGAAGGTCCCTCACAAATTTGGTTTTGCCAGCCAAATTCAGGTATCCGGTGTGCTGGAAAATCCTTGCAGGATTTATGCTTGAAATCTGTACCAGAGTGTGCAAGGATCCTTTGCATTTTCTATTGAAGGGATTTTTGAGGAGAAGCAAACTTGCCACGCTGCCATCACCTGTCCCTTTCTCTCCAGTCAGTGCTGGGGACAGTTTTGGGCTGTGGCAGGGAAATCTCTGGGGCTGTGGCTGCAGCTTTGAGGAGAATCCCGTTGATAAATTTGGTTTTATTTTCAGCAGTGTTTCCTCAGTTCCAGTGGGGTGAATGGGAACTCCAGGTGAACACCTGCAAGTGCCAAAAAGCACAAAACCCCCTTTTGTTTATCATTCAGGACACCCTCCTTCCTGCTTTTTCCTGTCCCCAAGGTTAGACAAAAATACCTTTTTACCATCCAGAGATAAGGATTTAACCTTCAATATGCAAATTATTTAAAAGCAGCATGACCTTATTAAATCAAAGTGCTTTGCTTCCATTCTTGGCTCTTTAAAGAAACACCATTAGAAAAAAAAAAAAAAAAAAAAGAGACAATAAAATGATTGTGCCTCTATGGTTGTGCAGGGAAATAAATAACTCAGGACATGGCTAATCTCATCTTGGGCTAAAATCTCTTCCAGTGAGCTATTTTTCAAATAAGTTTCATAATTGGCAATGATGTTTGTATATTTGTTTGTTGTTTTTTTTTTTCCTAAATTGGGTGATAGCTGTAAATGGTGAAAAATGAAATACCAAAGATAAATATTTATGAAGTGCCAAAAGGTTAAATCAGCATTTATTGGGGATTTTTTCAGGCAGCATTTTTGCAGTGATTTTTGGGAACTCTGAATGAGGATTTGTAAAGCAAATCTTGTTAAATTTTTTTGTGGTGCTGAGCTCCTGTGATTTGGGTCAATTCCCACAGCAGTGGCAAAGTTCAGGATTTGGAGATTGTGGTACAGAGTGACATTGTTTGGTCTCAGTTTGAAGGGCATGAAAATCCTGCTCTGTAATCCTAATAAGAGAAAAAAAAATGAGTTCTGATTATATCTGAATATTTATTTTTCACTATTAAAACCTTTGGGTTGTGTAGAACATTTAAGCTGGAAAATTGGAAGTTTTTTAAATTTTTTTTTTTCTTTTCTTAAATTTTTTTCTTATGCTCAATTCTTCACTAAATGGACCTCAGCCTCATCCCAGGATCCATCCTTGTCATAGGCAGGAAAGGGAAAATCCAGAGTTAAATTGAAGTGATCCCTCTGCCTTTAAAAAAGAGAAGAATAAATTTTTTTTGTGGTTAAAGTGAACCATAGAAAGAGAAAAAAAATTTCTGTGGTTAAATTGAACCTTAGAAGCTGACAGGAAAAATTATTTGTAGTTTGGCCACAGGAAATTTCATTATTTTAAGCCAGTTTTGGGTGTATTCAGCTGTCGTGGTCCTTTCCATTCCATGGGAATAAAGAAAACCAGGACTGACCCCCTGAAAACAGGAGCAAGAAAAATATTGAGCTCCATAATCTGATAAATTCTGACATAATGAAAACAATTTCACTTTGCAGATTTTTCCCAGAAGATCTGCTTAGTCTGGAATTCCAAATATTCCTTTACATTTGGTCTCTGTGTTTTGAGAACCCAACACAAACTTCTCAGCAAATCTCCCTTTCTCATTCAATGCTTTTCCCAAAATTCCTGTAAATTATCACTGCCTGAACATAAAAATCCATAACAAACCTCCAGCAGTTCCTCCCATCAGGAGGAAAGACTGAAATCGCCCATAAACAGAGGCAGAAAATAAAAATAAAAATATAAAATAAAAATAAAAATAAAAATAAAAATAAAAATAAATAAAAATAAAAAATATAAATCTCCCCAAATTGTAATTCCAAAATTGGGATGTTATTTAAGGGGCGAGGCTGAGGGATTGGTCTGAGCTTGTTCCTGCAGCGTTTTTGGAGGAACACAGCGCTCCTGTCTCCAGAGTTGTGGATGTTTTTCTCTGAGAATTAAGGCAAGAGGAGGAAAATTCTGATTCAGAGAGATTTGGAGATGTTCTGCAGCTCTCCCTGAGGATAAAGGAGTTCTGCACTGGCTCAGGCCTCTCCAAAAAGCAGCTTTAGCACAGCAGGTCACATTGTTCTCCCACCTGAACCACTCCAGCTTTACCCAAGAATAATGAAATTAATTTTGCTAAAACTTAATTTGCCCTCTATTAATTACCCACCTGAGAGCTGAAATCATTTTTTGAGCCGAATTAAACTCTTTTCATCTCCTTTTCCCTGGTTTATTTCCCATTTAGCAGACGAGATGCAAAACACAATTTCATCAGGTTGAGAGAAAGCTGTGTCCCTGCTCAGTGTTTATCTTGCTGTTTAATTTTGAGATTATCTTTAGTGCCTTGGCTCTCCAAAGCAGATGGGCTGTAGGCTTGCTGTAAATCACCCTCAAAGGAGCTGTCTCTTAATGCCTGGGGCTGGAAAATGTAGGTGCTGCTGGAGCCCACACTGCACCTTGCCCATTTTTGCTGGTGTCTCTTTATTTTTCCACATCACTGCAATTGCAATGTGACTTCAGTTGCTTTTCCTAAGAACTAAAATAGTGGTTTTACGTTGTTTGCTAAGTATTTCCTATCCCTGCACATCCCTTCACTGTTGTAGTGTATAAAATGAAATTATTTGGGGGGGAAAGTCACAGCTTTGGGGTGGCTCTAAAGGAGAAAGTTAGCCAGATCTCCAGCAAATTAATAGGAATCAATTTTCAGTCAGCAGAAAATGTGGGAACTGGGGGGAAAAGAAAGGAAGATGTGCTCAGCCACTATAAAAATAGGGTTTAGCTGCTGTAATTTCATTATTATTTGTTTAATTATTATTTGTAATTATTCAGCCATATTTAAGAGAAGTTTCTGCATTTTTGGAACTTCTTAAATCATTCTTGGAGGAAAAAATAAATCTATTTCTTCCTAATAAATAACCTGAGAGTGACATTCCTCTCCTTTTCCAGAGATTTACCTGTTTTTTTACTTGCTCATGCATTGAGCCACTTTGCAGGCAGAATTAATACATTAGGTACACCCAGCCAGCTCATTTTTCTTCTGCAGCTCAGTTCTTACCTCTCATTTTGCCTTTACCTGAAACTCTCCAGGCTCTACCTCACTCCCACCAAGCAGTTGCTCCCATTCCAGGTAGGAAACAGCTGCTATCCCAAATAAATCAGGGGATTCTCAGCTATTTCCCAGTGCCAGATGACAGCACAGCACCCACAAATCTCAGGGTGCAGCTCCAGCTGCTCCGTAAATTATTTATAATGCTGCTGCTTGAAATGTTTTCATTGTTTTTGGCTTTTTTCGGTCACCCTGTTTTTAGCACTTTCTGTGCAGCAGAAATTCCCTTTTCTGTGAGCTTCAGGCTGAGATAAATAAAGGTGGGATGGGAAGATGTGAGCTGCAGATGGATGACACGAATAACTCGGGACAGAGCAGCCTGGCTGTCATTCAGAGTTATCCATCTCCTCCTCTGCCAGGAGCTCATCATTCCATGATCTGTTCCAGGGAAAGGAAACTTCTCCTCACTTATAAGAACTTCCCTCAAACCACTGAGGAGTCAGCTCCCAGCAGGCAGAGCTCCATCCTGATACTCAGTTTGATTTTCCCCGCTTTGCTCTTGGTTCTGGTGTGCCTTGGGGTCAGCTCTGAATTGGGGGCTGGAGATTTCACTTGGCTGCTTTTGGGTTTCTCTGTGGTGCCAACAAAGTCACCAGCTCTGCAAGCAGGGCTCTGGTGGGTATTTTTAGGAAGGGCTCCATATGTGCCAGAGAGCTGCAAGAACATCTCAGGAATCTGGGAGGAAGCTGAAGTTCACAACTGAAAGTACCAAGTTGGAATTCCAGCAGAATTAAAGGAAAAGTTTCCTTCACCTCTCATTGCCTCTGCTCACCCTGTGTGGGTTTCACCAGGGACATCCTCAATAGCTAAAATGTCACCCAAACTAGGGGGAAAAAGCAACAAATAAGGTTTGATTTTGTAATTAGATAACTTAAAAGCAGGAATAAAATGAAATAATTTGGGGGGGAAGTGGGGGAAGCCCACATTTGGAGTGGCTCTAAAGGAGAAAGTTATCCAGATCTCCAGCAAATTTACAGGAATCAGTCCTCAGCTGGGAAAAGAAAGGAAGATGTGCTCAGCCACTATAAAAATGGAGTTTAACTGCTGTAGTTTAGTTATTATTTCATTGTAATTATTTGACCATATTTAAGAGAAGTCTGGGTTTTTTAACTTTTAAAATCTTTCTTGGAGGAAAAAATAATTCTATTTCTTCCTAATAAAATGCCTGAGAGTGACATTCCTCTCCTTTTCCAGAGGTTTACCTGTTTTTACTTGCTCATGCATTGAGCCACTCTGCAGGCAGAATTAATACATTAGATACACCCAGCCAGCTCATTTTTCTTCTGTCACTTTTGCCATGATTAATGATAGTGAAAGTGTGTTTAACTCTGTTCCAAATGACACTTCTGCTATTGCTCAGTGCTTGGATACTTTTTGAGTCTGTTATCATTAACTAAAAATAAATTCCAGTTAAACTGCAAAGGCAGATAAAACCATTTCTTTCCCTATTTTCTTCCCTTTCTTGTTTATTCTTGCTTTGTCCTGTTGAAATTACTGGTTTTATGCATTTAAATTTTGTGAGCATTTCCAACAGCTGTAAAGGTTATGCAATTCAGGGGCATTTAAGCATCCTGTATTTTATAAACATAGAGTGATATATTGATATCTCCTTTAAATGGACAGTTTCAAACTCATAATTGTCCAGCTACTAAAAGCTCTGGCCCTTGAGGTGACAAGGAGATAAAAAAATCTCTCTCCATCTGATAAAGCAGCTTTAAAGGGAATCAATACCTGAATCTATCACCTGCTTTTATAACAATATCCTGCACTAGAGCACAGCACAAAAAATAGCCAGGAAACCATTAAGGGCAGGAAATTCTTCCAAAGTGGCTTCTCATAAACCAGAAAAAAAGGGTCAGAGGGGATGAGGAATAGAAAGGGATTGTTGCTAGAATTGCAAAGAAATATTTTAAGGCTAGGAGGGATTTTTAGGAATTTTAAGGCTTTCCTTGCAGAAGAGCCCCTGAGTGTCCCCAGGGCTTTCCCAACCTCAGTGATTCTGTGATTATCTTGATTTTTCCTTCCTTTTGCCTTTCATGAAAAGGTGAAATGATTTTAAATTGTATTCCTACCAGGAAGTGGGTGTAGAAATTCCCAGTGTTGGTCAGGAGGAGAGGAAGAATTCCCAGGATTTATTTAGACTCTGCTGCAGAGGCTTGGAGGAAGTGGTTGGTGGGTGAATCCTTCCACTGCTCCTCGTAGGAAAAGCAGAGGGGATTGATGGATTCTATCTTTAGTGAATATTTGCAACACATTGTGAGTCTCTCTGGGTTTTGAGTCCCTGCAAAGCAAAACTACCTATTATCAAAGCTAATTATTTCATAAGCAACCTGCTCATCAGCCACTTAGAAATAGGGGGAAAAAATTGCATTATTAATGCAGATTGGTATTGCTGCGTGAAAACTGCTCAGCCACTGTGAAAACTGCTTGTCCACCACCAGGCAAAAAGAAAAATTGAATTATTAATGTGTATTATTAATTCTACTCAAAATCCCTTAAAGGGATATGAAAGGTTTCAGCCTTTCTTTTGAGGAGATTTTCGAGTGGTGAAGCAGGGGTGTGCAGAGCAGCTGTCTCCAGCATATTAAAAGAACATTAATAATAAATGAGTTATGGAGAATTATCCCCCAAGAAAAGCAAAATAGGCATTGTTAATGCATCTTATTTGTATTAAATGGAATCCCCAGGAAGAGAATTCCAGGAACTGCAGACTTGGTGCATAATCAATGGACAGAAGGAAATCAGGGATCAGGAATGTGCTTTTCCTGGCTTGGGGATTTCCAGAATCCTGTTGGGAAATGGGTTGAGCTCAGTGGAAGTTCCTGTTTGTGCTATGGTGAGGGAGGGCCAAGAAAGGACCAAAGGGAATCCTTGGGATCAGGGCTGGGTTTGCTGGAAGAGGAAAGGAGGGGAACACAAATTCTGTATTCACTTTAGGTGGCTGCTCAGGTCAACACATTTTCCTCTCTCTTTATGACAAGAAGCAGGAGAGCAGGTCTGGAAGGGGATGTCAAAGATGAACGGAAGAGTTTTTTACTTTTTTACTTTTTTACTTCATCAATTTTTACTTTTGCTCTCCCCTCTCACCTGAGGTTTAGGGAGAGCCTTTGGCTTCAGCAGGAAAGCAGAAACAAACATTCCCAAATGTTCAATTTGCTTCATCTTTGGAGGTGTAGAGAGCTCAACCCAAGAGCTCCAGCAGAGCCATTCAAACTCTGACCTGTGTCAAATCTGCTGAATCAAGAACAAAAATGAGATGCATTTCCTGGGACAGAATCTCCTGATTTCAGGCCACTGAGCCCATTTTGTTTAACATGATCTGTATTTAAGCCACTTGTAAAGGATTTGGAGACATTGTCAGATGTGCTTTGATCAAGCCTAACTTCTTTTGATGGTCTAACAAGTCGAAGAGTTTTGATTGAATATCCAGTCTGCCAGTTTATTTTATTGAATAATAAAATAAATAAGTAGTCTCTGATGGTTCCTAGTCTGGCTATTAGGGCTGGAGGCTTCACTGAACTTGGGGATTTTATGCAGAAAGAAAATCTGACCCAATTGTTTGGGAACTAAAAACCTTTAATACTAGAAAATAGCAAACAGCAAGCTGAACAGTTTGTACTGAATGAACTGGGAAAGATGGTACAGGGAGGCTGATTCCATCCACAAAAAAATGGACAAAAGCAAGTGTCAGGGCAGGGGTATTTATAAACTTGGAGGAGGAGAGGAATTAGGGCGGGGTTTAGGGAGGAGGTCCAATAAAGAAGAGTGATTAGGAATATTAAAATTACTGCAGCAAAAAGGAACCAATGATAATAAGGGAAGCACAGAACTTTCTGGAAATCATCAACATACAGGAACTGGAGGATTCTGGGAGTGGTTTTTTACTCACCACTACAAAGTTTTCCCACAGCCTTAAGCCTCTGTCATTTGCACTTCTCTTAGCACTAACCCCAACATCAGTACTATGTATTTTGTTGAATTTTTAGTCTGGGAAGTCTTCCAGCCCGGATTTGGTGGGGTGTTTGGAAGCCTAAAAGTGGCTTTAAGCAGGTGCTTAAAGCAATGTTTTTGTTTTGTTGACAGTGGAATCCCTGGGTCCATGGGAGCAGGTGTGTGAAGGGCCCTGCATGGAGTGATCCCTGCGGTCATTCCTGTTCAGGTGAAACATCCCCACACCTGGAGCACCAGGATCTGCCCCAGCTCCCCCAAGCCTGTAAAGTGGCTCTGCTGATCTGCTAAAAGGATTATTTGGAGGGTAAATGTGGTGTTAGCCAACCTTGCATGGAGCCAGAGGGAATCATCCATCCTTGTGGATCCCCCCAGTTTTCCATGACTGTATCCCCTTTATCCCCATGCATGGCAGGAGTAAATTGCCTGTTGGGAGGTTCTTGGGGAAGTTTTTATTGGGGAAAGGCAAAAGCAAAGTCTCAAGGTGTGAAGTAAGTGCTGCAGTCACTGCCTGGCTTCCTCTCCCATGAGGAATTCCTTTGGATAAGGGACAGCAAGAAGTGAGGACTCATTAAAGGGTTAGGGGAGGATCTGCTCAGGAGCTGGAGAACATCAGACTTGTTTTGAAGACATATTCAGCCATCAAATCTTGTCTTTTCATCCTAAATTTGTTTTGCAGATTTATTTTGGTTGCACTGTTAAAAAGCAGTCATTACTGTTACTATTATTTATTTATTTTGAAATTACCGTTCCCCAGCAGATTGTCAAAGCTACACAACACTGAAACATTTAAACAACACAGCATTGGAGCTTTTACACCCTTCCTCCTGCAGACCTGAACAACTGCAGAACAGATGGTTCAGCTGGTAGTGGAGGTAAAAGGCTCTGCAGATTAAAAAATTGTTGGCTATTTTTATGCCATTGCTGCTTTGGCATTTTGCCTCACTTTTGCATCTTTGCCTAGCACATAAAACGAGGCATTGCTGAATGTTTTCAACTTTTTAAAACAACTTGTAACGATGCACATTTTCTTCTGTGTAGGAGCTCAAAAGTGAGAGCTGACCCAAAGAAGGAGAGTTAAAAGCAATGGAATACCTTCAGAATTTCTGATGAAAATAATATTTTGGCTTAGGATTTTTTTTCTCTTTCCATTAGCTTTCTCTAAACAGGCTGTGATAGGAATTTGTTGCTTTAAAATAATTCTGTCTCAACACATTTCCACCAGTGTTATGTGGACATAGCGGCCTTGTAAAAGGTAAAATTTGATAACAAAATTAACTTTCGTTAACAAATTAGGATTTAGGGAGTTGAAAAAGTCTCATGGATGATCTTTGTGCTGTGTTAGTGTTCCTCAGAAAAATTGCTTGCTCCTTCCAGGCTTCTCAGATGGTTTGGCACAAGGTGCCTGTAAATAGTCCAAAATCTGGATATTTACATGTGGATTTCCCCAAATCAGTGCACTCCTCAGCTCCATCTGAGTGCAGAGCAGGCAGGAAAGGTCTCCAGAGGGCTTGGAGAGTCTCCAGCTGCTGCCTGGAATTCAGAGGGGTCTGGAGTTGGGGCAATATTGGCTGGAGATCCCAAAAAATTCCTGTTTTTCTTCTTATGCCTGCAGGGAAATCCTGGCCTGACCCCAGTGCCCCACCCCAAATTTTTCACTCACATCTTCTCCCCACCACCTGCACTCAGTTGTTTCTCTCTTTTCCACGGGTACAGTTTTTTAATGATCAATGTGATCTCCACAGGGACGATATTTAAGGAACTGTAATACTTAACAGCCTCCTTACCTTAATTGAGTGTTTATCTCAGCTATTAAATATTCTTCAGAGTTCTTTTAGAGAAAAACCTTGAGGTGCTCATTAAAATTAATGTGTGTGGTTGGTTTGTTTAGCTGCCAGAAAAAAAAAAAACATTCACAAGTGTTTCAAGCCTGGTAATGTGCAAAGGTGAGAACCAGGATGTGAGTGGTGTGAAGGAATTGGGAGCAGCAGAAATTTTTTCTAATTTCATTTTTTTCCTTAATATTTCAAACCTGCACATGCTCTGATGGTGAAAAAAGTTGAAAAAGCACAGGGGGATTTTGGCTAAAGGTATTTTTATTAGACATACACTACAAAATTAAAGGGGAAAAAAAAGGAAAAAGAAGGTAAATCCTCAATATTGATGCTGTAAATTTAGCAAGACTTTGGAGTCACACAAAGCAGGCACAGGCAGCTGCTCAGCTGGTGCTGGAGCCCCAGGTCACAGAAGATTTGAAGCAGCATTAAATTACCCTGCTGCCATGGTAGGCACAGGAAAGGCCAAGAAAAAATAGATTCTGTGGGTAGGGATGAAATATTTGAGATAAGCTGATTACCTCATGCGAGAAAATGAGTTAATACTTGCAGCAGCCCTATAAATTGTTTCTTCTTTTGGGAGTCATTTGCAGCTACTGTGATATTTGGAATTAAGGGGCTTTTCTTTGTGAGCTGTGGGTAGTGCCAGTGTCAGAAATCCTGGTTTTGGAGATGAGGGCACAGAGTCCACACTTGTGTCTTTGATGGTGGACAAGGTGAAAGTGGAGAACTTTTACCTTAAATACAAGATTTTGCTTAAGAACCACAAAAACGTGAATGTGAGCACTCTGCTAATGGGAATGCTGAGCTTCTCTCCCTGTGTGTGTGTGAAATGGGCTCAAGTTCCACCTGGAAAGGAAGATACTAGGAAAAATTTCCTCGTGCAAAGGTTGTCAAGCATTGGGACAAGCTGCTAAGGGAAGTTGGTGAAGTTTCCATCCTTGAAATGTTCCAAAAATGCGTGGATGTGGCACTTGAGGATGTGGTTTGGTGGTGGACACTTGGACTTGATGAGCTCAAAAGTCTTTCCCAACATTAATGATACCACAATTCTTTCTGAGGTTGCAATATTTAGTGAGGAAAAACTCAGAATCAGTCAAATTCTGAAGTGAAAAGAGATTTCCATAGCACAAAGGCTGGACCATGAAAATCACTAATAAAGAACATCAAATCCATCTGTTATTACTGTGGGTCAGTATCAGGCAAAATTGTATCACTTTGTTTGTGCTAAGCTTTTGTCATGATATTTTTACATCCAGGTGATTTCAATTTGTTCAAGCCCAAAACAAAGACGAGAAATAGAGGAACTGGAGAGAAAAAAAAAAGGATATTAAAACTGTCTTACAGGGGTTTTGAATGTCCTAGTTTATCTGGGTTCATGGGAAGGAGTAATGGAATTATTCCTGGTACTGACAGTAGTGACAGCAAGGCTGATTCTAGAGTGATAATGGAAGATAAAGAGAATTTGGCCTTCATTTGAATAATTGGTTGTCAAATGCAAAAAAGGGCAAGCAACATTTAAAAAAAATAAATAGCAAGTTTGGGGATTTACAGCAGACAATATAAAAGAAAGAGAAAAAGGCTTAAAATGTTATTATTAAAGAAAAAAAAAAAGTAAGTGGCCTAAATGAAAAATGGGATGAATGAAAAAATTACTGAAGTATTAACACAGTAAAATGATCTCACAGGGAGTAGTTTGAGCTCTCTTTTAAACAGGGAATATTATGTATTTCTTTTGGATTCCAATCAGAAAATCAGCTCTGCTGTTTCAGGGTGACTCTATTGAATTGTCTGCAACCATAAGAGAATTCAAATAGCACCATAAAGGTTTATCAAAAATAAATTAAATGGAGAAATTTCACAGGTTGCAATGTCTAGACTTCAGTGATTTGTCCAGAGCAGCAGTGACATTTCAGGGCCTGAAGTCACCTTTGGGTCATAAATTTGTGGGATTTAATTAATTTTCTAACAGGACCCAAAGAAAAGGTGCTAGGAGGGAATGGCAGATGTTCAGAAGACTTTGCAGCTACAATTTCCAAAAAATTCAGTGTAATATGTTGAAACCACCAAGTTCCAAGGAAGACCAGATGAGTTCATTGCCCTTTCCAGAAGTTTCTTGACTTCTGCAACTCAGCAGTCATTGTTTGCCCTCTCACTGCATTTTTTGTTAATTTTTTTTTTTTTTGGTCTCCTTTAAGCATAGGGATCCAACTGTAAAGGATTGTGGAGCAATTATAAAAACAATGATAAAAACACTTCCTCTGCTGGATATTTGAAGTGCTGTTGATTGGAGAGGTAAAGGTGAGCTGAGTAACAATGTTCAGTTTGCTGGAGTTCTTCTGGCAGCAGAGCTGAGTTGTTCACTCTATTAATAAACAGAACCTGGAAGAACAAGGTTGAGGAAGGAAAATTGTCACTAGAAACGGAGCTTTTTGTGTCTTTCATCCTCTGTCCCTCCTCCTGTGCTGCAGTAAATATTGATTTGTGGGCAGGAGCAATGAGGGCTTTGCCTGTGCCCATTCTGATCTCATCAGAGGTGAGTAGGAAAGGGCAATACTTAATGACATTTTCCCCAGACCAGAAATCAGTCTGATATTTTAAAAAAAATCCCAGCATTATGCTGAAAAACTAAAATAGCTGTCATTGGGAATCAGCGTTAGAGTCGTGCTGCAAAAAATTCTGAAAAGGGGAACTCTCAAAGAAGCTCTGTAAGTATCACATCAGCTGTTTAGTGCCACTGAGAATACTTTTATTTTATTTTTAAAACAAAACAGAGGTGCATATTAGAGTGGAAGGGAGAGGAAAGAGGTAGGAATTAAGTGGCAGTGTGAAACTGATGGATTTCTAGCAGGATTCTGTTGTCGTGCCTATGGAAAGCTCCAAGGCAGCGTTCTGAAAAATCATGTCATGGCCTGACCCCGATCCTGGTGAGGGCAGAAATGACATGAATTTAATGTTTGTTGAAGGGCTCATGTGTTGTTTTACACACCCCAGGCCTCCTGGGCTCTCATCCTGTTAAAGTTCATGGCAAACAGAGCACTCCAAGCCCCTGTGCTGGGCAGGGAATTGCTCATCTGTCAGCAGCTGGGGAATGACCCACGCCAGGCCGCGACACTTGGCAATTGTGACAGCACAGGCTGGATAAATGGAAAAGCCTTGCTTAGAGCAGGGGATATTTCATCTGTGCAAATGTCACAGCTGGGATTCTGGGCTCTGGGAAGGTCAGGTTCTCACCTGCTCCCTGTGTGACCTCACACAGTGCCAGGGAGAAGTTCAGTCTCACACCTCGGATGCTCAGCACGGCTCAGAGAGCCAAACACAAGAGCAGCAAAAACTCTCAAAGCCTTCCTGATGAAGGATGTAATCTGCTCTGGGATTTCTTTCCAAAGCCACTTAAATCCGTCCCTGTGAGGGTGGGGATGCCCTGGAATAGTTTCCCAGAGCAGCTGTGGCTGCCCCTGGATCCCTGGCAGTGCCCAGGTTGGACACTGGGGCTGGAGCAGCCTGGGACAGTGGGAGGTGTCCCTGCCATGGCAGGGGTGGCACTGGATGGGATTTAAAGTCCCTCTCAAGACAAACCATTCTGGGAACCTCTGAAATCAGGTTCTCTGCAATTTCTTTTATGCAATACTTTAATTTCACTCCCTCTGTTAATCCCAAGAAAGCTCTTTAAGCTACTAAATCATGCTGTGTGGATAAATGATTGTTAAAACTACAGGAAATTCTCTGGCTACTGAAACACAAACAGTGCTTTGGAGCACCACAGGACTAAAACTGGATTTCTGACAGGTGAGTTTGAGACAGTGCAATAACCTCCAGGTACAGCTGCCCTTGGGTGAATCCTCACCTTCCCAAGGCAGAGCCATGGAAAGGTTTGCTTTAATATGGACACAGCAAGAAGAAATCTCCAAAACTGTGCAAGGCCTGTTTACTTGGAATGTGGGAACTGGACACCAGCACATTGGAGCAGCACCAATCCCATAGTGCACATGGGGGGATGCAGTGCCAGGGAAGGTAATTCCCATATGGAAAAGTATTCCTGAGCCTCACAAGGACAAGAGAACCAAGCAGTCCCTTCACAAAAATCAATGTCCCTGCCTGGTTCTCCAGCACTAGGGCAAGGCTGAGTTGGGCACAAGGCCCAAATAACATTTCTGCACCATTTCTGCTCCTTTTATGTTCTTCCCTGGCCTGAATTACACAGTTTGGCTGTCTCTAGATAGAAGATTTATAATGCCAATGGCACTGAAAGCCAGCAGCTTCTCTGGGAGTAGACTGCAATTATATGATGGGCTCATAGAAGCAAAAAAACCTAAGTGAGGAAAATTCAGATTAGTCCTGAGAGGACATTTTCTCACCCAGAAAACATAACCAAACCAAATGTTCTGGTTGATTTTCTTCACCCAATGACTGTGTGTGGAGTAACACCTAAAGCCATCCTCATTTTATAGGACTGTATCAGAGAATCCCAGAATGGTTTGGGTTGGGACCATAAAGATCACCCCATTCCATGGGTAGGGAATGTTCCACAGCCCAAGTTAATCCAAACTCACCATTCCGGACTAAACCAATACACAATTCCTTCATCCTGGGCTTGAGTGATGTTTGAGCATCCACTTGGGATGGGCAGCACTGCCTGGTCACTAAAAATCCAGGATATCAGCAAAGCAGGGCCTAACAAAGCTGGGGATGAGCTGAGCAGGATGCAGGGACTAACAGCAGGATGCAGAGGGATGCTGGCACCCAATGACCCATGAAGGGCAAGGAAAAATCTGCTTTTCCAATGGATATTGATGCTTGTGCAGAGCAGGTCTGCCAGAGTTTTCAGCTCCATCTGCAGCAGATATTATGGAAAGCCTGGCAGCAGCCAGGAGGGATCTAGGCCAGCAATGATCAATGGGATCAAAGGTTTACACAAGGTAAAAAGCTCAATTTCCTGGATTTTTTCCAGAAAAATTAAAAGCAGAATGGCACACACAGGTTGTCCAGATTTTAAGTAATTCCATCTTTAACATCAGCAATATCCAAACATTGATCCCTGCAAATGGATCCCAAGGGATACTAAAAGTGGCAGCACAAAACCTGGGATATGATTTATAGTGTTACATTCCAAAGCTTTAATGTTACAGGAGCCACACAAAAACCTTCAAAAAGCTTTTGCTTTGGATCACACCCAGAGGCCAAAGAGGTTTGAGAGTCACTGCTGAAGAACTAGGGATTGAGAAATTCAGGAATTAGATTTTTCTGCCTGGTTTTCAGTTAAAAACAGTCCTTTAAAAGAAAACATGCAGTAAGGGTTTGATAAATTATTGCAAAAGATTTCAATTTTTTACTTTTTTTCCTACAAGTGTCATCTGAGATAAAGATTTTTTTCTGCATATTTTAGGATCTTCTCCCTTTTTCTCTCACATTTTCAGAAATAATTGCCTCTCCCCGTTGATGTTTAGGTTGAATCATTTAACTTTTACTGGGGAAAATAGTAAAGGGGTATGTGTTTTGGTTTTTTTTTTTAAATCTATATCAAAATATTAATTTTGCTGTATTAAAATTGGAAAATTCTCACTTTATTAATATTTAAGTTAGATGCTTCTTCTACCTCCCACACAGCATTTAATAGTGCAAATGGGCATCAAGAATTATGATTTAGTCCAAGACACAAGAGAGAATTAAATGATGACACCACTCCAATGCTGTTCCTATAACAGGGAGTGTGTTCATTTAGGTCACATTCACTCACATTTGTAATTCATGACAAAATAGATAATATTTCTATATATCATATTTTTATTCCCAAGGCATCATCAAATTTTTAAGAGCCAAATGTCACTAAAAAGGGAGAAACAGAGACTTCTGCAGAGCCCTCCTGTGACTGAACTCTTGAAGTGTTGACATTTTTATCCGAAATTCCCTAATTTCTGTCAGGAAAGTTCCCAGCTGGGGCCACAAACACTGCTCAGAGCTTCTCACCTCTCCTGGAACGAGCAAACAGAACTAATCTGCTTTTCATCAACAATTCAGGCCACAAGTCCTCATTAAAAACACTCCCATTAAAAACACGCCATTACAGCCCAGCTACAAATAACTCTGATTTTCTCTGTGCCACCCTAGGATAATTCACTTGTACAGAAACACAAAGGCAGAATTAAAACCAGCTCGTGGTCCAAATTAACCCTCCATGTATTATTTCTGCAAGACACCACCTTAATTGCAATTATGCATTCAGGGGCCTCCACGATGCTTTGTTCTTAATTTGTACACAGTAAAACAAATGGAGTTTTAAATGAATGAAAAAAGTAAATATTAGTCTGTGACAAATCATAATTATGGGGTGGTCACAGCTGTTTAAATTTACTCCTGCTAGGGAATTTCAGGTCATGACAAACACAGATTTTTTTGGAAGCTGCTTTGGACAGCACAGGAAGTTGGAGGAGTCACTTGGTTTGTTTCTTTCAAGATTCCTTTAAAACACATTTAGAGGGACAGGACTGGAAATCACAGCAATATTTTAGCACCTTGCTTTGCCTAAATTAATGACAACAGCACTCAGCTAATGGGATGTGGCACTTGGGGACACGGGGCCCTGGTGGCCTTGGCAGTGCTGGGAATGGCTGGACTCAGTGCTCTTGGAGGGTTTTTCTGACCTGAACAATTCCATGATTCTGCAGATCATCATCACCTGCTCCAGCCCTGCACAGAGCCAGGGAAACGCAGCAAAGATGAACAGAAAACCATGGAATGATGAAGGCTGGGAAAGCCCTCAAATCATGGAGTCCAACATTCCCAGCACTGCCAAGGCCACCACTGCCCCGTGTCCCCAAGTGCCACCTCCACATGGACTTTAAATCTTTCCAGGGATGGGGACTCCACCTGGGCAGCTGTGCCAGGGCTGCACAAACCTTTCCAGGGAGGAATTTTCCCAAATCTCCACCCTGAGGCCATTCCCTCTCCTCCTGTCCCTGTTCCCTGGAGCAGATCCCAAATCC
>JANRMJ010000002.1:22480002-22496993 GCA_025584955.1 Alethe diademata | reverse complement strand
GCAAACTTGGGGTGAATGACTTCATTACCTGGAGCTGTAATTGGGAGATTAACCCTCAATGTGCAAATGGACCCAACTTAAAAAAGTGTCAAAATCTGTGACCCAGGGTCCATTCTGTGGAATGTTCTACCTCATGATGAGTTGGGTTTTAATTTATGGCTGTTGTTCCTCATCCTGTGGCTGGACACCACTGAAAGGATCTTGGCACCATCCTCTTGGCAATCCTTGGAGATATTGGCATGGATTGGAGGGATTCCTTCTCAGCCTTCTTTTCTCCAGGATAACCAGGCTGCATCTCCTCCTCATCAGAGATGCTCCAGACCCCAAATCACCTCTGTGGCCCCCACTGGACCCTCTCCAGCAGCTCCTTGTATTTCCTGAACTCTGGAATTAAAAGTGATGTTCCAGGTGTGCCTCAGCAGGGCAGAGCAGAGAGGGAGCAGAAACAGCTCAAAACAGGAAGGGGAAGGAGCAGAATCTGATACAAAGTGAGGAATAACCACAAATTTCACAGCAGGGAGAGATCCAGCAAAAATCATCCCAGCAGGGATCGTGGGGGAGGATCCCTGCCCAGGCTGGCAAGGAGCTGCTACAAAAGTAATGTTTGCAGTGATATTTTTTATATTAGGAAAGGCAACATTTTAGAACTGGGCACTCAGCTGCCACTTTCCATGGAAAAGATGAATGTTTGCAGTGATGCAGGTACAGGTTAAGCAGCAGATCATCCCAATTTTCAGGCCTGTTCCTGGAGAGGTGATAGATGCTTGCTGACACAGCTTTCCATGGGATCTTTTCCATACTAATTATTGCACTAAACATTCAATAAGTAAAGCAATTTATCTCTTTACCTCACCCCCTGATGTGGGCCTGAATTCCAGCCTGATGTGTAATCAATGCAGTTCTGCCATTGGAGCATAGTGCAGTTATGGCTAAATAGGTAATTCCAGGACATGATAAAATCAGCTGGAGTGGTAGAAACTGTTTACAAAGATCAGCTAATTAGGGAAACTTTATAAAATTTTATTTTTCCTCTCTCGTTTCTTTGTTTTTACCAAGTAAAGCGCTCACTTCAGTGCCCTAAAGCAGCTTTGTTGGCTCTAATTCTGAGGTCTCTCCTAACAAAGGGCGTAGAAGATGCCATGAAATGAGAAAAAAGCCAGACCTAAGAGCATCCTCTTAGCAATGAGTCTGTCCCTCACAGTGATTATAGCACTGGATTAAGTTCCAGTGATGTCCCAGTTAAGTAAAATATAAAATACAAAGGCTTTCTTGGTATTTGAGAGTCTTCTAAAAAGAATAACTAATTTAAGCCATGAGTTTCTGGAAATTCAGGTGTAGGGATTACTAGATGGAGTTACACCAGCTTTGCAAAAATGCTGGAAAGTAGGGCAGTATTTTAGTCACAAAATGTTGAAAAACTGCCAAAAAAAATCTGTTAATTGAAGTTTCTGTTTCATCCTACACCTAAGGTGTTCAGGATTTTCTTAGGGCTACTACTACACAAATAATTTTGCTCTCTTTTGGCTCAAATTTATCTAATTTTCCACTGTGAAAGGACTATGGAATAATAAAAAATAGACAAATCCAAATGTTGAGGTTTTAGTGATGGAGCTTCCTCTTGGATTCTGGAGTGTTGAGTCAAACCAAGATGTTCTGTTTCAAATCAGCCCAGGTTTTCCTGGGTGAACGAGATGTTTTCTTTTTTAATTACATATTTAGCCATAAAAACTTTGCCTGTTGACTTACTGTGGCAATTTTTGCATCATGCCAAGGCTGGAGAAATCTCTGCTGTGCTTTTTATCTGGTAGTTATCACAGTGTTTAGTATGTAAGTAATGAAAACATTAATGTTTATGGATTGATTTGTTTACTTTGAATTATCTGCTTGCAATAATATTGGAATTTGGCCACATTGTTCTGCTGTTGTTGCGTAACTTTGCCCAGAAATAAAAAAAAAAATTTAAAAAAAATTGCTTTTATGGGTGTTGTAGGATTGTTTATTGAATTGTGTGTTAATAACTTTACCTGAAGGTGAGGTGCTACCACTTAAATTGCAAAAGGACAAAGTGGAAGCAAGGACTAGAATTAATAAGAAGGTGTCAAGTGTGTGTTCACATGGTTCCTGATGGATAATTAGTGTGGAAGATACCAGACAGTAAAAAGCAACTTTATTTTTTTGCCACATTCAAGTTCACCTCAGTCAGGACGGGGTTTCAGAGGGCTGAAGAATCACCTCCTTCATTAAATCCCTTTCCTAAATTAGCCCTTAATCTCAGATTAAAAACCTCCCTCATGAAAATCTCTGGCTGCTCCCAGCCCTGGAATGACCCAATCCTGAGTTTTAATTCATTAAATAGTTCTGTGGGAAGGGGGCAGAGCCATCTGTAATAAGCTAAAATTGCTGACATAGTGCTCGTAACAGATTCTTTCCCAAGAGGTTTTTATTGCAGTTATGTAAGAAACCATCGACTTAGGGAGTTCAAAGAAACTTCCAAAATAGGTCTTTTTTTTGAGTTATATTTTTAAGCAATGAAGCAGACCATGAAGATACTGCTCATAATAATTAGAGCTGTGAAACCTTAGGAAAACATGCCTTGAGAAAAGGGAAAGTGCTTTATTTACAGAAAGCTAGGAGGATATTTTTTAATGAGAGGAATGTTTAAAATCCAAGATTAGATGGCTGCTGACTGGGAATCCTGGAAGTTGGATTTGGGGATCTTTCCCAGTGCTCTCACACCAGTTGCCCAAATTTCCCTCCACAATTCCGAGTTGTAAAACCAGGATGGCCATGAAGGGGATCTTGAAGAAGCCAAACCTGGCTGATTCCATCTAAATTAGGGCACTGAATGGTGAAATAATTGCAATCCTTCTCCCCAGATGATTCCTGAGGTGTATAAAAATAACAAACCATCAGTTCTGCCAAGGAAATGTGAGCTTTGGGAGGCCTGGAGAGCTTTGGGAGGCAGAGCCACTGCCAGGGAATTCTGCAGCAGAATTCCAGGATTCCAAAGGTTTGCACCATCCCTCCTAGCAAAGATGATCTGGAGTGATGCCTCCTTGAAAAATCAACCCAAAAATCCCTGCAGCTAATGTGTTCTTCTAGCTGGGTGTTTTTCACAAGAGATATTTTAGGAAGACTGAAGCTATTAAAATCTACTTCAGGTACTTGTGCTAAATATGTTTAATGAGCTCTGCTTGTTAAAATTCATTTATGACAGAGATGGGGAGGAAGAAAGGAAAAGGATCTGTTAATTCTGTAATACTGTTAAAAAATTGAGCTTTTTTCATAGAGATTTTCTTAATTGCTGCGTAAAAGGTTGTCAGTAGCAGTGTTTTAAAAAAGGTTTGACAGAATACACAAGAATTATTGAAAAGTGAAGTAGATTTTCTCTATAAATTGTGGTGGTTTAGGTGGAAGGACTGGTGAGTGTCAAATCTTTTAGCAGGTCACAGATATTATAATGGGAACTTGCTAAAGCCAGAATATTTTGTTTTTCACAGAATATTCTTCTATTGTAAGTGTGGCTGTTTCTGTGAACTGAACAAATTGTGGAGATCCTCGTGGGCTGGATCCAGGTCAGGACACCTGGGTGGAGAAATTGCTGTGTGAACCCTGCCAGCATCAGCCACCCTGAAATCTCTCCCTGTAATAGAGGTCAGGACACCCTGACAAAATTGCTTTATCATAATTTCTCTTGCCCACTTTCCAGTCTTGACAGAAAAGAGAATTAGGTGGCTGCATCTGAGGGGTTGTGAAATAGAGATGTCACTGTGTGAGATTACCTCATGTGGTCTTCGTGCAGGTGTGCAGTGACAGTATTAATGCAAATTGTAGTCCAGGCCAGTAGTTAAATTTCATTTAAATACCATCCATTTATGCTAAAAAATGTGAATCCCAATAGGAATGTGTGCAGAGATGGGGAGAGCAGCAGTTGCCCCTGAGCTTTGGGTTCTGAGGGTGGCGTGTAGTGACAGCAAATGTCACTGAGGCCTCTCCTGTCCAGGAGGAACTTTGTGGATCATCCTCCAGCTGCACTGGGGCTCCTGGGATCCTGCCAGGATTCTCCTTTCAGCACCCCAAGGACAGGAATTGAGGGGAGGCCTGAAGCAGCGCAGTGAAATCGTAGCATCACGCTGGAAAAACGAAAATAATGTCACAGGCCTCAGTATCCCATTTTTCCACTTCACCTGCAGCAGCTGTGTGGATTGAAGGAGTTGTTGCAGTAAACCCAGCTCTGTGGCTCACACCTGGATGTGAAAGGCAGAGTTCTCCTTTTGCTGCCCTGCCATCAGTAATAAATGTCCTGCAGCCCCTGGCTCGCCCCTTGCCTGGCCTCATTGCCTTGAGTGGGGTGATCAGATGTAATTAATTCACTCTGGGCTTGCTTAATGATGCAGGAGCAGGGAGAGATTCAAGCTCAGTCTCGTTTGCCTCTGAAATCTTAACAGGATTAGAGCACCATTAAAAAAATCCAGGGAGTTCTGTGAGCAGCAGAGCTGCTGAAGCCAGGATTCCTCAGGATTTGTGTCTTGTGCTTGATTGACTATTTAACTGATTTATGAGGAGATTATATTATCTCTTCATATACCTATAATCCCTTCCTGCTGCATATTTTGGCAGTTCCGTGCTGCTCGTTGCAAAAATTCCCCAGTAGGATCAATAGTTATTAGGACAAAATTGTTCAAAACCTGCTTTCTCTTTTACCTCACCCCCTGGCTTTAGAAAATTGAAACAGTTTTGGTTTTTCTTTGCATCTTTTACTGCTGCCTTTCGCTGGGGAAAAGCACAGGGACGTGGTTATGAGCTTGATAAACCCTGATACCGTAAAATAAGATAAAAAAAAAAAGTGAAATAAAGAGTAGGCTGTTCAGTATAATTCACAGGCCTGTGAGAATAAAAAGAAACAATCACAGAGCAATCTTGCAAACTGCTGAAAGGATAACAGTATTAGGAGGAAAATGTTTATGACTAAGCTAAAATTGGTGGGAGTCAGATCAAGATAAAATTGGTGGGAGTCAGATCAAGGATTTGGGCGAGAGAACCACACTTATTTTTACACAACCTAGTATTTTATAAACCTCTGGGAAATTGGTGTGCTGAAGTGGCAGAGTAGGATTTGAGGTCACCTGGCTCATGAATGGGGGATGATTTTAGGGGCCCTCTCTTTTCTCTGAGCTCCCCAACATTCACAGGGAAAGAGTTCCTGGATTTTAGGGAGCTCTTCCAAACCATTCCATGACTTTGTGCCTCCAGGTCACTGCCTCAGTGTTGGAGATGCTTTGAGTAATTACATTCATTTCTTCAACAGGAGGATTTTTATAAGCTCTGATTTTGATTGATTTCTCATATGTGCATAATCAGTCAGCTAATTGGGTTTAAAGTGTGCAGAGTTCTGTATGTGTCACAAAAAAATTTCACCAAAATTTATGTGTCCTAGAAAAGGCACTGATACCCTGGCAAAAACTTCATTGTGGAAGTAATGCATGTGTCATTCAGGAATATAATAAATCACAGTTCAAGTTCATGTCCACTCATTAAGCTTTAGAAAACTCAAACTACTCAAATAGTTCAAAAAATTTATGAAAACCGAGAAATAGGGAAATTAGGGTTAGTCCAGTTCCTGGGAATGAAATTAAAATGTCTCATTTCACACAGACAGGAAAGGCAATAGCATTTGTGTGTGTTTGTTCTTAAATTCTTTATAGCCTTTCATTGAGTTCTATATAATGAATTCTATATAATGAATTCTGTATTATGATGTTTCCTGTGTTAATAACTTGTGGGGGGTTCTGATTTTTTTCAATTCTTGGACTAATCTTAAGCACCACTTTTCAAATCCAAGAATCCCAGGCCCTGTGTATTTCTTAACTCACTAAAATCCCTTTCCAGGTGTAACCATGAACTGCAAGGTTCATAATTTTAAATAATATTCTCATTTACTTTATTGTGCATGGCGTGGATTTTGCTGTAACAGCAATACCTACATTCAAACTAGGGAAAAATAATTTAGGAAAAACATCATTTTTGCAGCTGTGGCTGAGATTAGAACAGAGCTTGTTAAATTCAAAGTTATTTGTGCATTTTGCTGCTTCTGATTCTGCACTACAGGAGGAGTTCAGGTTGTACAAATGTGCTTTTAGTTCAGCTGCAGGAAAATTCATTACAGACAAAGTCAATAAAAATGGGTCATTTTAATCAAGTTGATGTATTTCTCCTCAGTTACACTCTTACAAATCAATGGGAGCAAATCCATAGTTAAGAGTGTAACTTGCATAAGGTTTCAGTGACTTCTCCAGTGGCTGGAGAAAAATGCAGAGAAGGAATAATCAAAGTTTAATATCTGAATCCTTCCAATGAGAAGATAATTTCTGTTTCTTGTCAAAACCTGTGATTAATACAGAAATCATCTCTAGAATTTTTTTACTTTAAACCCTCCATGTAATGAATTTATTTGTTCCTCCCTGATGGAATTCTCTGCTCCTGTTTTGAGCAGCTTTTCCACTGATGATTTCCTTCTGTAGTGGCAGAATTTGGGGACTTGGCGTGGAAGATGAAGTGGTTGGGGATGGGGGTTGATGTCCTTTAATTCCTCTGCTTTGGGAAGCTTTTCCTGAAGGAAACTCAGGAAAGCAATGGGTGTCCCAGCCAGCCAGAGGAGGATTTGAAGGCATCTCTCAAGATAAATGTAAGTATGCAAAATGGAATAATTTGTTTTGTCTCCACCGGATGATTTCTGAGAGAACAACTTGAGAGCATTTGTTTGGCTGATGGAAAAGATGAAACCTAAGGTGAAGCTGAGAGAACAGAACTTGACTAAAATACATCTCTTGCAGAGAATTTCCCTAATTAAATTGAAAAGCTGGCACCTTTGTCAGTCTTGAGCACTGAAAAGAGAATAATTTATGGCTTGTGGAAATCCCTGTTTAATGGTACAAGGCTCAGCTAAAGCTTTCCCTGCACATTTTGAGGTCAGATCTTCAGAACTAAGACCTGGAATTGGTAAAAACCAGGAACACAAAGTTATTTTAAGGTTGGCAGCTTTCAGTGAGGAAGATCAGAACAATTGCATTGGTGTCACTGTCCAGGAGACCCTCAATGAGTTGGATTTGTTTATTGCTCCACTGTTATGAGTTTATAAAATAATAACCAAATTCCCATTTATCCTGAAAATATAGGAGAGCAAGATTTTATATGTTTTATATATGAATCTTTAAAGTTAATTGTGTAAATTTGAACATCCTCTAGCTTAATTCGTGGACTGATTTTATTTAGGATGCAGAATGCACATGGATTTGGGAGATAGGTTCTTCAGGATTTTTTTCCTGAATTCCTTTATACTGAATGTCACAAGAATCAGTTTCCATTTTGATTTTGGAGTAAAGTCCAAACAATTCCTATACACTGGTAGGAATTTGCTGTTTTCCTAATGAGTGAGCTCATTCAAGAGAGTCAGAAATTACTGCAGATAATTTGAAAAAAAGACAAAGAAACATTGTGAGGAGAAAAAAAAAAGACACAAAAAATTTGAAATTGAATCAATTAGAAAATTTCAGGCACCATGAATTTGGTGGCATTGTTTTTTTGTCTCAGCTGTGAGTGGAGACACCAAAGATCCTCTCCCAATATTGAGATGAGACACTTGTTTTTCATTAGCTGGCCAATATTTATCATTGAGATCAACATTTTTCTTCTTGAAAGTGGGAAAAATCTTAAGATTTTTCAACTTGTCAGGGGGGGATTTCTTAGGAGTCACAGAGCTCTCTGCCTTTAAAGCTATAAAAAATTCAAAATTTTAACCTCTCCTTCTCCACCTTTGAAAAATTTCATCTTGATTAAGTTTAACTTAAGAAGTTTTGTCTGACTCAGTGCAAGCAGTCAGGTTTAAGATTTGGAAGAGGCTTTGAAGTGTCTGGTTTGAGTGGAACTCTAAATAATGCATCCATTGTACTTTTATTGCTGCACAAAAGAAAACCTTGTTCACCAGTCTTTTGGTGGAGGGAGTTGTTACATTTCACTTGCTTTTGTGTGAAGAAAACGATTTCTCGTCTCTGGTCTGCTCCTGAAAAATTCCCAGCGTGAATTGAACAGAAAAGCATTTAATAATTTACATAATATCTATTTTAAAACGTGTGCCTAAAGAAGAGCTGATGCATTGCTCAGATAGGGTTCAGTAAAAATGCACAGACCCAGCTGGAATTTCACTCACATCCTCTTGAAACCAGAATAATTCTGATTTTAATAAGATTAACTGGGCAGGACTGAAGTTGTCACATCACCCTTGATTTCTGAAGGATCAAGAACCATTCTCTGTGGCTTTTTTCTCTTCCCCTGGGTGAACTCCCTGCCTTCACCAGTTTGGGATCTCTTTATCGAGGTGGTTTCAGAGGGAGATGAAGGGATCATTATTGCTAAAAATGAAAACCCAGAGAGAGGAGTGAAATGTAAACTCCCAGAAGGGTTTGGGTGTTGGAAAGGACCTTAAAATCCTCAGGTGCCACCCTCTTCCATGGGCAGGGACACATTCCACTATCCCAGGTGCTCCAAGCTTCATCCAGCCTGGCCTTGGACACTTCCAGGGCAGCCACAGCTCCTCTGGAAAACAGATCCTTCTATAAATCCCACTGTGTTGTGTTCACCTTCTGTTGTTCATCAACATGGGAATCATCCTCAGACAAATACCTGGAAATCAGTTTGTGTTGTTTCTGCTGTTCATACATCTCCTGGCTTTAGGATTCTCTAACAACTTGGGTTTTTGTTTTTGTTTTTTTAAAGTAATGTGGGAAGACAAATAATGAGCAAGAAATCTTCTGTACTCATATTTTTCTTATGATCCTTATCCTTACTATTTGACACATATTCTGGTCTATTTTGGATCTTTTTCCTCAGCTTTGGCAATATTTCAGTTTTCTCTGCAGGTTTCCAGGAGGCTTTTTTTGGTGTTAATTCCCTCTGAGTTTGGCTAGGGAATTCTGAAGGTTAGAAACCCATTTCCAGTCTCCAGGAAATCTTTCCATTTCCACTGTTGTTGCAAAGCTTTTTCTACATCCCCATTACATAAGTTAAATTAAGAACATAGGTCTAGTCGTAGTCATAATCAATTTTCTGATTATGTAGAGAAGGAAAAAGTGCTGGAGCATTAACAATTTTTAAAAGTACATTTAAATCATTATTCATTTATAGGGTTGCATTAATTTCTGAATAATGCAGCACTGGAGATGGATGATTCACAGCACTGTAAAGTCTTTTGTAGTCGTTTAGAGGCTCATTATTTGAATCTATCACTCACTGTTCCCACCCACAGACGTTTCTTGAAGTGATGAGGCAAAACCTTTATGGGTGCAGATAAAAGGGAGAGCCTGGCTAAACAACTACAACAACAATTTTAATTAGGCTGATGCTCCTGAGTTCCCCCAAGGTTAACAAAGTGCACTGGCAGCCATTCCAAACTGGGGCAGGGCTCAGCTCTTCCCAGCTGGAGTGAGGGCTGGGATCCCAGCACCAGGCAGGGATCACAGCTCTTCCCAAAAAAAAAATTAAACAATAGGGGCTTTAGTTCTGCAGTTGCAGGAAAAATGGAATTTCCAGGTTGATGGAAGAATTTGCTGACTTGGCATATCTGACACCAAAATGAACCCAAACCAAAGCAGTGAAGACAGGAGGAATAAAAACAAGGGGCACCTGTGGAGCCAGAAGCCAGAGAGGGAGGAGGCAGGCTGGCTCCAAACTGCTGACTCAGGCATTCTTCACTTTATTTCTTCTTGATTTGCAAAAAAAGGTTGTTGGGGTTTTTTTTGTTTCTTTTTTGTTTTTTTGTATTTATTTCCTCAGATAATGACACCTCTGCATTGATTTTTTTCTTTTCCTTCTTTGTTTTCTCTTTTGGAAATTTGATCTTCTGTTAGAGGCAGGGCTGAGTTATTAATGGAAATGTGAGTCTGGTGAGGGAGGCTGAGGTGCTTCATCAACCCCAAACAATGAGCTGGGTTTTATTTCACTCCTCACAGAGAAGATGAGAGAGATGAGCAAGTTCAGGTGCAGTACAACCAAGGGCTTTGATGAAAAGAAAGAAAGAAAAAAATCTGCTAAATTTCATATGAAGATTTTTTTAGATCTTTAGGAGTTATTTTAGGAGACATCTTTTAATTTATTAACTTGCATGCAGTTATCAGTTTTCATGTAGAAACTATGGGGTGTAGGAATTCCTATGTAAATAGCTGTGGGCAGTTCTTGCTTACAGAAAAAAAGTATTTTTCAGACAGAGATTTGTTTTTCCACCTGTATTCATTATCTTAAAAGGTGAAGGATTTTATTTTTTAATTTCTGACTTAACAATTCAGTTGCCATGGGGAGGGACACCTTCCTCTATCCCAGGCTTCTCCAAGCCCCATCCAGCCTGGCCTTGGACATTTCCAGGGGTCCAGGGGCAGCCACAGCTCCTCTGGAAATTCTATTCCTTGGCCTCACCACCCTCCCAGCAGAGAATTTTTCAGTGAGAGGATTTGCAATGCCAGTGGTGTTTTACAGAGACAAAACTCCTGGAGCTTCTTCTCTGGGAGCTCTTGAAACTCTTGGAGCTGCTTCTTGCTGAGCTTTGAAAATGAGAGCAGATCAAGGCACCTGTGTGTCTGTAGGATGTGCAAAAGCACAGAGCAGACTCTCTGGAAATAGTGATTGAGACATTTGTTCTTACACAAAGGGTTCAGGTTGTTTATTTATTTATTTGCTTTCAGTATTTTGGCAGGAATATGAAAAAGCTGCAAAGTACAGCTCAGTTTTAATGTCTGACACTGGAGTGTGTGCTGAGATCAGCACCCTGTGTATTAATCCAAAGGTTCTCACAAATAAATCTTCTCCCTGTTTATAATTTTCTTCTTTTCTTTTTGGCAGCTGGGCTGAAATGAGTCCAACCTGGCTTGTGCATTCAGAGGAGCATTGAAGGCTTTGTGGGATGCTGGGCAGAGCCTCTTCTTCCTTCCTGCAGCAAGAACCCCAGGGGGGCATTTTGGATCACAAAAAAAGGGGGACAAAATAGAAAAAAAATAGGATTTTGGAGCCCAAAATTGGCAGCCTGTTCTGCTGTCCAGAGGATACTTGCTACAGCAAATATATATATACAGCATATATATATATATATACAGCAAATATATATATACAGCATATATATAGACATATATATACACATATATATACAGCAGCAGGATTTTCCCTGCTCAGGGAACCAGCAGGTGCTTTGCTGAGTGATGAAGATGACAGAAACCCTCTCTGCTGATAATTCCTGTTCATAATTATCCATATCTGCCACGTTTCCACTCCTGAGCAGGAGGGGACAAGCCAAGTGACCTCTTGCAGGTCTCTGAGCAATTCCTAATGTTTTAGCTCAAAATGGTCACTGAGTGCTTCAGCCCATGGAGAACAGGGAATTTGGAGCAATTTGCCATTAAACTGAGCTTTTCAAGAGGTTTTCTGAGTGGCTTCTGAACTGAGCTGGGTTTGCACCAGTCACCTCCCATTTTTCCTGGCTGTTGGAAATGAGGTGGTTCCCGCTCCTCCAGAATAAAGAGTGCACAAGAAGTGAGCCATGAATATGTAAATGATGCAGAAAACGTTAATATCAGATAAATTCTGCAGCTCAGTGCTTTCTGTGCCTCTCCAAACAGAGCCAGCAGATTGGTTTCCCCAAGGAAAGGCAGGGTATGGAGAAGTTATATTTCTATTACCCAGCATTTGCATAGAAATGATTGCTTCCTGTGGGGCTGGAGGCGGTGAGAAAGGGGGGAAAAAAGAGGAAATGTGATGGTAAAACACCATGATATCCTGATTATTTTTAAAGATGGAAAGGAGGATTTGTTATATCTGCTTGTGGTGGTGATGATGGGGTCATTAAAGGTATAATTACCTTGGAGCAAGGCATGTTATTTACTTGCCTCTTGCCAAAAACCGGTAACGGTTTGTGATAGATTTTTAAAAATACGAAAAAAAACCCCAAAAAAAACACAAAAGAAATCTGTTTTGTTGTTCTTAGAAATAGCCAGACTTGCTCTGAAATCCTTGAAAGGCACAGTAGAGGAGCCAGGGGCAGAGTCAGACACTTCCACACTCGGGAGCTGCTGCTCTCCTGTTTGAGGGACACGAGCACGGGAACGCTGGCAAGGTTAAAAGTGTGGCTCCACACAGAATGGAAGTCACCAGGCACGTTCCTAACAAGGGTCATTAAGTCCAGAAATGGCAGCTGGGAGTCTGGGAGTCCTTGCTGGGGCTCAGGGAGCTGAGCAGGGGTCACTGGGGTGGTTTTGGGCAGCCAGCGGCCGTTCCATGAGCGCTGGAGCAGCACAGAGCACCAGAGCCCATCTGTGCTGCCTGGGAAGGGATGCAGCTCTGGGAGCTTCTTCCAAAGGATTCTGGAGTGTTCCAGAGGAAAAATTACACCGTGTTCTGGTCTCATGTATGTGATTTAACGGGAGGGTTAAAGTCCCATCATTGAACCAGGCTTGTTTAGCTCTGCCGTAATTAACTCTGTAATTATTCCTGTGTCTTTCCTGATTGCTCCTTGCCCACTGGAGAGCTGGGATGTTCCACAAACCCACTGGGAGTCAGGAGTTGTGGCTGAGGGTGGCTGGAAGCCAGGCCAGACCTCTCAGCATTTTTTTTTTTTTTTTGAATGGGGAAAGGACTAATCAATGGATCACATGAGTTTCCTGAACTGTGTAATGTGCAAACAGGAGCTGAGTCCTTCATGGTCCTGGCACAGAAACATCTTTCCCCTCGCTGCAGAGACTTAGAGGAGAACATTCTCATTACAATTTCTGCCGTGAGGACAGATTCCTGTCTCTTTTTGCATTCTCATTAAAGCCTCTGCCTAAAAGCAGCCGTTTGGAATTTTAATGCTTTGTATTTCTTGTAATTCGCGATGTTTGGGCTGTAAGAACCTGACCTTTCCACTGCTTTGTGGTTTGACTGACTGATTGCTTCTCCCTCAAGTTGCCGCCCAGTTTTTTGCCCATTTTTTTACAAAGAGAGGTAATTAAGGAAGATTTGCATGTCTGCTCATCATTCCTTTCAGTGGTGCAGGTCAGACGTGTCCTATTGTTGCGGTGAAGTTGAGGTATTCATCACCTCGCTCCTTTTCTTGGTGCTCTTTGTTCTCAGGTGTGCTAAATGAGGAGAAAATATGCAAGACTACTTCTCAGGCATGAAAATTAATGCTCAAGACAGAAATTTGCTGTAGCAGAGGCTTTGCATGGAGCCTGAGTGTTGGCTGGGATTTCAAAGTAGCTGTTTCCAACAACTCCATGGGCTTTCCACTCCAACAGCAGATTCCCTCATTCTGCTGAGTAGCTCACAGAGAAATTTAATGCATTTTATGAACACCTTCTAACAGAGTTTTCAATTGATTAAAGCTGCTTTCAGTGATTCTCAGCTGTGGGTGGTTCCACAGGCATTGTAGTGGCATTAAGGAAATATCTCCACTGACATATTGTCCTAACCTTTGAATACTGCTCAGGTGAAATCCTCTCCCTCCCTGACATTTACATTAAACCATTTACAGCATGCATTCCTGAGGAAAAGTCCTGGATAAAATCCATTCCTGTTTGGCTACACAGCTTGCTTTGGAAGCCACAGCTTGCTGATAAAACCATAACTCCAGAAAGGAGATTAAAGTTTACAGGCAGCTATTTTTGAGCTGACCACGTTTGTTAGCTCTGAGTGCTCTGAGTTAATGTGGAACACTGCAAACATTCTGTGTGGACAGAGATTTTATTCATGCAGGGAAAAATCTGTTGTGAAGTTTAGTTCTCCCTGCATTTGTCTGATGCATCCTCTGTTTAGTGCTTTTTGTTTGTTAGGAAAACACTCTCATATAAAAGGGGTTCTGCCTTGTTTGAACAACCTGATTTCCTCTCTCACTGGCCATTTTAGCTGTTTCTTTATGAAATAATAATTCTGGTAATGTTTTGGTCTCATACACATCTGTATGAGAATCATAGAAATTGCTTTTATCAGAACAGCAGCACCTCTGGCTTTAGAGGGGGTAGAGCCCCAATGCTGAGTGTGAGACCAGACTTTTCTGGTTGTTTGTGGGAAATTTTGGGGTGTTGGGCTGGCAAAATTAAATGTTTGAAGCCATCTCTGGATGGCTTCACAGAGTCATCATATCTGAAGCACCAACAAACTCTGCTTCTCTGGGATTTTGGTGGAAATGGCTCATTCCAGCTTCAGCCTATTCCAGCCTCACACAGCCCAATCTGCCAGGATCTCATCACAGAGCTGCTTTTGCTCTTCTTACCAGTTTTAAGCCTTGATAGAGAGGTAGATGAAGGGTTTTTTTAGGCTCATTGGATCCTGTCTTGCTCTGCCTGCAGTATGTGAAAGCTGAATTTATTCACATTTAGAGAACCAGCGTTCTCCATCATTCCTGCTCCATCTTTTCCCAGATTTCTCTGGGGGATTCCTTGAGGTGCTGCTGTCCAAGTTTGTGAGTGTGAGTGAAAAACCTGTTTATTGCTCTGTGCCTTCACCCAATGCAAAGATCACCCCTGGATGGGGACCACTGCTGGTCCCAGCATTTTATTGTCTAGAAAACTCTAGAAAAACAACTTTTTCATATGCAGAGAGAGGAAAACCTTGTGTGTTCCCAGGCTGGAGGTTTGCAAAGCTCAGTCAGTGACGAGGCTCCATTTCAGAGCACTTTGGAAAGCTGCACTGGTGATGGGACATTGCTTTTCCCATGGCACAGATTCACTGGAGCTGCTGCCAGGCATGCACTTGACCAGAAAAATTAACTGGATAATGGTTAAAGTTTATGGAGTGAATTCCTAAATGTGTCTGGGCTCAGGGGGATCCAGGCAGAAGCAGTTCCTAAATCCTGCCATGTCACCTTCCCACTCCTGAGAGGTGGGGACTCACCCTCACCAACACAGAACCACATTTCCAGTCACCTGTTTGCCCTCTTAGCCCAAAAACATCTCAATTTACTCTTCTTGGAGATAAAAGGAAGGAGCAGAGTTGCTCAGGCATTCAATGTGGGTGTGAAATGCTTTGGAAATTCAAATAGGTTCTTTTTAATGTCACTTGGGCCTTGCTATGCTCTACAAAATACAAGTGCTGGCACTTCAGCTCCTAGATAATGGTTTAAAGTTACAGAAACAGCTGAAGTTTTGTAATTTAGTCTTGAATCTGAACATTTCCAATTTAAACCACTTCATCTTTTGCATTTATTTGCCCTATAACTTCTCTTCAAAATTCCGTGATGAAGCTCTGAGACAGAT
The DNA here is from genome assembly GCA_025584955.1 of Alethe diademata. Classification (NCBI taxonomy): domain Eukaryota; kingdom Metazoa; phylum Chordata; class Aves; order Passeriformes; family Muscicapidae; genus Alethe; species Alethe diademata. The sequence goes on along the minus strand of JANRMJ010000002.1, from coordinate 22,481,727 downwards.
AACAAAAATAATCAATCAGCTTGTCAGGCTGGGAATGAAAATGCTGATTAGGAAGTGAAATGTTGAGGAGAACAAATAAGAAATTATTCAACAAGCTCATGGGCTTTTGTTACTGAAATTTAGCAGTTCTGAGGGACATTTTTGGTTGTGAAAGTTTCTTGGGATTCCTCCCTGAAAAGATAGGAAAAAACAGAATTAAAGGACCCTTTTGGATAAGACATTCATTCAGGTCAGGGAGTTCTGTTGCCATCTGAGCCTCCTCCTAAAGGTGAAAATCTGGAAATACCTCAGGAAGTGTTTCCAATCCAAGTTTTGTTTAATTAATCTTCTTTCTGGTTGTTGCAGAGGTGATGGAAGCTTCTCTTTGTGTTGTCCCAGCAAGGATGAAATTCTTCTGGGGAAAGCTGTCCAAATCACTGTGTGCTCCGAAAATCCACAAAGAATTCAGACAAGTGAGATTTTTTCTCCTCTTGCTCAGGAAATCCTCACTGAAACCTGGCTGGGTTTGTTTTTTTTTTTTTTTGTCACCTGCACTTGCACTGAACCTTGCTGGTGGCTCGAGGAGCAGCAAGGGAGATTTGGCTCCAAGTCAGGACTTTCCACTTCCATTCAACTCTCCTGAGCACCTGAGGAGCCTCAGACTGAGCTGCAGAGGAAAAACTCTGCTGTGGGCAAGGGGAGAGCATGAAATAACCCCTGGGAAAAGAGAATCCCTGGGCAGATGGAGTTTGAGACACGTAGGAAGTGGCACTGAGATTCAACTCGTTGGTAAAATCAAGCACAATGTGTGTTATTTAATCCCTGCTGGGGTGCAGCAGCAGCTTCCTGAAAACCAGGGTGAAATTTAGTGTTTCACTTACAAATTTAAAGCAATTTATTGTTTAAATGGCTGTAGCAAACATCTCTTGTCCCCTGGCTGATATAATTCCCTCAAATTGCTGGCTGTTTGTGGGAGCCTGTGTCTTCACATTTTGCTTTCCAGTTGATATTTCTAACAGCAGATAACCCATTTTTTTCCCTGCAACTTGCAAATTTGCTGTGTCTGTGAGCCCAGCAAAGGCTGTTTCCCATTTTAAATGAATGAGAAAAGCCATCGTGGGAGATTTATTTCTGCTGCCCCTTTTTTGTTATTTATTCCTAACGTTCTGCCCATTTGCCACGAGCTTCTTCTCATTTCAGGAGCAGCCAGACTCCTGGGAGAACAAATGGTGCTGTGTCCTCAGAGCAGAGGAATGGTTTAGTGGGTGAAATGTCCAGGACCAGGAGGAGAACTGTGCTGAGTTTTCCCAGCTGGAGAAATCCATCTCAGGGAAATTGCTCTCAGCTGAAATCAGGGGATGTCATGGAAGCAGAGACTGATTTTTATTCTGTTTTTTGTGTTTTTGTAGTGTCAGAGTCTGTGGGGAGAAGAAAACACAGCCTGGGCATTGCTATGCAAATCGTTTGATGCTTTTTTTTTTTTTTTTTGGGGGGGGGTGTGGAATGTGGCAAATGGATTTTTATTGCATTTTTCAAATGGGATATTTATACATATTTTTTAAAGACATGTCTCTGATCAGAACCAAGAGAGAAACAACAAATTTAAAAGGAAAAAAAGCCACAATAGAGTTGTTTGGATTTGCAAATAAATCTGTGCTGTCAAAAGCTTCGCTCCCAGTCCCCACACTTCTCTGGTAATATTTGTGATGGTGCAAGGCTTGGTTTGTTTCAGAGTAAATAAAACCC